>OZ025297.1:127593975-128031475 GCA_964019185.1 Maratus speculifer | reverse complement strand
CAATTATCGGTAGTGTCAGCTTTTTTTCTGTATACAGGAAATACCCTATAATGCGACACGTCGAAAGTCCCAAATATAAACAGGAAAAAGTTATTTTATTTTTACATTGGCCTTTAGAAAAGTATGAAAGGAGTTGTTTTTTCCTTCATGTTTTAAGTCTGAATTCTATACTTTTATTTCTTAAAACATGTGGTTTTTAATAGCTGTTTTTGTTTTTATTTTTTGCCTACACTGTACAAGGACAGTGTTTTTAATTTAGGAAAATGCACTATACATTTACATGAGGAATTTTAAATTTTTAAGTATAAAGAGGAAAGAGTCATGTTTACTTTTATGTTAATTTTTGGAAATATTTAAGACTGGTTGTTTTTTCCCCTCACGTTTTCAGTCTAATTTCTGAAAGTTATTTTTATTTTTATTTAATTTTTATTTATTTTTATTTTTATTTTTTAATGTATACAGAAAATATCGAATGATGTGACAAGTCGAAAGGAGATATTTATATTTTCAAAGGAATGAAAACTTTACAAAATTAGATTCTACGAGAAAGTCTAGAATTTGTGTGATGAACATTTTTTAATATTTAAGTATAAATAGGAAAAAGTGATATTTACTTTTATATTAACCTTTGGAAAAATATGAAAGGTGTTTTTCCCCTCATGTTTTGAGTCCGAATTTTGTACTTAAAAAAACAACAACAAAAAAAAGAAGTGTTTTTTTAATTTTTTTGTTTGTTTTACTTGCTTACATTGTAAAAAGAAAGATGTTTCTTATTTAGGAAAATATAATATAACCACAAGCATATTCTCCAACATAAATATTATTTAAAAATAAGATTTTAGGAAATTTAAGAATTTTTTGTCAATATTTTAAGATCAAAAATTGTTGAAAATATTCTGTCACTTCTTGTTTTTAATTAAAAAAATCTTCTTGTTCTTCTTTTGATGTTATTATTTTTAACTATACTATTTTTATTAAAATGCTATGTTTTATTTTATTTTATTTTATTTTAATATTATATTTTATTATACGATTATGTTTTTATTATACCATTTAACTACTTATGTCTTTAACCTCTACTTAAATATAAGAAAATATTGTACTCCCCTTTTCTTTCGCAGTTGTTGAAATAAGAGTTCAAAGAACAGTGTCAAATAAGCATCAATTACATATTTTAATTCAGTGAAGTACTACCGGTTTTTTAAATTTGAACGTAATTTATACAATTCTAAATTTTGCTTTTTTATCTTTTGACTTCTGGGGTCTTCAAATATGCTTTTAAGATATACAAATATAAGCTGCTGCATTTCTCGCAGAAGCAGTCCTTGAATATGTTTAATTTGAATAAAAGTATGCTTCTTTACAGCTTTTAAACATTACAATGCATGTTCTTATTGTTAAAACATAAGATATGTAGAATAGATATCTACAAAGGATAAAAATTATAAATTAAGGATTTTTATTTATTTATTAACCACTGCCCTAAATAAAATCATCTTATTTTTCCTCATTCTTTTTAATTACTTACTTTTTAATTCTACCTCGCACAATATTCTCAAAATAAAAATTTCGCAAAACATTTAAGCTAAAAAAAATAATAAGTTTAAAATTCTACCACAATTCATAGAAACGCAATACCTTAAGGGGGAAAAAGTTTTTGGCTTTTGTTTTATTCTGAATTTTTTTATTTATTTTCCAACAATAAGAAAAAAGATTAAAAAATTTGCGTTATTTATTGAATTATAATAATTTAAAACAGTGAGCATATATAGGTCCACAAATATTGAAATTTAAAAGCACGTTTTCACCGATTTCGGTTTCACCGAGTAAACTTGGAAATTTTGTGAATTGTTACTTTCAAGCTATGGAAGCCAAACTTTTAAATGCAAAAGCCGAAACAAAATCACATATTTCACAAATTTTGGTTATTTTTTTTATTGCAATTATTTAATTTATTTTTTACACTTGAAAACTTAAAAACAAATTTATTTATTTATTCTTTTTTTTCGGGGGGGGGGGGATATGAAAAAAAATCTTATTGCCCATAATTTGGTTTTAATTTTTACAAAGATATGCCATAATTATATTTTATTCAAAAAAATGTTTTTAAATGGATAATTTAGATTATCATGTGCGCAGTACTTAGTGATTTTAGTTCATGCATTTTTGAGAAGAGTTTAAAATTTTAAACTTTAAATATTCATTTTGTATGTATAATATTCTGTTATCTAGATAATATAGATAATGATTCATAATTTAGGCAGAACAAAGAAAAAAAGATAATAATTGCAAGTTATTTGTGTTTTGATATATTGAAAAAAAAATATTGTTTGTTTCAACAAACTCAATGATCTTGTGCCCATTTAAAGGAATAAAAAGTATATTTAATGCTAGAGAGGAGAGGTGACGTCGTGCGTCAACAAGCAGAGCAATAAGTGATTCATAGTCTTGCTGCAATCCTGCATTTCAATAATTTTTTGTTGTTGTTATTGTGCTTTATTTTTGATAATACAGCAACAGGCATTGAAACAAATACTCTTTTATTTTTAACAATGTATGCTTACAATACATGCATGCAAATAATATTTATAATAGTACTAGTGCACAGAATATTTATTATAATTTATTTATTTATTTATTTTGCTAAAATTAAAACTCACAATTTTTGTTGTTGTTGTTATTGTGCTGTATTTTTGATAATACAGCAACAGGCATTGAAACTAATACTCTTTTATTTTTTAACAATGTATGCTTACAATACATGCATGCAAATGATATTTATAATAGTACTAGTGCGCAGAATATTTATTATAATTTATTTATTTATTTATTTTGCTAAAATTAAAACTCACGTAAATAAATAAATAAATAAATAGTTTGACATTTTTTGAATCTAATGTACTATTAATAGTACATGTCTGTCCGTCGAGTATTATTTTGTCTTAACAATTACTCAGCTACTTTCTTTGTATAGAAATGATAGTATATGTCAATGCCTTTCTTATGACATCATTTTAGTTTTAGAATATAATAATAATAATAATAATAATAATAATAATAATAATAATAATAATAATAATAATAATAATAATAATAATAAAGGACTATTTAATTCTCTTTGCATCATTGGCGATTGCTTTATTTTATGCATATATTTCACTCTTTAAATTTAAAATATAAGTTAGGAATCTAAACGATTCATGCATGCTAAAACGCAAAAAACCTTAGAAAGTTGTAACACCATGACAAATCCAATTGTAATATGTTATTTTGTAAACGTCTTCAAAAACTCTTCATTAGCCTATTATCATATAAATATGAACTGAATTGTGCAGAAAATAATTACAGTTGTAAGACTTATGACAATGAAAAAATCTTTAAACTTCAGTAAGTGTATTTAAAAAGGTACGATTAACGTTATTAAGATAAAAGTAATTTTGTTCTCAAGACGGAAAAAAATCAGATCCGAAAGGGTTAAAATTGAAAAATGTAACTTTTTATGACACAATCTTATATTATTTTCCTATAAAAAATATTGTCAAATATTATACTATTTTCTTTTTCCATAAACATTTTAATTCATCCATATTTACTACCTATGTATCTTTCAAAAATGTTTTTTTTTTTTTTTTTTTTTTTTTTTTTTTTTTGTAAAATAAACTAGTTTCAGCTTACGTCACTTCCATGTCTACGATAATATATTCGCAGGGAACATAATGCATCATAATAACTCTTATTTATGTTTTTTAAATAAAAAAATACCGACATATCAATTTGTTTTAAAATTTATTAGTATCCTAGAATAGCTTCAACAAAAAACATTTTCAAACAATTTTATTTATTTATTTATTTATCTTAGTACTGTTAAGTATTACGCCCTTTTTCTCCTCCATTTATTGTAATTAAGCAATGTTTAATATGTACGTATCATTTCAAAAATACTTTCCTGTAAATTAAACCTGTGTCAGTTGACATCACAATGTTTATGTCTACTATGATGTCTAGCATAACGTATTGGCATGGAGCAAAATGTATCATAATAGCTCTTAAAATTTCCAAATTTTAATTTTCTTAAAAAATTTTTATTAGCAGATTAATTTGTTTTAAATTTCAAATGTATCTTGGTTTAAAAGCAACAAACATTTTTTTTTTTTTTTTTTTTTTTTTTTTTTTTTTTTTTGCTGGTGATGAAAGAAAGAAAGAAATGTACAATCTCATTATAGGAATTTAAAAATATCAACATTAAAAGCTTGAATTATTTTAAATTTTATGCATGCCAGTTTGGTAGCACATAACTTACCGCCACTGAGGACAGTAAGGTACATAATACTGTCATGTGGGCTAATGGCGCCTGGTGCATGTAAAATCCGTCGTGGGTACAATGTTCTTAATGTTACCTGTGAATTATACATCTGGAGGTGCCTTTCCAGGTGAAGGTCTCGTCATCTGATCAAGACTCTTAATAACGAGGCCTAATTGAGAAGCCATTTGCAGCACTAAGCAACAAATTACTATTATATACTATTAAAGTATTATTATTACTATACTATTAAAGCTATGTAACACTAAGCAACCGTCAAAACAAAGAATGCTCAAATAAGAAGCAAGTACTGCAAATATGATAATGTGAGAAGAGAAGTTATCTGATTTATAGCCGCTACGTGGCGATTAGGCGGTTACTCGCCCCGATTCCAGGTATCTGACCCGTTAAGCTGAAGTAACTCGGCAGGTAGGGACATCGGTTAGAAAGAAAGAAAGGTATATAATACTTCGACAGGTATGCTTCAATTTTAAAATAAATTGTGCTTTAAACATGGATTGAAACTGAGAATTTGCAAATTATTATTTCATTTATTTGAATTAGCCGTTTCCCATATTCATTTTAGAAATTTGTTTCATTAGAATTACGTAAATATATAGGGTAGAAAAAAATAATTACCTTTCTCTTTCCTATGTCTTTTCACTTTCATATATACGACCACAACCACAGCGATGATGACAAGTGCGACAACAATTCCTATTAGAAGGCCTAAAACAGGCCGTAAAATCATCATTCCTTCCATACCTAAATAAGATAGGGTACGTTTCGGATTATTAGACAATAACACAGCTTTGGTAATGTAATCAAAATATGTACATTAAAAAAAAGTAAGTGTTTCTTTATCAACAAAATAAAATAGTGAAAATAAATAAATAAAAATAAAATAAATAAACAAATAAAATATAAATTATGGATATATAAAAAATTTTTTTAAATATGAACCTAAACTTACACTGGTTTGCCAATAATTTAGGACGAAGTATTTGCATACAGTGTTTATGAAGACTTTAATCGTTTTAGTCGCAGGACGCGATCGTGCTATTCAGATTTTATGTCTAAAAAACACAGATCATTTGAAGCGTTAAAGACCATTGATGGTGCACCGATGAGGACACTTATCAACACAAAATTAAAGAAGGGCTTCTGCACTGCTTGGTTCTTTTTAGCATAAAAAATAAGTGCTATCTTGGGTCTTTTCGGCATTAAACAAAAGTTGCGCTGTCGCCCTGCTTGGGATTTTTTCGACAGATTTTTTCTAGAAACTTCTGGAACACAAAACGCTAAATATGCAGTGTGTTAAAAGGATTCCGGAAATCCTGCTAGACAATACATTATATACTAATATTTTAACGCAATCAAACTGATTGGTAATGATATCATACGAATTCAATATTCCCAACTGAGCAAAAAAATTGCCTATGCCAAGATTCGAGCACAGATCCTAAACTTACAGAGCCAATGCTATATCAAAAAATAATCTTATGTTAAAATATTAATACAATAAGTTACCCATCGTTTATATGAAGTTCCACTGCTTGCGGTTTTTTCTGTTAAGCTGCCTAAATGACAGACCAAATGTTACAGTCAGTTAGGTTATCTGAGCTCGAAATGCTCGCTAGTTATCGGTCCATTTAGCTTAAACGTTAAAGCATTGGCCCTGTAAGCCAAGGATCTGGTTTCGATCCCCGGCTTGGGTAAATTTTTCGCCAGTTTGAAATATTCAATTTGTATGAATGCATTATATATCTTATCCTTTTTCTTCATATCTCCATTGTCTAAAATTGTTTGAATTGCTTTTCATTTGTGATCCTGAACCAACTCTATATATTGCTTACAGTTGATACTAATATGGACTAAGACCGCATTTAGTTTAATTCATCTGAGCCATTTCGTTAGCAATGATGCTTATTATTTTATTGATGCAAAAAAATCATACATATTTCTTTAATTCGAGTGGTATTCTCCACCAACCAATGTCGCAATAAGCGTCGCAATTAACTATGGTGGTTGTTCTGATTCAATTTCCTGCATATATGCATATAAAAAAATTGTTCTTGGAGACTCTTCTTATTATTTGACTGTCTTCTCTTTATAAGTGAAACTCATTACAGTTCATCAGATATTGCACACAAGCACAACTGTAAATATAAAATCTATGAATATATTATCATGAATTTAATCTATTCGCCCAATACCGATCTTTAAAAAAAGTTCACAACATTTCAAAACATTTCATGCAAATTATTTGGCTATAGAATAATTTGCATATAGTAAGAATTTAAAAACTTTTGTAAAAAAAGCTAAAAATAAGTTTTAAACACAATTCAAAAGCTAATATAGCAGTAACTATATACTGCTGTAACTATTTTTCTTATTAAATTATTACAAATACAATTTCAGCATAATTTGATAGTTACAAGATTCAATTTCAATGTTATTGCAAAACTGTAAAATCAATATTTGGAAAATGACGTTTCAAAGGTGTTTGGATACCATAATAAAATGAACAACATAATTTTAGGAAGCTTGTGGTATATTCTAGTGCAATTAAATGTAATACCCTATTTCTAATGACTTAAAAACAGTTTTTACTTTTCATTTGGGATCTTTGAAATTCGTTTTTGGATTTTAGATTTTCTGTAATTGAGCAGATTTTGATGTTTTTTATGGATTTACAGCCCAATAATAATAAAAAAATAGGTTTTAAAGGAGAAAAAATAAGGTAAAAAAAAAAAAAAAAAAACTTCCAATTCTTAACTAATTTCTCTTTTGCCAGAACTTTTTTTTTAAAGTTTTTTATCGTATCGTCATGTAGCCAGAATACCTAAATTAAAAAATAATAGTTTCGTTTTAGCGCTTATATAATGTTTAGAATTTGATTAAAAAATTCTGGGTAAATATTTTATATAACATTTCAAAAAGCATATCATCATTTTTTAAATACTTTGAAAAAATTAAATTAAAAAAACATTAATAACTTGGCACAAAAATATATATTGATATTCAATAACACATTTTTATTGTCCAACATTAAAATTAAAATTAAACTTTAAAATTAAAATTTTCTCATTTTAGTTATTAATATAAAGGAAAATCAGAAAACGTTTGTACATATTTGACAAAAAAAAAAAAAAAAAAAAGTTTCTTCATTGCTGAAGTATAAAAAATAATTACACATAATGTACCTGTGAGTTTTTCCGGTTTCTGTAACGTATGCGCTAACATGAGAATTGGAGCACTTTTTCCTTTTCCATTCTTGGCGAATATTACAAGGCGTAAAACTTTTCCACTCGGTAACCCAGATACATAAAACTGCGGCGTGAAAGACGTGAAGTTTCCATGCAATTTCCTGCCCGAATCATCATAAACTTCTAGCTGAAACTTTTGAGGCAATCCACCGTTATATCCTTCGATGCATTCTACTTGTAAGGAATCTTCAGTGTAGTTTACAACCGTACAGTTTTGTAGAGGTTCCGGAGGGCCTGTTAAAAATAAAATATAAATTCTGTGATACATCTTGGATGGTTATAAACTCGCTTTAAACAATTCGTAAATCAAATTTTACGATTCGGAATTTACTTGAGTTGTGTAAAATCAGAAAACGAAATAAAATATGTGTGGAATCAGATTAGATTAGCAGCATTTTGTTCACAGTTTTATGTTTCGAGTAGTAATTTTGTTTTAATGAAACGTCAGTTGTATATAAAGGTATTTTTTATGCTTATTAAAAAAAATATATACATAAGTTAACGAGTTAAATAAGTTAAAACTAAAATAGAAATAATATATGTGTGGAATGGGATAAGATGAACGACACCTTGTTCCTAGATTTATGTTTCGAATAATACTTTTGTTATAATGAAACGGGAGTTGTTTATACGAGATATTTTTTTCTAATCTCTATAAAAGCAATAAGCTGCCCTGGGGTAATAACGTCACGGTAAGGTCTACCTATTTTTACGGCTTAGTTATATATATATATATATATATATATATATATAATAGAAATAAATATATATAATAATTATTATAATATATTAATATATATAATATTAAATATATATATATATACAGGGTGATTCAGCTCGTCGGTGACAAACTTTAAGGATCGATAGAGCACACCTAGACGAACATTTTTGAATAGGGAATGTAGGGTCCCTGACGCGATGGTAAGGCGCTAGGCGCTTTGGAAAATTTGGGTGCCGAAATTCGAAACGTCATAAAAACTAGGGAAATGGTTAGATTTTCTTGCTTGTTGCGTCGAAATGATTCTGTTTGTTTAGACTTTCTTCAGTACCAATTTGATAAGCGTATCTCTTAAAACATGGATAGGGGGCGCTGCAGACTTTGGAGAGCTAGACAACAACTTTAAGCCCGTTATTTTGATAATTTAACACATGCTCGCCAAAGTTTATACTCTAACTTAAAGTTTGAACCCAAAAGTAGAGCCCTGCAAAAAGCGTAAGAGCCGGAATAAAATGTCAAAGTACAGGGTGGTCGAAACTCGAAGGCTCCTAAGAGATAAACAAACAGATTTCTTGACTTATGGCATGCATTTTCATGATTCTGTTTGCTGGGGCTCTCTGAAACTCAGTTGAACGGTACAAAAAGAAACATCGATAGGGGGCGCTTTGGGCAAAAAACATAATTCGTTGACATTTCGGACGCTAACTGGAAACGGGGCGCTACGATCAGTTAGTAATAATGAAAACACATTTTCTACCTCTGCTCAACACTTCTGAATAAATTTAGACCAAAAACATCAATGATACTGGAAATTTATTTACAAAAAATAACACTACAGAAGATGCTCGAAATTTCGACCTTGGACCATGATGCAGGCTTCGCACCTCCGTCGCATTGAGGAGTGTGTGTTTCCAACAATGCCAGGAGTATCTCTGATCTGCCCTGCAGCTGCCACAATGCGCGCCACAAGTTCTTCAGCACTGCTGACAGGTGTATGGTATACCTCGGCCTTCAGGTAACCCCAAAGGAAGAAATCCAAGCAGGTGAGGTCTGGTGATCGGGCAGGCCAGTGAACTGGACCCCCACGCCCGATCCACCGCTGGCCATACCTTGCGTTTAGATGGAGACGCACGTCGTTCGTGTAATGGGCCGGAGCTCCATCGTGCTGGAACCACATCTGGCGACGCGAACCTTCGGGTACGTGCGCCTCCTCCAGAAGCTGCGGCAGCACTTGATCCAGGAAAATCAGGTAATTTCCACCTGTCAGCCGTTCAGGTAACAAATAAGGGCCAATGAGGCAATCCCCCAGAATGCCGGCCCACACATTTACTGAGAAACGCTCCTGGGCTGCTCGGCTTCTGGTTTCATGTGGATTTTCATCACACCACACATGACTGTTGTGGTCGTTCCACATTCCCTCCCGGCTGAAGGTGGACTCGTCCGTAAACAAAATGCTGTTTACAAAACGGGGATCCCTGGATCTCATCGCCAAGTACCATCTTGAGAATTCCACTCGAGGGCCAAAATCCTGCTCTCTGAACAACTGCACCCGCTGGATGTGGTAGGGGTGCAGATTCCGGGAACGTAAGATGCGCCACGCAGTTGCTTGCGAAATGCCAACATGTCTGGCGATATCTCTCGTGCTAAGACCTGGGTTGTCCTCAACCAGGTTAAGCACAGCCTCTTCGTTGTCGGGGGTGCTCACTGATCGCTCCCGTTCAGGCCTGCCTCCGTCGAAAGATCCCGTTGTGGACAACCTCTGGTGTACTCGAGCGAAGAAGGCATGGCAGGGGATTTGCCTGTTGGGGTAACGCTCGGCGTACAACCGCTGAGCGGCTCGTCCATTACAACCAGCAGCGCCATACGCCAAATGCATGTCAGCCAATTCAGAGTTTGTGTACCGTTCCATCCTACTACCGATCTGCAGACAAGTAACCCGAAGCTTAAGTAGGTACCGCACGTTCAAAAGACGTGTCTGCGCATACAACTACGTCATCTCGCGTTGTCGTCTACGCATTACGTATCTTTTGCATATCGATATGGTACGATATCTTTTGCATAAATCAGCAAAAAGCACCTTATGTAAATTTTATTGCGCGCATTGTGCATGATTGAAACCAGCTATGTTTGTTAAAAAAAACAAACAAACTGCAGTTTTAATAGCTTCTTATGATAAGTAAATTACTCTCTTGTTTTGTTTCTAACTGATCGTAGCGCCCCGTTTCCAGTTAGCGTCCGAAATGTCAACGAATTATGTTTTTTGCCCAAAGCGCCCCCTATCGATGTTTCTTTTTGTACCGTTCAACTGAGTTTCAGAGAGCCCCAGCAAGCAGAATCATGAAAATGCATGCCATAAGTCAAGATATCTGTTTGTTTATCTCTTAGGAGCCTTCGAGTTTCGACCACCCTGTACTTTGACATTTTATTCCGGCTCTTACGCTTTTTGCAGGGCTCTACTTTTGGGTTCAAACTTTAAGTTAGAGTATAAACTTTGGCGAGCATGTGTTAAATTATCAAAATAACGGGCTTAAAGTTGTTGTCTAGCTCTCCAAAGTCTGCAGCGCCCCCTATCCATGTTTTAAGAGATACGCTTATCAAATTGGTACTGAAGAAAGTCTAAACAAACAGAATCATTTCGACGCAACAAGCAAGAAAATCTAACCATTTCCCTAGTTTTTATGACGTTTCGAATTTCGGCACCCAAATTTTCGAAAGCACCTAGCGCCTTACCATCGCGTCAGGGACCCTACATTCCCTATTCAAAAATGTTCGTCTAGGTGTGCTCTATCGATCCTTAAAGTTTGTCACCGACGAGCTGAATCACCCTGTATATATATATATATTTAAGTAAAAATAGGATTTGATGCAGCAACTTATTGACTAGTTATACAAAAAATATTATAACAGACATTGATAAAATGTAATGGTCTACCGTACATAAAAAAATTAAAAATAATAATAAATATAGTACCACCACTGAAAAAATTCAATCTGAGAAATAACAAAAGTTAATACCCTGGTATACATTTGCGCAGTTTATTTTAAACTACAAACTTCGCGAACGTACCCCAAATTTTCCACAATAGTTCGAAAGTACTTGAAATACACTGTAAATGTATGTAATAAACAGAGTATTTCCCAGTAAATATATAGTCTTCATATCCCAGAATTTATCTAGCAAATTTTAGACCGCGCGTGGACTCTTATGTGCTTATTCCAGTGATATGGCCTACAAATGTAACAAATTAACTCTTAGCGGTTGCTTGTGATTCAGGTGACCCATAGTTTGGAACTACTTGGTTATCCCGTCGACCAATTTTGCCAAATCCTACAAAATGCCAAAATATTAGCCAAACTGACGGATTTTTTTAATAAAAAAACGAAAGAACAATTATTTATAAAAATACAAATTAAAAGTCAAATTAAAAAACACTTGATGATGTAACAAATACGCATATCATGTTTAATGTCAAGTGAATGTGGCATTTGCGATCGCCATTATCGGCATTTAATCTTAGAATTTGGCGACAGTAATTTCGTCGACGGGATCGCAAAATCCACGGTACTATTTTTCAGGATTCCTTCATAAATACTCGTAAATGGTATTTATTACCCCGATGGTATTCTTCACTCCACTTCTTCATTTTTATTCGATCACTTGGTATTATTACCACGATGGCAACTTATAAATTAATGGGTTACGTTGGTTAAAAGTTTTGATTGGGAATTAAGTTTATTTTTATTGAAAAATGGGAATTCGGTATTATTTGTAACGTATTATATATGTTATGTCTATCTATGTAATGTTCAGTGCTGGAGAAGCTTTGCAAAAAAGTAAATGAAAGATGCATAATAATCATATAAAGAAATATAAATTCGCAGTTTTAAATTATATTATTAATATTATCATCACAAAAGCAATTGATATCTATTACACTTTATCAGTATGCATGTGCCGTGCCTGAGTCGTTATTTTCTCATTTTTCTTCTTATTAATAATACAAAAATTTTCAAAAAAATTAATTTTTCTTATTTCTTTAAATAGGGCGTCTACTATATTTAAAATATTTAGATAAATTATTTCATTACTAAATGTTTATTAAATATTTTATCATTTACTTAAATAGTTACAAACCATCTATTACATTTTTGTAACAAAGAATGCATCTTATTTTTTGACATGCAATTCCCCAACAATTAATTATGTGTCATCTGTAAATACCATTATTATCTACTCTCTTTATTATATTTTAGCAGAAGATTTGACCTACTTGTTAAATTTCAAAATAAAGTTTTTTTTTTATTTAGAATGGTGGCATGTACATTTAATTGTGTTATTTTCAACTTGTTGTATCTTTAATGGTTTAATGCAATTTATAAATTAAGGTGTTTATGTGGAATTTTAAAATATTAAGTAGAAAAGCGTAAATATAAAAAAATTGCTAAAATAACTTTTCACCCTGTTCATTATTAATTAAAGCAGGGCATATGCTATTTTGAAAAGAATCACTTAAATAATTAGAATAGCGACGCCAAAAATGTTTAATTATTTTATTATTTTCTTATGCAATTGCAAGTCATATGTTATATTTTTATACGAAAAACAAACACATCTTCTTTCTTGAGGCACAATCATCTGACAATTAATTATCATTCATCTGTAAATACCATTATTATCTATTCTGTTTATTACTTCATCGAAGCATATTTCACATAATTGTTAGATTCCAGATTAAAAATTATGGAGTTTTTAATGTAAAATGATGGCAGGTATCATTAATTGTATTCTCTTCCACATGCTCTATTATTACTGATTTCTTGCAGCTTTTCAATTTCAGTGTTTCATATGGAATTTTAAAGTACTCTGTAGAATAAATAAACTAAAAAAATCCTTTGTTTACTAAAATAAATGTTCTTTGAGTTCATTATTAATTTAAACTGGACCCAAGCGATATCAAAAAGTACTATATAAATAATTCTGTTACCGATGTTAAAAATATTTTTTAATTACATTATCATTTACTTATTACAAACCATCTGTTATATTTCTTACAAAAGAACACATCTTACTTCTTGACAGGTAATTATCTGTGAATTAATTATGTGTCATCTGTAAACACAATTATTATCTACATTTGTTATTACCTCATCAAAGGATATGTGTATTTGACATACTTGTTAGATTGCATACTAAAAAATATGACTTTTTTAATGTAAAAAGATGGCAGGTATAATTTATTTCTGTTCAACATGTTGTATCATTACTGATTTCTTGCATTTTTCAATTTCAGTTGTTCATATGGAATTTTAATGTACTCCTCAGAATAACTAACATAAAAATTATTTGTTAACTAAAATCAATTTTCTCTCAGTTCATTATTAATTTAAATTGGGCGTATAGTATGGTAAAAATAATTCTGTAACTGATAATGAAAATATTTATTCATTACGTTATCATTTACTTATACAATTACAAACCATCTGTTATGTTTTTTATAACAATGAACACAGCTTACTTCTTGACAGGTTATTATCTAAGAATTAATTATGTGTCATCTATAAAAACTATTATTATCTACACTTTTTATTACCTCATCAATGATACGTGTATTTGGTCTACTTGTTACATTTCAGACTAAAAAATATGGAGTTTTTTAATGTAGATTGATGGCAGGTATAATTAATTGTATTCTCTTCAACATGCTGTATTATTACTGATTTCGTGCAGCTTTTCAATTTCGGTTGTTCGTATGGAATTTTAAAGTACTCCGTAGAATATAGCTAACATAAAAAATATTTTTTAAATAAAATAACTTTTTTCACAGTTCATCATTAATTTAAACTGGACGTAAGCTATATTAAAAAGTACTATATAAAAAAATTCTGCAACCGATGCTGAAAATATTTACTAATTATTTTATTATTTACATATATAATTACAAACCATCAGTTATGTTTTTATAACAATGGACATGTCTTATTTCTTGAGAGGTAGTTATCTGAGAATTAATTATGTGCCATCTGTAAACACGATTATTATCTATACTTTTTATTACCTCATCTAAGGATAGGTGTATTTGACCTACTTGTTAGATTTCAGAATAAAAAATATGGAGTACTTTACTGTTAAATGATGGCAGGTATAATTAATTGTATTCTGTTCAACATGCTGTATCATTAATAATTTCTTGCAGCTTTTCAATTTCAGTTGTTATTATGGAATTTTAAAGTACTACGTAGAACAAGTAACATAAAAAATGTTTGTTTACTGAAACAACTTTTCTCTCAGTTCATTATTAATTTAAACTGGAAGTAAATGATATTAATATGTACTATATAAATAGTTCCGTTACCAATGTTGAAAATCTTTATTAATTACGTTATCATTTACTTATATAATTAGAAACCATCTGTTATGTTTTTATAACAATGGACACGTCTTATTTCTTGACAGGTAGTTATCTGAGAATTAATTATGTGTCATCTGTAAACACGATTATTATCTATGCTTTTTATTACCTCATCTAAGGATAGGTGTATTTGACCTACTTGTTAGATTTCAGACTAAAAAATATGGAGTACTTTACTGTTAAATGATGGCAGGTATAATTAATTGTATTCTGTTCAACATGTTGTATCATTAATAATTTCTTGCAGCTTTTCAATTTCAGTTGTTATTATGGAATTTTAAAGTACTAAGTAGAACAAGTAACATAAAAAATATTTGTTTACTGAAATAACTTTTCTCTCAGTTCATTATTAATTTAAACTGGACGTAAGTGATATTAATATGTACTATATAAATAGTTCTGTTACCAATGTTGAAAATCTTTATGAATTACGTTATCATTTACTTATATTACCTTGAGTCTAAAGTTTTGACCCTTTCGCAGAATAGTGCTACTAAAACAGCTGGCGTTCGCAAGTTAAGTGACATTTTTACATACGGTTTTCTGGTTTCGAAAGAAGAAGACGTGTGCTACAACACTGTATATTTATTGTTTTGAAAAATTATCATCTGTAACCTCCACGAAGCCTCGAAAATGGAACTATCACGTATCCAGCTTCGAACCATCATCTACTACGAGTTCTGTAGCAACACCGGAGTGACACAATGTCACCGTAACATGTGTGCATGTTTAGGTGAGGATATTGTATCACTCAGTACAGTCAAACGATGGTATCAAAATTTTAAGATTAAGAATTTCGACATCGAAGATGAATCACGTGCTGGTCGACCTACTGTGATTGATGAGACCGAATTGCGGAAATCCATCGATAAAGATCAAAATGCTACATCACGGGAACTTGCATCTCACTTCAATGTTTCTCAAACAACCATAATTCGAGCATTAAAAAACATTTGTTTGACATACAAATTCAATCGATGGGTGCCGCACGATCTGACACAAAATGACAAAGAAAAACGAAAACGGACCTGTGTAAACTTGCTCGAATATCACCGAAAGGGTGATTTTTTGAACCGGATTGTTACGTGTGATGAAAAATGGGTTTATTACGACAACATCAGTCGAAAAGGAGGATGGTCTGAACCAGGTGTACCGGTCAGGACCGAAACCAGGCGCACATTGACCTATAAAAAAATCCTCCTCTGTGTTTTCTGGAATTGTCGCGGTATTATCTACAAGGAGTACTTAAAAAGTGGCCAGACCATCGACAGTGAGTCGTACAGCAGCATACTGCATAAAGTGGACGCAGCAATTAGGGAAAAGCGAAGTAAGGAGTTTCGACGCAAGGTGGTTATGTTTCACCAGGATAATGCCAGGTCACACGTCAATGCGTGGACGAATTGGAACTTATACAAGCTGGAATGGGACTTAATGCCACATACTTCATATAGTCCGGACATGGCACCTTCCGACTACTATCTGTTTTCGCATCTGCAACTGCACCTTAGTGGTGAAATTTTCAATTCTTCAGAAGAGGTCAAAAAAGAGGTTGACCTCCTTCTCGACTGACGTAGCCCAGAGTTTTTCAAGGAAGGCATTGAAAAACAGCCAAAACGTTGGCATAAGATTGTCGAACTTAATGGTGATTACTATCCTCACTAATGTTTTGTATTTTTGTAAATACTTGTTGTCAACATTAAAATAAAAAAAGGGTCAAAACTTTAGACTCAACCTGATATAATTACAAACCATCTGTTATGTTTTTATAAAAATAAACACATCTTAATTCTTGACAGGTAATTGTCTGAGAATTAATTATGTACCTCTGTAAGCACTTTTATTATTTATACATTTTATTACCTCATAAAAGGATGCGTGTATTTGGTCTACTTGTTTGATTTCAGACTAAAAAATATGGAGTTTTTTAATGTAAAATGATGGTAGGTTCAATTAATTGTATTTTATTCAACACGTTGTATAATTATTGATTTCTTACATTTTTCAAATTCACTTGCTCATATGGAATTTTAAATAAGTCCGCAGAATAATTAACATAAAAAATAATTATTCACTAAAAAAATTTTTCTCTCACCTCATTATTAATTTAAAATGGGCGAATGCTATATTAAAAAATACCATAAAAATAATTCTGTTATCGGTGATGAAAACATTTATTAATTGTATTATCATTTATTTATGCAATTATAAACCATGTGTTATAATTTCGTAACAAAGAATGTATCTTATTTTTTTAAATGAGAATTAATTATGTGTTATTTGTAAAAGCTAGTATTATTTACTATCTTTATTATCTCATCAAGGCATACATATATTTAACCTACTTATTAGATTTCAGATTTAAAAACATGTTTTTTTTAATTTAGAATAATGAAATGTATATTTTATTTTTTTTCTCTTCACTTGCTGTATCAATTCTAGTTTAAATGCATTTTTCAATTTAAAGTGTTTATATGGAGTTTTAAAGTATTCTGTAGAATAACACATATATAAAAACATTTGTTTACTAAAACAACTTTTCACTCAGAGCATTATTAATTAAAACAAGGCGCATGCTACACTATAAAGGATTACATAAATAATTTGGTTATCAACGTTGAAGATGTTTATTAATTACGTTATCACTTACTTATGCAATTACAAAAAATATGTTATATCATTATAAAAAAAAAGAATAAATACATCTTGTTCACACAATCGTCGGGATATTAATTAACTGTCATGTGTAAACATCATTGTTATTTACTCTCTTTATTACATCATTGAAGCATATGTGACATAATTGTTAGATTTCAGACTAAAAAAAAAAAAAAAAAAAAAGGGATTTTTAATGTGAAGCGATGTCAATAAATTGCATTCTCTTCAACTTGTTGTATCATTACGGATTTCTTATATTTTTCAATTTGAGTTGTTCAAGTGAAATTTTAAATTACTCAGTAAAAAAAAAAAAAAAAAAAAAAAAAAAAAAAAAAAAAAAAATACTACTACTAATAATAATAATAATAAAATAATTTTTATCTCAGATCATTTATAATTTAAAGTGGGCGTATGCTATATTAAAAATACTGTATAATAAATTCTGTTACTGGCATTCAAAATATTTATTAATTAAAATATCATTTACTTCTGCAGTTACAAAACATCTGTTATATTTTTTAACAATGGATATGTCTATTTTTTGACACGCAATTACTTGAGAATTAATTATGTGTCATCTATAAACGCCACTATTACATACTTTCTTTATTACTTTATCAACGCATGTACATGTATTTGACATGCTTGTTAGATTTCAGACAAAAATATGTTTTCCTTTTATGTAGAATCATGCCATGCATAGCTATTGCGATCTCTTCAATTCAATGCATTATTAATGGTTAATACATTTTAAAATTACTATGTGTTAAATTTTAAAGTGGTGTGCACAATAACCCATCACTGCACGATTACTTATATTTTTATGTTAAAAAAGTTTTTTCCCTACGTCTAATAATAATACAAAATAGTGAAAAAAAATAATTTAAAATTTTTGGCTAAAGTTTCCTATATTGTGCCGAGTAAATTATATACCCAATTAGGGATTTTAAATATTGTATTGCTATATTTTGCAATTACATTGGATTAAATTTATATATTTTATATGCTTAAGAGCCTGAATCTTTTTTTTATAGTAATATTTTTAAGTGTTTAGTAAAAATAAAATAAGTAACTATTGCCTTTATAGTTTGATTTTTTTATATTTAAAGAAAAAATTTTATTTTATTTTATTTATTTATTTATTTTTTTTTTTGCCAAATGAAGTGATTTGATATAGACAAAATAAGTGTTATTATATTCTTTAGCTTGTCTTAATGAATTACAGCAACCAATTCGTGGCTCAAAATGAGAATTATAGTATTTTTAGGTATGTGCCAGATGTGGCACACGGTGTAGTGAAGGGTTAACGTTTAACTTTTCTTAATAATAATAAAATAATATGCATGTATATGTATATTTATATTTGTCTGCTACAATAATTTTTCATTCATTTCATTGTCACTTTAATTAATACGTATTCTATATTTAAAAAAAAAAAATACATAAATTATTCTATTACAGATGTTGAAAATTATTATTAATTAATTTATCATTTACTTTAATAATAACAAAACTTTTTTTTTTTTTTTTTTATAACAAAGAAGCTATTTTATTTTTTTGTATGATATTCTTTGACAAGTAATATCTGTCATCTGTAAACACCATTATAATAATATTCTCTCTTTATTATCTCATTGAAGGAGATTTGACGTACTTATTAGATTTCATGTTAAAAAATGTGCCTTTTTTATGTAGAATTGCTGCCCATATAACTAATTGTCTCCTCAGTATGTTGAATCATTACAGATAACTATATTTTCCAGTTACTATGTGCTACACTTTATAAGACATATATATTCGTGATGAAGGCCGGGAAAATCGCTAGTTTCAAAATCCCACACGTCTGCTAACCGTCTTTCAATATCTTTAATTCGTGAAATTTTTACGTTAAATTTGTCCGCTTTTAACCCCTTGAAGGGCACCGGTATATGTTATATACCACTTAATGTTAATTCCCAAATGCTACATTGACACCAAAATTTGAGAATAAACTTTTGTTTTGTATGATATACTCGAAGAAAAGCTTTTACTTTGTTTCATATAAAATAGTTTATAAATACCGGTGTCAATCAGTCATTTTAACATTTTAGTAGCAGAAGTGCTTTGCCCCTCAAGGGGTTAATTGTATAATTTTTTCCCTTTTCTATTTAGAGTCCAAGTTATTCGGGTCGTAAGTAAAGGATTTTTGCGCTATCCGTGGTCGCCTACCGGCGACAGCGCTGCCGCGCAAGAGACTAGAATTTTTCAGGTCGCAGGTAGGGGTAGCGGACGAAAATTGGCCGCTCACCGCGGCGGTTGTCTTACACTTGTGCACTATGTCTTTAACTTGTGCAGTACTGAATACAATATTATTTTACATTTTACTTGATAATACTGATATAAGAAATAAACATTTGTTTGTTTCAGTAATTTTTCGCTCACTTCATTTTACTTAAAATAAGGCGCCTGCTAACTTTAAAAGGTTTATATAAATTATTCCATTACAGACGCTGAAAATGTTTATTAAATATTTTATCATTTACTTAAATTATTATAAAACATCTGTTATATTTTTGTAATAAAGGACACTTTTTTTTTTTTTACCCGAAATTCTCTGACAATTAATTATCTGCTCTATTATCTATTATCTTTATTATTTCGTTGAAGAAAATTTGACCTACTTGTTAGATTAAAGTAAAAAAAAGCGGTTTTATTTTATGAAGAATAATAGCTTGTATAATTTAATTGTGATTACTTCTTCTTCTATTTTTTTATTATTATTGCTGACGTAATAAACTTTCCAATTTAAGTTGTAATGTGGAATTTTAAGGTATTTAGTAACATAACTAATACTAAAGTAATAACTACATTTAATAAAAGTGATCATCTTGAAACAGTATTTTAACCAACAAGATAATTATCTACACACAGAACTGATACTGTTAGCAAAATATTTTGTTTTGAAGATCATTACTTACAATAAACAAAAAGAACAAATTTAAAGTGAAAAAAAGAAGAATCTAATATTTTTTGTTATAATTTAGCAACGATCATTCATATTAAATTGAAAAAGTATTTCTATAAAAACAACGATATTTACATTAATTATAACAACAATTATAAAAATGTGTATTTCTAATGCAAATATATTTTAGCATAGTATATTTTTATATCAGAATAAAGGTTTTCATGTACTTACCTGAAATTTAACAACATTATCACTTGTCAAAAGCGCATAAATACCATGATAATTATAACCATAATTGTTAGAGTATCTCTATGCATATATACATGTACCAGAAACATATTTTAATGATTATTTAATTAATAGAACATACATCTTAATTAACTAAGAGTAACAGGTGATAACATTTTTACTATTTTTTCTTTACCTTCCGTCATCATTTCTTCTTTATCATATCACAAAACAATATTCGCCTTTAAAGCTCAGAATTTTTTTTTTCTCAAAGTAGACAATATTCCAATATCCAACGTATATTGAAGCTCACTTCACTCAATATGTACAAATAAAACGTTAAGGGATTTTATCATACGTACAAAAAAAAATCGATAGCTGTATTATTTTTTTAAATGCAACTGAATTTTAAACAAATAAAGAATAAATATTTTCATTGTTTGATACATCAATAATGTAATACATTTCTAAAGTTGCAATTTTTTCTTCATGGTATTCAAATTTTAATGGAAAAGCTCTTTTTCTTGCTTTTATACACGCATTCTTCTTTTCACTTTTCCAAAATGAAAGCAAAACAAAAATATTGAAAAATATAAAAGCATAGCTCCTTACTAACTTTCTGATACGACAGTAAAGACACAGGGTTCTCTGTATAGATATGTATGTGAAAGAAACACATTTTAATGACTGTTTAGTTAACTTAACACAAATTACATCTGAATTACCTAATAGTAATCATTAATAGCCTTTTTTTTGTTATTTTTTCTTTACCTCCAGTCACCATTTTTTCTTCACCATATGTAACAACCATATTCGCATTTAGAAGTCAGTAAGTTGAGGTGTTTTTTTTTATCTCCCTAAGTCGTGAATATTCCTTTATCTAACGTATGTTGAAGATTATTTCAAATAAATGGAATATTGAAAAAACTAAAGACTCGAAACGAATTTTATATATTTATAGATTTTATTATTTATACAAAAAACATAGGATAGCAGTATTATTTCGCTTAATTGGGTTTAAACATATAACTGTTAAACAGGTAAAGATTAAATTTTCTATTTCGCATTTTCACTGTTTAATACATCAATAATATCAAATATTTCTAATGTTGCAGTTTCCTGTTACTGATATTCAAACTTTAATGGAAAAGCTATTTTTCTTGGTTTTATATGGGCATACTCCTTTCACTGTTCCAAAATGAAAAGGAAAACAAGGATATAAAATCAAAGTTCCTTACTAACCTGCGGGTATGACGGTAAAGACACAGGGTTCTCTTTGCCTTCCGACATCGTTGCTACCCCAGCATATCACAGATCCATAATCATCTTCAGAACTCGGTAAGTATGTTGCGGTGCTTTTGTTTCCCGACGTCACAAATGTTCCAATATCGAGACTTTTTCCGGATGAGTTGAACCGCCATCGGAATGTTATATTTTCTGGATCGGCATCTAACTCACAGGTGACTTGAACCGATTCGAATCGCCCCACGCCATAAACTTTCTTTTGGTTCGGTTTGCATTCAGGGGCATCTGCAATTGAAAAAGAAATTTATTAATGTATCCATCCATACGATGATGTTATTAATGATTTGTTTGTTATGATACGATTAAATACATTGCGTAATACGGTTTAATGTTCTTTGATTTCTCGAATATTTTTAATAAGAATCTACTGAATCATATTTTGAGATAGAAAAATAAAAGTTCTATTTTTGTAAATATTAAGAAGACCCTTGATCTTCCAAGATTAAAATTACAATTTTTGTAACTAAAAAACTCGACAATATTATGCAACAATTATACATTTTAAATTTCAAATCATTCGGTTGAGTAGTTTTTATTCTATCATGCGTACAGACAGATGGACTGAACGATGACTATAGGTACTACGTATTTACATAATTTCGAACGCATTTAAAAACAGACACTTTATTTCTGTGTCTCTATTCTGATAAATCATTAGATTGTGGCGTGACATACACATAAACTTTTATAAATCATCATAGGAAAAAAAAATCTCGTGGATTTACCGGCTAAAAAACCTTCAGTTCAGCAATAACGCTTTACACCATTTTGCGTATTTGGCACTGTAAGCAAGTAAATGACAAATCAGTACTGCCTCAATTACTGCTGCTTATCTAAAACCGTTTTAGTTGCGCTTTATTTATTGCAATGAATTTTCTTATGTAGAAATAAATGTAATTATTATTACGGTATGATCAGGAACTCAAAAATCTGTTCTTCAATCACATAAAACATTTCAATTAAAAGAGAGTCAAAGGAAAAAATATTAATGTGATTTTCGAATTCATAACTATGCTATCACGATACAGATCAAATTATGTGTATTTTCTTCTAAAACCTTCTTAACGGTTCTAGAGGTACGATATTGTTTAAAATTACTTACAACAAAAAACAAATGAAGATAAAAAATACATATTTTGATCCTGAAAATAAGCATAAATTTGATACGTCAGAGTATAAATCGCATGAGTATACTTTACGACCATTACAAAATAAAAAGAACAACATAATTTAATTTCCTATTCAAAAACAGATGTTTAAAAGTACGTATTAAAGAAAACAAATAAAAAAAGCCTTATTTTGATCCTGAAATTCATCATGAATTATGCTTGCAGAGTATATTGTTTAAAAATACTTACTATAAAAACAAATAAAAAAAGAAATAGTTCGTCAGAGTATAAACTATATGATTACAGTTTACAACCATTACAACATAAAATAAATAACTTAATTAAACTGTACAGTTAGAAAGCAGATGTTTAGAAATACTCATTACAGAAAACATATAGATAAATTACTTAGTACAAAAAACAGAAAACAAATAAAATGAAAAAAAATATTTTGATCCTGAAACTCAGCATAAATTAGGCCTGTCAGAGTGTAATGTTTAAAAATGCTTACTACAAAAAACAAGCGAAAAAAAAAAGAGAGTGAAAGATTGAGAAATTTGGATCCTGGAAATCAGCATAAATTAGGCTTGTTATTTTAGGTTTGTCAAATTAGTCTTGAATTTAAAAAAAAAACATCGTGATAACATAGTTATATAGGCAAACATCACATTAATAAATTTTTATTTGACTTTCTTTTAATAGGAATATTTTATGCGATCATATTAGTATAATCATACATCATACTAGTACAATATACAACCATTACAAAAATAATAAATAATATTATTTAATTGCTTATAAATAAACAGAGTGTGAAAGAGTTTTTAAATGCTTTTGAGCCGTTCTAAAGCAATTTAGTAAAAACATCTATTCATAATAATAATGTTATACATTCAGTATTATTTAAATATTGTTTAAAACTATATTATTAAAAACTATAATTATTAAACTTATAATTTATAATTTATAATTATAATTTTATAATAATATTATAATTTATAATTATAATTATATATATATACTATCTACCAAAAAGTATTTGTACACTTTCAGTTTTTGACATTTTGTCAAATATTTAAAAATATACTGGTCGGATTCTTCTGGAACTTCAGAAATATAAAGATTATGTTTCACTTTATATTTATTTACATTCATTTGTTAAGCGGGTAATTAGGGGGCCGACAAAAAAACAAAGAATAATAGAAATATTTGGGATCGCCCTGTACATGAAAATGCACGAAACGACTTATCGCTTTAGAATACAAATATATGAATACAGTAGAATATGTACACTAATTTTTGTGAGAATAGCATGTATATTTATGGCGATAGAGCGATTTTTTTGAAAAATTCAAAAAATTCTGGTATGTTTTTTGTTTATATCATGCTGGGTTTTTGACCAAATTTAACGCAAATTTCAGAAACATTGGCAAAATGCAGTAGAAAAAATGTAGCGCAATTGGAATATAAATATATTAAATATTTTAAGAAATATGAGTAGTTTTATGAAATAATTTTTATCTGCGCATGCGCGAACGATAAAAACAATTCTTTTACATCATTTAATAGTCAATTCTATGGAGTAACTTATAAAAAAAATCCAATGAAATATCGTGAAAATTCAAAAAGATATCATTATTATAAGTAAGCTGTTTTTACACTGCTCTCTAAAAACGGCTGAATGATAAGGGATTCTCCACAAATTGACATTTTTTATTGACTGACTTTTAGGAAAAAATTAGTATTTAATGCATACAATATCTAATACAATATTTCTGTTAATAAGTATCTTGACATCTGTGATGGAAAAGAATAAAAGCCCTTTTTCTTTTCTATCACAGGTGTCAAGATACTTATTAGCAGCAATATTGTATTCATTAAATAGTAATAATTTTTTCCTAAAAGTCAGTTAATAAAAAATGTCAATTTGTGGAGAATCCCTTATCATTAAGCCGTTTTTAGAGAGCAATGTAAAAACAGCTTACTTATAATAATGATATCTTTTTGAATTTTCACGATATTTGATTGGATTTTTTTTATAAGCTACTCCATAGAATTGACTATTAAATGATGTAAAAGAATTGTTTTTATCGTTCGCGCATGCGCAGATAAAAATTATTTCATAAAACTACTCATATTTCATAAAGTATTAAATATATTTATATTCCAATTGCGCTATATTTTTTTTAATAGATTTTGCCAATTTTTCTGAAATTTGCGTTAAATTTGGTCAAAAACCCTCTATGATATAAACAAAAAACATACCAGAATTTTTTGAATTTTTCAAAAAAATCGCTCTATCGCCATAAATATACATGCTATTCTCACAAAAATTAGTGTACATATTCTACTGTATTCATATATTTGTATTCTAAAGCGATAAGTCGTTTCGTGCATTTTCATGTACAGGGCGATCCCAAATATTTCTATTATTCTTTGTTTTTTTGCCGGCCCCCTAATTACCCGCTTAACAAATGAATGTAAATAAATATAAAGTGAAACACAATCTTTATATTTCTGAAGTTCCAGAAGAATCCGACCAGTATATTTTTAAATATTTGACAAAATGGCAAAAACTGAAAGTGTACAAATACTTTTTGGTAGATAGTGTATATATATATATATATATATATATATATATATATATATATATATATATATATATATATATATATATATATATTGCAAGATATCTTTTTTAAAAGATTAAGTCTTTCTTAAATACAAAGATTTTTCCTAAATGAATAAATATAAATTTTTCAATGCATTTTAAAAATACTTTTTTTAAGTTTCGTGTTATTTCTAGAAAAAAAGTACAAAAATACTTTTTATTTACTCTCCATTTCTTTGTAAATGAAATCAAGTTTGAGTCTTTTCAACTGTATTTTAATTTGCGCTTTATTAAAGGAATACAATTAAAAAAACGGAAATGTAATCTGATAAACAAGAACACAAATATTTGTTTCAATTTTTAACTGAAAAGCGTTGAAATTCTCACTTCGTAAAAATAATTTAATGTAATTGCATCTAGTTTGTTTCCCTAATTACTTATTGTGTTTTTTTTAGTTTAAGCTCTTTGTTTTTTTTAAAGTTATTTTAACAAGACATTTATTTTTATCATTATTTATGAGCTATTCAATGATTAAATTATGATTTTAGATTTTTAATTTTATTGTGCTTAAATATTGTCTTATTCAATAGCCACAAACAACCTTTTTCCGAGTTTTTACACTATTATTACAAAAAACACTATTAAAAAAGCATTCATACGCACTACACACACGCTTACACACACACACACATATATATATCATATATATATATATATATATATATATATGTGTGTGTGTGTGTGTGTGCGTGTGTGTGTGAGTGTGTGTATTTGTGTGCATTTATATATAGTGAGTAATTCAAAAGTTCGTAAAAAATTGAAAATTCTTAAAAATGGAGTAAATTGTGATGGAAAAGTGCGGCTTCTAAGAAACGGTAAAAAATGTTTTAGCAGATAAAAAAGTTTAGTTAAAAAGTTCCCTGTAGAGAATATGGACAACCCGAAACACAATGAACAGGACAACAGTATGCTTCATTCATTTATGCTTGCATTAACAAATGTTCAACATAACCTCCATAAAATTATGTAGCTCAACTAAGGCGACATACAGTATCTGTTATAGTTGATTGCGACATGTTGGAATGAATTGCACAAATCTTACGACAGATGATTCTTATTGTTCGGCCAGTGCTGAAAAGGATGAACTGTAATCAAGTCATTTAATATAGCCTTACAACCAGAAGCCTTGCAGAGTGTGGTCGATTGATGATAAAGGCCATATGATCATTCAAGATCGACTGATCAGTCTGTCTTTATCAAAGTTACTCAATGGAAATCGTTTTACAGGATTGGCAAAGTGAGGCAGTGCGCCATCCTGCATAAAACTGATTACAAATGATGCATCTTTCATTTAATGCCGAGGCGATTTTGTCACGTAAAAGTGTGTCATAACATCCAACTGTTACTATGTACGTTTTCTAGCCTAATATGGGACAAGATTTTTCAACGAAATAAGATTCGACAATGAAATAAGGGATGAAGCCACACTGGACTGTTTACCTGTATAGATACTGTGACTTTGCTATGTATTCACAAGAATAAGACTTCGTGCATATATGAGTGTTTTGAGTGTTTGCATTACCATGTAATGTGAAGTGCTCCTAATCCGTCCAGAAAACATTGAACAAACACTGAGGATGGTTTCCAATTCTTACCATAGAATACTCGGTAATTTTTTCCCTCTTAGCTGCGTCTCCAGGTTGTAATTTATGCAGAAACTGCAATTAGGGGAGATAGAGATGCATTTTCAGACAGAGGATACGTAGAGTCGATGAGTGAGGTACATCCTAAAGCTATGCGAGTACAGCTATTCCTCGTTGAGGATAACGTTGCTAAATTATTCACAGAGGATTCCACTGCAGTAATTCGGCCTTCCCCCAAAATGTGTCCTCCACTTCGAGTCCGATTATTAGAATAGATAGTTTCTTCGAACTTTTTTACAAGCTTTACTATTTCAGGACACATTTTAAGGCCATTCTTCGTTTTTAATCCTATTACCAAGCGAAAGTTACGAAAGTCAACAGTTGCTGTCTCTTCGTTCAAAATAGAGCTTAAACAGTTAAATAAAGACACTTATTAATCGTTAAAAATCTATAGGTATTTGGCCCAAAAAATCTGAAGAAAACCTGTAGGTAATTAACCAATTTTGCAGATATTTCTAAAAATTATCATACGTATTTGAAAATTTTCAAATTCGTTTTAAAATTAACTTTACCAATCAGTTAGACTGTGTTAAAATAATAGTATTTTTAAAAATACTTTTAAAAAATTCGGCAGATATTTTTAAGGTAAAGCTAAATCTGCAGAAATTCTTCAGATTTCAGTAAAATTTTTGAAGAAAGTGGCAATATCTTCAGATAAATTTAAATTTACTTTTAGTGGGGTCACCCTCAACGTTCTATCGGGTAATGATAATATTCTGAAAGTGAATAAGGAATCATTGTATCACGGTCTTTTAATTTTATATAAATTTTAATTATTCTGCTGAATCTTTCATACGTTAGCACCATTTATATGTGTCTTATTTAACTGTTTTTTTTTCTCTTAAAAACTATCTGAATATTTTCTGAACTTTTTTATCAAACTGTACTTAATTAAAATTATTTATTACCTTTTTATGAATTTTTAGAATTCTAAATAACTTTTGGCTCACCCGGTATTAAGTGTAAACAACGTTTTGAGCAAAAGTATCAAAAAAGTTAAAGTTTTTTTCTTACATGACATTATTTATATTTTATTTCAATATGAATGAGAAGACATTCAATATATTTCAAAAATATGGGATTTACATACTTCAATAACTTATTTATCAATTTAGTAATAAGCTGTTTACGCAGTAATGAAGTCATTTCTTTTTCATTAACTAAATTTTGGTGTAATAATCACATAGTAAATTTTCAATATATACTAAAATTACCTGTTCAAACTTAGGCTGGAAATTTAAGGATTTTTGATACCTTAAGTTTTTTCAGTACATTTAGTATTGAAAAAT
Organism: Maratus speculifer; assembly: GCA_964019185.1. Lineage (NCBI taxonomy): Eukaryota > Metazoa > Arthropoda > Arachnida > Araneae > Salticidae > Maratus > Maratus speculifer. The sequence goes on along the minus strand of OZ025297.1, from coordinate 128,002,931 downwards.
AATTTTTTATTTCTACATATATCCACCATTAATTGGCTGGATTTAACGCAAAAATAAAGAAAGAAAGAAAGAAGTAAATTTCCTTATAAAGAGGAATATTTTATTCGATTTCTTTTAAGTTTTAAAAAAATAATAAATTTTTTTATTTATCCATTTTTTTGTAAATTAAAACAATCTTAAATTTGTCATTTATTTGAAAAATTCCTTTTTAATTATATTTACGGTTTTTATTCATAATCTTATAAGATGGCAAATCAATACATTTTAGGAACTACAAGTTTTATATGTTTAAAAATACATCTACTAAACTATTGGAAAAAAACATTTCCCAAATTAAAAAAATATATACATATAGTATTATAAAATGTATCACGTATGAACCTGCAGAAAAAAAAGAAACCGTTCAATAAAATAAATTGAACTACATTGTAGCGCAATACCTGTCTGTGACTTTTTGAGATGAATCTAGAAGTAAATCAATTGTTGAGTTTTTGTGTGAAGATGTATTCCGATTATAACGTTTGTGCATTAAGGTAGGCCAAAAGCTATTTTGTTATGGTGGGTATAGAGAAAACGTTGTGACTAGTGGTACTAAGTTTACACACAAAAAAAATGAGATTTTTTTCTGGGGAGTTCCTAAATGGCTTGAAATATTATTCAAACGCTGATTTTTTATCTTTTTTAGCAACAATTTAAAAAATGTAAAATTAAATTTATTTTAGCTCGATTTACTTGAAATATTATTTTTAATGTACTAAATGTTTAAATAAGCTCTGATCCTGCATTAATTGATAGTTATGTGTATTTGGAATAGGCGGTTTTTATGGACTTTTCCCGTATAAGTGAACAACAATTGCAAGTATTGTTTGGTTCGCCTGTGGTTTCTCTTCATTGTCTTAATTTTGATTTCGTCTATTTTGTTTCCTTCTGTTTCTCGATGCGTTCAGAGTCACATTTTTAGATGAAAATCTTAAATATGTATGATAATAAACATTGTATCTAGACCGCGATTCTGAAATGAGAGGAAAATATGGAGCAGAAACCAATGAAAAAACAATCCGTCATCATATGAATAAAGGGAAGAAATGGGAGAGGGGAAAGGAGAAACTTCAGTTTTGAATATTTGAAAATATTTGTTTAATATTTGAAAATGTTTCTTTAATCTTAAATATTACGCACTAATAATCTGCTTTTATATTTACTCATATTTATACTCCTTGTATTATTGTCAAATGTTTAAAAATGAATGTTTTCACATGTCTGGATGGGTTTTTTTACTCTGAATTTTTGAGTTGTCGCCGTGAGTTGTGTGCAAACTGATCGATTAAAAAATGGATACTTACATGCATATATTTACATATACATAAGAAACATATATTTTGAAATTCTCTAATCAAAATTTTCATTATTTTAATTAATTGGTAAAAAAATAATCATCATTTTTACTGCGCAAAACTACTCGTTACGATTGGAAAAAAGAGAAATATCTGGTTTCTAATTGTCATGTATTTTCGCTTTTTACATAGAAAGATTTATTTTCTGACACTAACTAAACGATTTTATAAATAAAAAATGTATATTATTGAATATTTTTTAACAAAATGTGCAATAGGTTTTTTAATAATATACCATATATTCGTTACTATATTAATAATTAATTTTCTACTTACTAATAGAAAAATCTCTTTGTATTAAGTGAATATAGTTAAAATAATTCGTCAAGACTTTTTACAACAATGGATTTTACTCTTTCATCATGAGTAGTTTATTTATATTAATTTCTTATACCTTAAGCTTTCTCATTATATTTAGGCTTTAGAATAATTCTTTTTTTTTATTTTGTTTTTAACCCTTAAGACGATTGATCCCTCTCAAATGAATAAAAATGAATTTTTAGCTAAGCAAAGTGTTTTTTTTAAATAGTTTTTATTTGACTTTTTCTGTAGTATGAAAAAAAGTCATCAAAATTACTTTAAACAGCAATTCTTTGTAAAGTAAAACAAGTTTATACGTATTCAACCTTTTTTGTGCATGTTTTTGAAAAAGAGTATAATTAGAGAAAAATCCTACGGAAATATGGATGTAGAAGAAACGTTTAATTGCTTCTAATTTTATCTGAAAGTGTAATTTTTTTCTCTTTTAGTAAACAGTTAATCCACTTAAGTATAATTGTTTTTGGTGTTCTGTTTATTATTTATTTATTGTGCACATGATTATTTTTTTTCTTTTTTGAATGAAATTTTATAAATATATAGCTATGTAATTATACTATAATATTTTTACATTATTTACCAAATAACTATGTTTTTAGATACTGTAACTGTCAGGTTTTAAAGCATATTACGGTAATACACTGAAACTAATATTTTCCTAAATTATTACACTGCAGATATAAATTACATTATTGAGTAGTTTCTTAAAAATTACACTTACTTTAAAAAACTAAAAAATATGTAATAAAAATATATAAAGCAGCACTTATCACTAAAGCTGTACAGGACGTGTTGTTTTTAAGGCGTTAATATTATATTGTGATATTGCCAACAACAAAAACATAATTTTAATAGCTTTCCTCTCAATATATTATACATTATACAGTTTTTTAATTTTTTCATAGATATTTTACTAATTTTAAAATTTTAAAATCTGATATTGATGACAAGCTACACAATTGTTTTGTCTGAAATGCATTTTTCTATATTTTAAAAAGGTTAATTACATTAAATTGCTTTACTAAATCGCAAAGTTTCTGTCTTTAAGTATGGGGATTATGCTATTTTAAATAGCGTATATGGGTGTCCCGATGACCACAGGGTGTGTTTCCTTATGCATATTATGTGATATACGGCAGAAGTCATAATATTTTAATTGAAAATTTCAACAGTACTCTAAATTTTATCATTTCACATTGAAAAGTAAAGTTTAATGGAATTCTAATTCTTTATTTTTTTTTAAATATTTATCTTAGAAAATAACTCCTAAATAATATATTAAATTTAAATTATGATTTACAGTAGAATTTAAATTTCAACAAAATTATTGGGTATTTGCAAAAGTAAGTTTCATTTTCGTAACCCATTACCCACCGGTGTTACGTTGATGCTATGGTAAAAATAAATAAGCATGCTTAAATAAACAATCAAGTTACCACTATTTTTGAATTAAAAAAATACCTTATTTAGTAACAAAAACTTGAATCATTAAATAATATAAACATTACATTTCAAAATTTCGGGTGGCAAACATTTTTCTGAAAAAAAAAAAAAAAAAAAAAAAAAAAGAGGAACTTTATGTTATAGTTTCGGCGGCTAATAATATCATATGTATTGTGTAAATCCAGTAATACATGTTTTAAACATTTTTTTCATAAACTCCAACATGTAGCATATGTCATTTGATTAAATAAAAAAACAGTTTTTTATTTGGTTAAATATAAGTAGTTTTGTTCCAAATAATTGTCATTTGCGGAAGCTTTGTTATTATTTTTATAATTTTAAGAAAACTCTGCTGAAAGTCATCATTTACTTATAGACGGTTATGGTGAACATTCTTTCACAAATAGTATAGCATCTTTATTAAACCCCAAGTTTTTTTTTTTAAATAATAATAATAATAATAATAATATTAATGAAAGAAAATGTAAAATAAATATATATTTAATAGATTTTAATTACTAATAGATTCCTCAAATGTTATCTTAACTGATAGAGAAGTTATTTATGTTTTCATTTTTGTACATTTCGTACATTTTTTCTGCAATTCATTTTTATTTAACACGTATTTCGCTAAAAAAGACTAAGAAACAAAAGACTATTTTGTTTAGTTCTGTCACCTGTTCTGCTCCATTCACACCTTTAAAAAAAAACATTATTTATATGCGTGAAAAATCGTAAAGATATGTATAATATAGGATATATTAAGTTTGAAGAGTATATGTTGAAAGTCAATGTGAAGTCTTGATTACGTCCATTAATAACTATATCGTAACATTAATAAGATATATTCCACAACGAAAAAGTAAGAATTTATATTATAAATTGAATTTTATATTAATTATATTATTAAATATTATTGAATGAATATTATTATATTATTGAATATTATTGAATATATGAATATTATTGAATTTTGCTTATGAGACGATATTGTATTAATAAAAACATTTAAAATGCATTAAAAAATTTTTATATAAATGCTTCAACTCTTTTTTATCGAGTCATCTTCAGAACGTAAATAGAACAATAAAATTACAAACATAATGAACGTGAAAAATTGGAATAAATAATTATTGAAATAAAATTAAATATATCACACGCTTTTTATCCAAGGACAATATCCAAATTAAAAACCGTGTGATATACTTTATTTAATTTCAATAATTATTTATTCCAGTTTTTCACATGTATTATGTTTGTAATTTTTATTTTTCTATTCACATTCTCAAGATGACTCAATTAAAAAGTGTTGAAACACGTAAATGAAATTTTTTTTTTATGTATTTTAAATGTTTTTATCAATACAACAACGTCTTATAAGTAAAATATTTATTTATAATGTAAATTTTTACTTTTTCGTTCTGCAATTTATATTATTATTATTACGATATGGTGGGAAATTGTTTTAGGAAATTAAAAGAAGGTTTATTCTATATTAAAGATATAGGAAGTGAAAATATGATGAAAATAAGCATATTGAATCATAGAATTACAAAAACTTATATATAAAGTTGCATATACTATTTTTATAAAAGGGAAAGCAAACCATACATGGATATAAAATTGGAAATATGCAAAATGTTAAAAGTAATACAGAAAATAAAACACCAAATTTTCCTACATTGGAAATATAACTTTTTGAAATGATGTCATGAGCATAAACAGAAGCTCCGCACCGATTTGAGAAACTATAAATAACATAAACTATTATGTTTGAAAATAATGGAGTGTATTTTATATGGTGTGAGATCCGTCTGAATAGTTTATATTGTTGAACATCTGTTTTCCATGGATGCCATGAGGTTGTCGATAAGAATTAAGGAATAGTTTTTTAAGAATTTGTCCTAAACGAGCATTTACATCTTATAAGTTACTGTGATGCCAAAGTTCTAGTTTCTAACCCCAACAGTATCCTAGAAATTGCAATATTCTCAATAAATTAGGTTTAAAACTTTTTCTAGAAAAAAAAATGTTTAATTTGTGAATTTAAATTGTCGAATGTTTTAGAAATCGTTCATAACGAGAATATTAAATCTTAAAAGTTGCCACAAAAAAAAAAAAAAAAAAAAAAAAAAAAAAAGGTCATATCAAAATTAAAGAATTCTCAATTTTAGAACTTTTTTTGCTCGTGCATTGATGGTGATTATTGTTCCTACGCAAAATATAGTATATTTTGCAGCAAACATGGTTACCAACATTTTGGTAAAGTGTTGTTTTTGCAATCTATGCTTGAATTTAGTTACGTGATCTCCGTAGGAATAACATGGGGAGTAATTTTTTTTTCAAAAAATTATTAATTAAATTAAAACTGCTTTTAACATCTAGTGATAGATATGTGTGTGTACATAAATGTTTGGTTTTTGCTCCGCCATACTTTTTATTGCTTTGTAAATATGTCAAGTGTATTAAATGAGTGTTTTCATTAAGTGTTTATTTCTGTTTTTTTTTTTTTTTTTTTGTCTCTCAATATGACGCTTGGGTCTTGCTCTTCCCGCCCAAGTTTTGCACAAATTGAGGAATTGGTAGCTTCTTCTCAGACGGGCTTTTGGGTCCGTTGCAGTATTAAGAGATCAGTTTTAAAGATTTTTTTAAAATGCACTTAGTTTGTAATAGTGTATAATTTAATGTTGCCATCTGCTTTTAGACTTCCTTTTTTTAAATATTAGTATCTTTTGTTGTCAAATATGTTAGGTGCTGTAAAGGTATATATTGTATGGTGTTGCCATGTGGGATCTATCTATAATTAACGAACCTATATTATACATAAACCATAAGTATAAGTAGTATTCCTGCTAGTCTACGGTTCTGCGGTAAGCCATTACAGCCAGTAGTTTTCCCTTCATCAGTTTTCCTTGTATTTACTTATTTACTTTGTCTTAAATTAACACATAGTTATTTCTATGTATTTATTTCCGTCTTCTAAGGGCTTAAAGAGTTGTTGGTTTCTTCGAACTCCCATAATTTATTAAATTTTCATCTTTTAAGGGTGTATTTCGATTCATACTGCTTATTTTCCGATTTATTTTTAGGTTCACTTTTGCTGTCAAATGCATCAAACTTTCAAATTCTCTTATTTTGAAAGTACACAAGGTGCCGTAATCATCGATTCTCTGATAAATGCAGAAAATATTGCAAAAAAGCAATCAAAAGTAGCATTTTGAACAGAATTTTCCGAAGCGGGAGGTCTGCGAACGAAAAAAAGGGTCATACTGAGAAGTTAATTGTTTATAAATCAAATTCTAATGAATTGAGCGTAAAAAGACATCACACGGCACCTTATACATCTCTTCAAAAATTCCCTCAGCAAGTTTCATGTTTCTACTTTTAAAAATGTGTCTGAAATTGTATCAGAAAATTTCGAGCTGTTGGAGATGGGAAACCGTTTTTTCGAATACACCCTTAATGGAGAAATAGGTGCTAAGACACAAGCTTTTATGTCTTGTCTTTGAGGGGCAGTTCCACGGAGGGGGGGGTACATGCACCCCCCAACATACACCTTAAAATTTTGCTCATTTTTCGTCTACCACTTCCAACTATAAAATTTAAATTAAATCTCACCTCCAGGGCTGTAGACCCACCCTATTGGTCACTCACTATTTTTAGCTCATTTCTTCACTTCTTTTCAAATATTAAAAGCCTATAATTTTTTTTCTATGGGAGCTACAGCGTGGAGAAATATTTTAGCAGGGCTTTCTCGTCACAGATATTTTTCTGGCTGACAAATGTTTTCGGTTACTACAAGGGAACCGCCCCAGGGGGGGCAGGCTTTCAAATTTTAATGTAGCATGTCTAGTGAAAGCTTCGGACTCATACATGACAAATCTACCATCAAAATCTATCTCCCACTATTCTGGGTCACGCCTCGGCCCCATAAAGGGTTAAACTCTACTTTTCTAAAATTTTCGCTAGATACGGGCATGTCGCATATACTTTTTGTCTTTAAGAGAGCATTAACATTAGACAACTTTAATTCCCATCCTCCCATCCTCCCCATTTATAGCCATAATTACCACATGTGCCTAAAGATTCATCATCTCAAATACAGCAAATAAAACTTCACCTACAGGTGAGCTCAAAGGAAATCCTTCCTTGTTCCAATTACTGCACTACTCCCATAGTTTATTAATACTGTTTAGTACATGGCACACCAATACAACTTACTAACTGCTCTTATTTCTGTATATGCTATGGCGGAGAGAAAGAAATTAAACATATTTAAATGTAATTAAGAATGTATATTTCTGTGTTTAAATAGTGTTTTTATCCAAGTTACTCCATTACATATTTCTCAAACTGAAATATATATGTCCATTGGTTTTGAGAATTTCAAGGGCAGGGGTTGACAACAATAAGCACAGAAACAAACTAAAATTTATTCTTTCTTAGCAGCACTATTTTTCATGCCTACTATATATTAGCTATTACATTACATTCTTTGTTTAGACCATTTTCATTAATATTTCCCCTCTTTATTCCAAAAATCTAATCAAAATTATTCATTCGTATATATATATATATATATATTAATTTAACTTATAACTTTTTATCTTAGTCATTTACGGTGGACAAGTTCACCGGTTTTTGCTATAGACTCTCTATATTCCTTTCTTTCAACGAGACATGTGAAGGGCTCTGACGGTGCCTGGTATTTTGCATATTGAATTTTTGAAATTAGCAATTAAACACAGCACTTAAAATATCGTTAAAAAATTATATTATATATATATAAAAAATCCCCCTCTCTCTTGCACCCACCGTCATTGAACGGAAAAAAAATTCTGCAAATAATCTGCAGTGATTCAACAAAAGTTCTACCTATTCCGAGAAGTATTTTGAGAAAAATAATATAAGCAACGCAAGTCAAAAAATATGGCACCAACATTAAGAGCAAGCTCGATGCGTTCCCAAAGCATCAGCTCTTTGACCAGTCTAAACATGGATGACGCAGGAATGATCGACTTAATTGAACTTGGTAAAGGTCTTCTAAATCCTCCAATAAAAAACTTCTCCCAAGATAAGGAGACTAAGAAGAAATTGATAGAGATCCTTACTATTTTCAACAAGATGACACCTATAGCGAAAGAAAACCTAGCAACTTTAAATAACCTCAAAAAGCTCAACGAAGCTCAGAAATTCAGCCATGCACACCAAGAGCGCGCTACTCTAGAACTGAACAATACTTTGGAGTACCTAAAAAATGAAATAGAAATGAGATTGGACAGTTTGCCTAAAGTTCAAGACCTTGAAGAAGTTATGAACAGGGCTTTGTTATGTCGTACTGAACAAGCCGATCCTTCTGCAGAATTAGTGCAGCACAAAGCTGAGAGGGAAGTTTAACAGGCAATCCTGAATAAACAATTCACGTCTGGTAGCCGCGTTAATAAGCCAAAAAGAACCCAGTCTCCAGGATAGGATAGGGTATACAAGCGGACAATCATCGTCAAGGGAATCAACAGGCAGAGTGGTCAGGAAGTACAATCTCTCCTAACAAAGGACAGAACGTGCACAGCAAATTCTGCCAGTAAAGTCTTAGTTAGGAAGAACCATCTTGAGATAGTATGTAAATCCATAGCAGATGCCGCCAATTTAAAGAATGAGCTGCAAAAAAACCAGAAACTAAATAGAAAAGTGAATGTAGTCTCACAGTCAGTACCCACATATAAAATGATCTTGCTGGGAGCTCCCCAGCATTATACTGATAATCAGATCAAAGAAGCCATTCTGACAAATTTTAAAGCTTATGAAGACGAGATAGTCTTCTTGGCGGCCCAACAGTCAAAGAGAAACCCAGAAATCAAAGATTGGATCTCAGTACTTCCCAGGGCCTTGGGGAAAACCATAGTCCAAGAAAATGGCCTAACGATTGGTCTCAAGTTCTGCAGGCTGAGGCCGCATACCTCGGTGCAGCGCAACAGAAACTGCCAATACTTCAATCATCCCACCAAATTCTGCAAAAATAGCACCTTCTGCCCAGTCTGTGCTCAAAAGCACGATCCAAAGGTATGTGAAGACCGGCCGAAGTGCGTGAATTGCGTATATAGCAATAAGGAAAATGGTACTCACCACAACACAGGTCACAAAGCCTCTGATCACTCTTGCCCTGTTTTCAAGCTAGCCTACCAGTAGGAGTGAGATCGTCTGGATGCCATCTTCGCTCCCAAGAGAAGATCATCAATCACCAATGATCCTAACCCACAGGAGGATCCCCGCAACACGCAGCCAAAGTGCCCCTTTCAGCTACCTTTCCAGTCTTGGGGAGTGCCCTGGGAAGGACCAGGTCTCCCACTTTTCAACCATTGGCCTCTGCCACCCCAGGAGGTAGCCTTCAAGCACTTCCTACAATCCCAGAAGGCAGACCGCAGAGGTAAGAAGTATTAATTCTTAAATCTGCTAAAAAATATTCTTAATTTCCCCTTCAATTTTAATTTATCTTTATTATTATTATTATTAGTATTTGTCTCCTTATCTTTGGTAATGGCTACCTCGCAGGATCCCTCATCACCCCATTCACATACTCAGACGAACAAAATATCAAAAAAAACCATTTGGTAATATAAAATTTATTCACGTTAATTTAAAATCAGAGCACACTTACAAGAGTTAGAGCGTGAACATGCGGATAGGCAAACTGAATACCTAGGCACTTTTCAACCTTATTGGAAAGTTCTAAAAAAGATAATTCTGGAGCCGTTTTACATCTAAAAACTCTCTCCTCTTTTTTTTCGCGATCACAAGATCATGACGGGTTTTCTCTTCCTTCATCGCCTGAAATTATTGTTATGCACACATAGCGAATGTTGAAGGAGGGAAAGTAAATAAATAGATAAAATAAAATAATGATATTTTTTAAAGGTATGGTTTTGGAATAAATTTAATACGACTTTTTTAAAAAGGGTTGATAAAAACATAGAAAAAATGAGTTTTATTTGGAATATTAAGAAATAAAGTTTAATTAATATTACAAATTAAAAAAAACTTTTAAACATGTTTTTCTATACCAAAATTCTACGGTGGTTTTCAAAAAAAAAAAAAAAATCAGTTTTTTACTAAAGTGAATAAAATAATAAATCCTTTCAAAGAATAGATTTTTCATTCAAATATCCATTATTTTTGCCAAAAACAGGAACTTTTTTTATGCAAGAGTAAAGTTTGATACAAAAACCATGCTTCTTTTTTTTCTTAATCCGTATTTATTACGGACTTATTAAAAACGTACTCCACCGCTTTTATAGGAAACTATTGCTTTACTGTGTTATGGAGCATTCTCACTGGCCATAAAGAGACATTCTATAAAAGCTGTGGAGTGACTCTGCAATAAATGGGTCAAATTTTTAACAGTGCACTGTTAAAAATCTGCTGCATTTTGCTGCAACGCCCTCCACCACTTGTATATAATATCTCTATTCCAACCAATGAAAAAGCGCCATTTCACGGCCAAGTAACCGTTTTCTATACAAGCAGGGGAGTGCGTTGCAGCAAAATGCAGCAGATTTTTAACAGTGTCCTTATCTTTGGCGCTATAGTTTACAGGAGTGGTACATTGTTCAAAATTTGAAACTTTTGCTGCATCGCCACTCCATCGCTTTGATAGAATATCTCTATTTTGATCGATGAGAATCCTCGATAATGCATTTAAGTAATCGTTTTCTACTTATCTACTATATCGTTTCCGTATATTTATTTTTTCAATCAGCACCAAGGTGCGCACATTATAAGAAGACGCGCTCTATTAGAGGGCGCATTCTATTAGAATAAATACGGTATATACTTATAATAAATACACTTTGTTAAAGTACAGGGCCCCAATATTTGACAGGTATGCCAGGCATTTTTGCCATTGATGCCATTGTGCTAAAAACAAAATATAAATATATGAAAAAAATGGATAAAATATAAATTTGGCATGGTGCAAAAAATTGCCTAATTTAAAATTAAAAATCAAATTTGACAGCCACCAGGGCTAGACACCGTGCATAATTATTCAGTAAATGATTCATTAACACTAGAACGTTCGGAAATTCTACTCAAGTTTGAAAATAATATTTCTCACCAGAATTTTTATTCAAAATTATCTAATTGATTTATTTAACGTAAATTTGCGTGGATTAGATTTAAATTATTTCAAGAAAATTTTTCTGGTTCGAATTGAAATTTAGTTACATGATTGGAGTCCAATCGACTCCATCCGGGTGTTCTAGTGTTAAAAAATGACAAAAATCAGCGTGTCAAAAATTTCAAAAAAATTCATAATTCGTTAAAAAATTAAGTTAAAAATAAGAGAAAAAAAAGCATTCTGTATTTTTTTATGCTTAATCGAATGGTGTAACTGGTTTTTCTCACCGATGATCACAAGTACCTTAGATTGATGACTGCCATTCTTTTATTTCATCTTGTAAAAAAACTTTTTAACGTAAAGCTATGAATTTTTGCAGGATTAATTAGCATCGCAAAATCTTTAAAATAAACTTTACCGCAACATTCTATCTGCAATAGAACGTTAGATATACCCATTTATGTCCAAGTTTGGAAAATACGCAATTTCAGAAAAACCGCCCAGCGAAATAACGTTTTCTCGATGACTACCTCGGGATAAAAAGTTTGTCTTTTGTTTAAAAAAAAATTAAGTTTTTATCTTTAGTAGTTTTCGAGAAAAGTGCTGGGACACAAAATTTTTGTCATATTTTCAGAATACTCTACAGTACACCTACAGTATGCCATAAAAAAGAATAATATTTGTGCTATGTTGTGCGTCTTGGTCAGACGAACATTTAAAAAAAAATCATCAAAATTGGATAAGTATTTAGTTAGTTATTGCAAAAAGAAAAATTGAAAAATTCGTGTGCACCATCGCTCAATCATATTATTGTAGCGCGCTGCCGCGCGCACAATGATTTTTAATTATTAATTTGAAAAATTATAGCATTTATAAAATTAATAAAAATGCATCCCTGATTTTACATAAAAATATTTTTTTGAAGGACACTACAGGCTTTTAAAGTTATTGGCTTATTCTACGCATGCGCAAAAACATTATTTAAATTTTCTCGAGCTACTTTCGTGCTTCATGTTCTGACACAATTTATCATTTTTTAAAAGAATTTCTGACTGAATTAAGCGTTAAACTTCAAGATATTACTTTCTTAATTTTCAATCTTTTCGTAGAAGTTTTAATTCTTATCTTCCTGAAAATGGGTGATAGAAAGAAGATACGCAAGAGTACATCCGGATTTTACAAAAATAAATATTTTGGATCACCTGGTAAGCCATTTTTTATTACTTTATATATCAACCCGGATGTTGTTTTTTAATTTTTATTTAATATTTTTTTCTTTTTTTAAATATATAAATTGTTTTGTTATATCAAACAAACCTTTTTTTATTTATTGTTATTACCTTTCAAAAAATATATACTATGTAACTGATATTCCAAAAGGAGATTTTCGCCAAATTGGCTTTAGAAAAAATTTAACGCCAATGTGATTCGTATATGACATTTGTGCCGCATTTTACAGTGAAATAAAATTTCATCAATCAATAAAATACGCCAGATGGCAACCATATTCTTATGAAACATTACTTTACTGACTTGGCGGTAAAATGACTCGATTAAGAACAAATTGATTTTTTTAGATTTCAAAAAACATAAAAATAATTAAGACAAAATTTAGAATGTAATAGCATCCGGATCACCAAACAACAAAAAAATGACACTTTCATTTACTGAATAAATCTGTTTTAGGAAATTTATATTAGAAAGTAAGCAAATTTTTAATTTTGTAACGTATTAAAAAAAAAAAATTAATTTGCGTCGAATTACATGTACATTAAAAAATGTATCAATGTAAAAAATAAACAAGTGATAACTTTATTTTCTAAATAAATCTACTTAGGAAGAATTGTCATAGAATTTATACAATTACTAGCAGGCTATGCCCGCTGCGCTGGTCCATTTTTCCAAACAAATCTTGAATGGTGATTTGAAATTTCTTTTTTAAAGCAGTGTATACCATCACCTGGAATGTCCTCCCGCAATGCTGAAAACGATGCCAAATCCAATGTCATTGCGATATTGCACTATTGTATGCCTTGGACAAAATTTGGGTAATTAAGTACCATCTCTCTTATTTGATCATTTATAGTAGAGTTTGATATGAAAATGAGACCGTTGTGACAGCAGGAATCAAAATGTTCTCTACTCATTACATTATTTTGTCAGAAAGCATTGCAATGTTTATCAAACTCTATTAATTTTCAAGTAGCACATTATCATTTGTTAGTTCTTGTTTTGGCGTCAAACATTAGTATTGCTTATAACGATTTGTTACAAATGTATGAGACTTATTTCGTGTTTATTATCAAATGAAAGTGAAGTTTACAATCATCTATTATTGGCATTTAATCTTATATCTTGGCGATAGTTTTTTTTTTTTTTTTTTTTTTTTTTTTTTTTTTTTTTTTTTTTTTTTGTTCGACGGTGTAATGAAGTAGCATTTAATAGTTAATTTTTGATAAAATTCTGTTGATAGGTCTAATGTTAATTAAAACTGCAACATAAACATCATAAACAAAATTTTCTACTGTCGGTATTTGATGTTTATTTTTTTCATAACCAATTTTAAAGTATTTTTTTAACCTGAATGATTGATAAATTAATTGCAAATATTTTTTTAATTCTATATCATTGATATTCCGAATATTTTTCCTGCACATTGCAAATATTGCTTTTTTAGGGATAGTAAAATAACTACAGATGAAAAATACATAATAAGGCTAAAACACAGAATTAACGACAGCTTGGCGAATGCCTCTATGGAGACTTGAAAAGTACGCCAGTTCTGTCAACTTAAGTATCCAGATAGAATTTTAATAAATAATAGGTACTACTTTATTATTCCATAGATCAATTTCGCCAAATTATACATATTGCAAAACGATTCACCATATTATACAAACGAATGTAACTTTTATTTTAAATAACCAAAGAATCAATAAATTACTAAAATATTAATAGAAATACAAATAAAACGTCGAATTAAAAAGTAGTTAATGACGTAATAACCGCATGTAACATGTTTAATTTCAAATGAATGTGGCATTTACGATCATCCATTATTGACATTTAATCTTTTATTTTGGCGGCAGTTTTTTGGTCGAAGGGATGATCAAGTAGTACCAAATAATATAAAAAAAATATAAATAATAATATAGCCAATAATATTTTGGTTAGGTGTCATGTATGGATCACGTTGGTGCGATTGCAACAAAATTGTGATTTTATGGATTGCATGGTAATCTAGTTGTTGTTGTTTATTTACTAATAAACTTTGTTTCTTTACTTTTCTTTCTTTATTGTTTTGTTCTATAATTAGTAATTAAACTTCCCTTATTTATTATTGATTCCTTTTTAAAATAATAGAAAATAATTAAAAATAATATAACATGTAACTGGTATTTGAAAACGCAGTGTTTGCCAAACTGATGTCAGATTTTAAAAAAACGCGCCAAGGTGATGCGTATATAAAAATGGAAAAATGTTTATAATAATGTAAGCAAAAAAAGTAAACAAATAATTAAAAAATCGCCTTTTCGATTTTTTTAAAAAATAACGCCAAGCAGTCGTTAATTCTGTAGTTGCATCAATAGTAAATTTTCTTTTCTTCGTTTGTTTCATAATGAAAAACCATAAATTTAATAATCTCAAATTAAATAATCTGACAAATTTTCTATGATCTCGTTGATGATCTAGAAATCTCCTTAATACATAAACAAAAAGGGCAAAGATGTCATATGCGCCGAGTTTGGCGCGATAATTTTTTCTGCTAATTTGGCGGAAACATTGTTTTCGAATACCAGTTACATGTGTATATTTAAATTATTTTCTATTATTTAAATAGTAATAAAAATTTATGAAAAAAGTTTAATTAATAAGTATATAACAAAACAATTTATACAATTTATAAAGTAAATAAGCATTTTATTTATAAATAAATATTTCGTTACAGCAATTGCCAACGATTAAATAAAAAAAAAATAAATTCTCACTACAACAATTACTTTATTATTGCAAAATTTCCTTCAGAAAAATGAAAAAAAAATTATTTAAGTATTTTCTCTTTAGTTATTTAAGATAAAATTATGTAAATTTATATAATTTGGCGAACAATTTGGCGAAATTGGTTGACGTGATAATCAAGTAGTCGCTAATTTACACTTTTCATATTTCACAAAAGATTCCTACACAGATATCATATTCGCAATAGGTTTAGCACGATTTTCTTGCAACTCCAATGTGGCAAAATCCTCGTTTTAGAAAACCAAAGAAATTTATATAATTTTTAAAATTTTCTATCATTTTAAACAGGAATTAACAATAAATAAAAAAGTAACTGTATATCAAAACAAAAAATATCATTTCAAAAAAGAAAATGAAAGTAAATAAACAACTTATCTATAGATAAACAACTATAGCTGCTTTACCATATAAGGCAAATAATGCCATTTTCGCACCAGTGTAACGGGATTCAAAATCTCAGGTTTTTGAGCCGAAGACATCGCCAAATTAGGAAAATGTGAAGTATCTCACCAAGTACTGGATTTAAAAGAATTTGCTTAGTACCATTCAATTAAGTATAAAAAATGCACTAAAATATGCAGTAAACAAACAAATAATTAGTAAAATATTAAGAAAAATATTAATAAAAAGACGAAATAAAAATCATTTAATGACATTTTAAACACGTGAATCGTCTTTAATGTCATTGAATGCGACATTCACGATCATCCATTATTAGCATCTAATCTGATACTTTGGCGATAATTTTTTGGTCGACGGGATGACCTAGTAGTACCGTTTTTTTATTAGAATGAATGATAAATTAATTGCAAGTATTTTTTCATGATAATAATTTTTCTTTCACATTCAAAATATTTCTTTTTTAGGTACTTCTAGGTTATCCCGTCGACCAAAAAATTATCGCCAAACTATAAGATTAAATGCCAATAATGGATGATCGTAAATGTCACATTCAATGACATTAAATGCGATTCGCGTGTTTAAAATGTCATTAAGTGATTTTTATTTCGACTTTTTATTAATATTTTTATTAATATTCTACTAATTATTTGTTTTTTCGTTATTTAAAATAAAAATTATGTCAACATGTATAGTTTGGCTATTAGTTTGGCGATTTCTATAATTTGGCGAAATTGTTCGACGGGATAACCTAGAAGTACCCTTTTTTAGTGATGGTAAAATAACTGCAGATGAAAAAGATATAATAGTAAGGCTAAAACGCAGATTTAATGACTGCTTGGCATATGACTTGGCGGAGACTCGATAAGTACGCTAATTCTATGAACCTAAATATCCAGATAGAGTGTAAACAAACAATTGGTACCATTTGATTATTCCGTCATCAATTTCGCCAAATTATACAAATGGATATAATTTTTATTTTAAATAACCAAAGAATTAATAAATTACTAAAATATTAATAGAAATTGAAATAAAACATCGAAATAAAATTAGTTGACGATGTAACAATTATGTAAAACATATTTAATGTCAAAAGAATGTGACATTTACGATCATCCATTATTGACATTTAACCTTATACTTTGGCGAGAGTTTTTTGGTCGATGGGAATCAAGTATTGCCAAATAATGTAAACAAATTATATAAACAATGATACTACCAATATTATTTAGATGCAGATATCATCTACGGATCACGTTGGCACGATTACAACAAAATTGCGATTTTATGCCTCACGTGGTAATCCAGTAATGTAATAGTCGTTTATTTATCAGTAAACTATTTCATTATTTTTCTTTTCTATTTTAAAATTATACAGATTGTTTTGTTCCATAATTACTAATTGAATTAATTAATTTATTATTATTATTATTCCAGATTACATTTTCTTGGCAACGGGAAAGAAAAATGGTTATTTTTTACCGGGAAAATTTTAATTGATTCTGTATGAAAAATAATGAAATTTTGAATTATTAAGAAAAATATTTGAATAAATTATTTAAAAATTAGCCTATGTTCACCGGAAATAGTGTAGCTTTCCAACGGTGAAAGAATTTTTCAAATCCGTCGAGTAGTTTCAGGGCCTATTCAATTCAAACAAACAAACAAACAAACAATCAAATCTTTCCTCTTTATAATATTAGTATAGATAAATGTGAAAGTGTGTCCGAAAAATTGGAATGAACTTGGCTTCAAAACGGATCGATTAATGTCTTTGAATCTTTGCATATGGATAGTTTATAGAAGTGGAATGAACATAGGCTAATTTTTATTTATTTTATTCAAATATTTTCCTTAATAGTTCAAAATCTAATTATTTTTCATACAAAATCAATAGGCATTTTTCAGATAAAATTTAACCATTTTCCTTTCCTGTTGCCAAGAAAATAAAAAATTGGAATAAAAATTTTTCAGCGGCAATGAATTTTTAATAAAAAACTTCCACGCGAAAAACTATAATAAAATAATTTAAAAGAATATAAATATGACGTCATGTTTGAAATAAAAATAAAAGGTGTATTTTTTATAATGTATTTAACAAGGATATTTGTTTAGTTAATGGGAATTTTTATGTAAAATATGGCGACATAAATTAAAAATAAAAAGAATGAAAACGAATTTTATTTTTAATAAAATGGTTCGCTTATGAAAATGTGACGTCATAGTTGAAATAAAACCAGGTATTTTATAGCAGTCATTAAAAATACAAGGGATAGAATATCAGTAGTGATGGAGCGAGATAAATAATGACGTCGTATTTAAAATGATTCAGAAATATTTTTTACTTATATTAATTAATTAGTTATAAGTTACATACATACAAATGAATATTTTTATTAAAAACTCATAATTATCAATGGAAGAAATTTTTTGTGGGGAAAATAAAACCACTGATTAATATATTTTTGGCTCGATTTTTTAACACTTTCGAACAAAGTTGAAAAGTTATTATGCTTTCGATTTGTCTGTCTGTCTGGTCGTTTCTAACTTTCGTAAATATACTTCGATTTCCATGAAAATTTTGGGCGTTCTTAACGTTTACCTAGCACGAATACCTATTGAAAATAAAGTTTCTACCATGATTAGTTTATTTACAGGGATTGTCAAAAAATTTCCTTACATTACGGCATTATGGGGAAAATCGTTTTAATTAAATTTAACGCTCTTACACCCTGTGAAACATATTCAAATTTATATGCATTTAGAAAGTGCACTAAAATATGCATTTTGTAAAGTATGTAGTGAAAAGGACACTTATTATTCATTTACAGGGTTACACAGAAGAATTCTGAGGTGTATTTAACTGTAACCGCAACTTAAGTAAAAATGTAAATAGAATGTTTTTGTGTAAGCGGCAATTGTGTTCATGCCGATTGTGTGTATCTGTGATCGTCTGCTGTAAATAATGTGTCCGTATTAAATAAGTTCTTTTAGTAATATGAAAGTATTATTCTTCCAAAGTATATCTATTTCTGCTAACGATATTAAATCGATATTTAGTTCACATATTAAAATAATATGTGATAAATTCCATTGCATAAGAATAAAGGGAGAAACAGTCTCCGACGTATTTTAATTATGGTAAACGATTTCATGTATAATCAAATTGATATACGTTGCTGAGGCTTAATGTGAGTTATTTCATGCATAATACGAAGTGCATAGCATTTACAGGGACACACAAAATATTTCAAATATTATATATTACTAGCAGGGAAGACCGAGCTTAGCTCGGTCAAAATCAACTTTGTGTTCAACTCGATATAGTATTTTCACTGTATCATTAACTCTGTATTATTACTGTAAAACATGTTTATAATAGTATTATTTAAAAAAACAATCAATAAGAAAACTATGTTTTTATGGGCATGTTGATAAATTTTTACTTTATTTTAAAATTTACAACGAAAGGACATCGACCTAAATCACTTTTTTAGCTCGACTCTGATTGGTTTAACCATGCATCTCGAATCCTCTTAAGAATGTATAAAAAAATTCTTTACATTCTGAAAGACAATATTTTTTGCTAGATATAGCCAAATTTGAAGGCATTCTTTCATTTGGCTCCAAATACGTGTTTTGGTTTTCGTCATTTTTATAGTCGATTTTTTGGCCATATGTCGCCAATATTTTGTCAAATATCACCAAGTTATTGGCTTTTGCCATATTTTCGTGACCCTGACCCCTATTACCCAAAATGAGCCACTAATAAAATTTGATCAAGCATGTGACATAGCTCAATCGTCTTCAGGTAATCAAAAACAGTAGAATATGAAATTCAATCAAAATCGTTTATGCCATTTTTAGGTAAAATTCGCTTGGCATCATTCAGCAATGAAGCGAAATGACCCACTAATATAATTTTGTTTAACATGCGACTCAGCCCAATAGTCTTCTCGTGACAAAAAACGTTTTGTTTCAAAATTTAGATAAAATTGATTGAGTCGTTGTTACATATAATTAGAATGACCCTAGCTCATTAAGACCCAAAATGACACATTAATCGAATTTTCGCGAGCATGTGTCCAAGCCAAATGGTTTTCTCTTGCTCAAAAACGATATAATACGAAGTATAGTCAAAATGGTGGGTACCATTTTCTATATAAAATTAGCATGACCCATCATGACTAACAAATGACCCTTATAATCGAAATCTCTCGAACGTGAGGCCTAGCTCATTAGTTTTAGCATGCCGAAAAACATTATGTACAAAATTTAGATAAAATCGATTGAGCCGTTTTTTAGATATAGTTAGTTTGACCCTGACCCCTTATGATCCAAAATGACCCATTGATCGAATTTTCTCAAAAATCTGTCATAACCCAATGATTTTCTAGTGCCCGAAAACGATAAAATACAAAATTTAGTTAAAATTGCGCGAAACGTTGTCTAGATAAAATTAGAATGACCCAAAAGCGGCCCACTAATCGAAATTTCTCGAACATGTGACCTACCCTAATGATTTTCTCATGCCGAAAATATGTTGTATACAAAATTTCGTTAAAATCGACCCACTCATTCTTTAAATATAGGTTGACCTTGACCCATTAAGACCCACAAGTGACCCTTATAATCGAAAGCTCTCGAATATGTGACTTAGTCCATTAGTTTTCTCGTTTCTAAAAATTGTTACATACAGAATTTCATTAAAAGTGATCCTGCCGTTCTTTAATTATATATAGCTTGACCCAGACCCTTATGATCCAAAATGACCCATTAATCGAAAATTTTTCGAACATGTAACCTAGTCCAATGATTTTATCGTGCCAAAAAAATGTTGCATACAAAATTTCATTAAAATCGATCCACCTGTTCTTTAGATATAGCTTGACCATGACCCGTTATGACCCATCATGACCCACAAATGACCCTCATAATCGAAATCTCTCAAACATGTGATTTAGCCCATTAGTCTTCTCATGTCAAAAAACTGTTACACACAAAATTTCGTTATAATCAATCACGCCGTTCTTTAAATATAGATTGACCCAGACTCTTAATGACCCAAAATGACCCATTAATCGAAATTTTTTGAACATGTAACCTAGTCCAATGATTTTATCGTGCCAAAAAAATGTTGCATACAAAATTTCGTTAAAATCGATCCACCTGTTCTTTAGATATAACTTGACCATGACCCATTATTACCCACAAATGACCCTCATAGTCGAAATCTCTCAAACATGTGATTTAGCCCATTAGTTTTCTCATGTCGAAAAACTGTTATATACAAAATTTCGTTATAATCCATCACGCCGTTCTTTAAATATAAATAGCTTGACCCAGACTCTTAATGACCCAATAAGACCCATTAAAATTTTTTCTCGAACACGTAACCTAGCCCAATGTTTTTCTCGTGCCCGAAAACCATAGAATGCAGTTTTTAGTCAAAATTGCGTGAGAAAATCTCTAGATAAAAATAGCATGACCCACAATGACCCCAAAAATGACCCACTAACCGAATTTTCTCGAACATGTTACCTAACCCAATGGTCTTCTTGTAATCTAAAACGATACAATATAAAATTTGGTCAAAATCTTTAGAGCCGTTTTTTAGATAAAAATGGCTTGACCCATAATGACCCAAAAATGACCCACTAATCGAAATTTTTCGAACATGTGACCCAGCCCAATAGTTTTGTTGTGCCAAAAAACGATTGGATAGA
The DNA here is from genome assembly GCA_964019185.1 of Maratus speculifer. Lineage (NCBI taxonomy): Eukaryota > Metazoa > Arthropoda > Arachnida > Araneae > Salticidae > Maratus > Maratus speculifer. Next base: position 127,981,515 of record OZ025297.1, on the reverse strand, counting down.
AAATTTCCTTAAAATCGATCCAGCCGTTCTCTAGATATAAATAGCTTGATCTTGACCCATTATGACCCAAAATGACCCAATAATCGAATTTTCTCGAACATGTGACCTAGCCCAATTGTCTTCTCGAGCCCGAAAATGGTAAAATCCAAATTTTTGCGAAAATCGTTAGAGCCGTTTTTGAGATAAAATTCCCCCCCCCCCCCCCCCACACACACACAATTTTTGCTCGCATTATAGTATAAGATATTCGAAGTACTGTATATGATGGATGATGACTGTTGCATGGATGAAATGCATTTTGAATTATGATATGTGCTTTTAAGTTTCGCTAAATGTATGCATATTAAATGGACAGTATAAATGGTAATAGTATAAATAGTTAAATTTAGATATACAAGGTTACACAAAAGATCTCGGAAAGGTTACTGAATATGAGCGTAATATACTTAAAGGTGGTTTTTAAATAAAATATGCATTTTTATTTTGAACTGCATTTAGTAAACTAAGAAATGTTTGTAGTATATATATAAAATGATATACAGGGTCCCGCAAAGAACTGGATACAAGGTTGTCTTCGGATGATAATTTCTGAAAATGTAATTTAGGTAGTAATAAGAAATATTTTTGTTTGAACTAAATTTTAGAAAGATACTTTCGTGTATTAAATGCACTTGGAAAACTACAGGGCTGAACAAAAGAATTCAAGAATGTTTCTATCTATTAGTACTAATCGCTGAAAGGAAAATTTTAACCAGCAAACAAATTAGCAAATAGGGATTATCAGAAGTTTTTTACCATAAATTCGCGATAAAAATTAATTACACATGCTTTTCATCATCGAAATTTTTTGCTTGATTGATCAATTATTTCTTCTTTAAATGTTATGTGAACGAAGTCACGGGTAACTGCTGGTATGAACATAAAATCGACGTTTTGTTGCAATCGCGCCAATGTGGTGCATATATGACATCTATGCCATTTTTTTTTTTTTTTTTTTTTCAGCAGGCAATTTTTATTTCAAAATGTTGAATTTAACGACAGTAATAACGCGAAATTGCATAAATTTCATTTAAATTGCATAGATTTCCTTGTTCAGTTTGTAAATTTTAAAACTAATTTTCCCTGGAAGAGAATGCGCAAATATGATTTTTTCAAAGTTGGCATTGAAGTGAGTTGTAGCCAAGAAGGAATCCCTTGTCCTTCCTCATGCTCAGTAATTAATAAAAGTACTTGTCAAACCCTTTTTCACACTTAAAAACATATTAACCTTTTTTGGTACTCGTCAGAGCATTTTTTAATACTAGTCATAAAATACTTGCGGCAATATTCAAAAATAACGTTTTCACAGATTTGGCGGGGGGGGGGGGAATCGCGCTAACGTGTAGCTTATATTTTTACACATAAATGTGACATCTGTGCCATATTTATAAGTAAAAATAAACATAAACAATCATCAAGTTTGAAATCTCAATTTCTGAAGTCCAAACTGGACCATCTATATATTTGAAACACCTGGCTGTTTATTTAGTCATTTTAGATTTTGATAATTATTTTTTTAAATGAAAGCTGTTTATGTGTAGATGTGCACATTCTGGCTAATTTTTAATTTATTTCCATTTTTATATTTTATTTTTAATTTTAAAAGCTTTTTCGTGACATTTCTTCAAAACACTGGCAACAGGTTAAGCTTTTCTCACTATAATAAAAATTTATTTTGTTTTATTCCTTTTCACCAATCAGGATCTTGATCTCATCGGTGAATGTGTAATTGCATTTCAAAGAAAAACAAGTAAGAAAAATCATGCGTTAAGCATAGATTATGAAGCACTTTCCAACACTTAATGAAATCTTTAACAAAACTTTGTTATTTAGGGAAATAATAGTGTATAGCCAAATGTACCCAAATATGTATTCCAGTACTTTTGAACAGCCCTGTATTTCATATGTCAGTTGATATAATGGGAAAATTTAGCTTAGCAAGAAAATACCCAGTAGCTTGAAATTTCTTTTTCAACAATTCATACTATTAGATGGAAACATACTTGAATACTTTTGTTCAGCCCTGTAGTTTACATTGTACTTTTATTACACGTCAGAATTAGGCTAAAATTTATTGTAAACTAAAACACTTTTAAAACAACTGAAATCACATTCTCATAAATCATCATTCATAGGCGTCCATGTACCAAATTCTTTGCGTGGCCCTGTATATCTTTTTATCTATATTTTGCAAACATTTCTCAGTAAATTGAATGCAGCTCAGCGTAAAAATGCATAGCTTATTTAAGAACTACGTTTAAATAATTTACGCTCATATTCAGTAACGTTGGTGAGCTCTTTTGGGTAGCCCTGTATATCAACTATAACATTTATACACACCATATAATGTGCAAATATTTAGCGAAATATAAACGCGAATATCATAATTAAAATGCACTTCATCCCTCCATCAGCCATCATCGGACACATATACGGTACTTCGGAAAGAATATACTATTTGAAATCTTTTGTATGGCCCTGTAAATGCTATGTACTTCATATTATACAAGCCAGTAGCGTATAATTTATATTAAGCTTCAGTGACATATATCAATTTTATTATACATGAAAAAGCTTAATATATTTAAAATATGTCACACACAATTCCCCCTTTTACCATTATCTAATAGAATTCTCTTGTGTGGCCCTGTAAATGAATAATAGCTACATTTTCACCTTATATTTGTCTGAGCGTAGCGAAGTCTTTATACTCAGAGATACGTAACGATATTAAAATTCAAAAAAATTCTTTCGTCAAGCAAATCTCAAAAAGTACTTGTCGGATTTTGATTCTGTTTGTACCAATGGATACCTATGAAGGTAATCTGGTGAATGCACCTACTTTTAAAAATTAATTCCAAATAGTTTAAAAGTTATATTAAAAAAACTGATAAAAAAGCACAATTTATTTGCGTACGTCACAGAAATTTGGTGCGCGTGATTTCCACCGGCTGGATATTTTCGTAGATAACCGAATCAGTACATGGAGTAAATAGTAATCATTTACGCACTCAGAAATATTGAATGCAATAAAACATTTTAAAATTTAATCATGCAGGAAAATAAATCTGTTATTTTTTTATATTAAAAAAAAGTCGTAAAAACTTTGATTTTGAGATTTTGTGATAATCTCTTAATAGCATTTTTGATCGCTAAAAGAATGTTTTATATATTTCGCGTGTGAAAATTAGAAACAATTACGTTTTTAAATAAAAAGTTTCTTTTATGACATCATTTTCCCTTTATATTTATTTTTATTGCATGTTTTCTTCTAACTTATATTTTGTTTGTGTGTGGAAGTCAATTCTGGTCACTAATTTTTCGGCACGGATACCACAAGCGCATCAGGTTTGGCGCAATTTTTTTCAAAGCTCATTTGGCAAAAACTCCGTTTTCAAATAACGCTTACATACACATTTTTAAATTATTTTCTATTTTCAAAAAGAACTTACAGTAAATAAAATAATAATAATAATTAATAACTATAAAAATAAATATTTTATATAATTAAAAAAAGGAAATGAAAGTAAATAAATATTTTATGAGTAAATAAACAAATAATAAATAAATAAAGTCGGTTACCATCTCCGGTAAAATAATGCCATTTTGACACCAATTATGTACCCTGGTGCATATGTGACATCTTTTTCCATTTTTCATCCATTTCCTGTTGGCATACACCTTTGAAATTTGGAATATGTATGCATACCTGGGAGCAATACTGGAATTAGACAAGGATTTTTTTTTTTAATTCGATCCAAAAAGAGGCAACGGGGGCTATTTTTTAAAGGTTTATACAATTTATACTGCATAAAAGAGCCACTCACCTATTTCTATATAGAAGAAGTAAGTGGTATGTAAAATCAATTATAGTATACATATATAAAATACTTGAGATAATATAGAGATATTAGCACCGGGTTTGGCGAGATTTTTTATGTCAACTAGGCGAAAACATCGTTTTGATTACCAGATACATATAGCATGCTATAATAACACGTTATTTATTTATATCAAAATGAAAAAAAGGAATAAACGAAACATTTTCTGGTATTAAAAAAAAGAAATAACAATCAATAAATAATAATACTTTTAGAACAAACAATTTATTATAACATTTATATGATAACCAGCATGTTAGGCAACTGAACGCCATTTTGACACCAATTAGGTACCTCGGTGTGTATAAGGCATATATGTGCCATATTTATTTATAAAACTGAGCATGAACGTTTACCAAGTGTGTTTTCATAGTCGCTTATATCTTTTTGCAACATAGCGCACCTTTCGAAGCCAAAACTGTACAAAAGAAAAAAAAATCAATATTTGCAGTATTTTTTTTTAAATCTAATGTACATTTTGTAATCAGTAGGCTCGATAATCAGACCTCGTTTTTCGGTGCGTTCGTAATTATGTAAATACGTAGCACCTATTGTTGTCGCTCAGTCCGTCCGTCTGTCCGTCTGTTTGTCCGTCTGTCCGCATATAACAACGCAAAAACTACCCAACTGAATCGTTTGAAATTTAAAATACTAAATTATAACATAATTTTGTCGCGTCATTTCAAATTTTATGAAAATCGGATGGATAGATCAATTACAGAGACATTTAAAAGGATTCCGTTACATTACGGTCAATAGGGAAAAAAGTTTTAAATGCATTTTAATCGTTTGAAATTTAAAACATATAATTATTGCGTAATTTTGTCGAGTCATTTCAAGTGTTACAAAAATCGGATGCATAGATCAATTACAGGGACAATCAAAAGGATTCCGTTACATTACGGTCAATGGGGAAAAAGTTTCAAATGCATTTTAATGATGTTACACTCATTCGAACATAATAGAATTGGCATGTATCTATGATATATATACTAAAATATGCATTCTGTACAATCTGTGATGCAAAGAATTTTTATTATTAAATTACAGGGCCACACAAAAGTATTCCCCTATATAATGCTATACGGGGAAACATGGTTTGGTACGTGTTTTAATTATATTGAACTATTTCACATTTTATGAATAAGATATACGTTGCTGAGGTGTAATACAAATTACTTCCTGCATATTTACAGAAACGTAAAGATTTCGACTACTATACTGTATCCGGAGTACGCTCCACTATATCAGCAAGATTTGAATGTTTCTAAAACTTCGCTATCGTACGAACGCACTTCATTTGCTACGTTCACGTGCAATTTCCAACTTGTTTTGCTTTAAAAGATGATATTTCATACGACGTTTTTTTTGGATTCGTCGTTTTTCCATATTTGTTAGTATGCGGCTACTCGTTTTGTAACTTTTTTTGTAAATATCTTCTTTATTAACAGCGACATTTAGATTTCCTATTTAAATAAAAATTCTTCTAAATACAAAGAATTTTGTTAAAATAAATAAATAAATGAAATGCGGACATTTATTCTCAAAGCACAGAATTTTTCTTATTGAGTTAATAAAAATCAGTAAAAACATATTTTTTATGGTAATAAAAAGGTGACTTATGTAATAACAGAATCATGTATTATGTACGTTATGAATTAAGTATGAATATTTCTCCATCATTTATAAATAATAATAATAATAAAATAAAATGCGGACAGACCAAAGTCTATATTTGACTGAAAACAACAACCATTTTCTAAATGCTTTAAAAAAATGGCCAATGAAAACTGATATTTCAAAAGCATTATGAAATTAGTTAAAAACCATTTATTTTAAACTAAATGAATAAAAGATTTATATTTTTAATGAAAAAAATGGGATTTGAAAAATTATTGGAAATTTATCACCATAGATGTATCAATATTACAATCAGTACTTTGTATGCAAAATGGAACAATTAGCAATACTTTTTGTACCCGAAAATTGGTCGTTGCTTTTTTAAGGTTAAAAAGTAGATTACGAAATATTCCTATACAGAGATGCCAAGCCCCCACTTATTGCACAGCAGAATTTTCTTATAGGAAAAGTTATTTTTTAAATCCGCAGAATGTTCCAATTTAATAAAACATTTTCTGTATTAATATACCGGTATCCAAAATGCCGGAGACTTGGTAGCTCTGCCTATAACATTTTAATTAATCAAGGTACTTTTTTTAATCGGATTCAAATTTAGTGAAGACAACGTTTTTTGGCAAAAAGCAGCTTTTTTCCACATGTGTAACTACGATACAATTCCTTGATGCTGAAATAAAATGTTTTGACTTGTGCTATTATTGCTTCCTCTTATTTATTTATTTGAATTTTAAATAAGATGACTCAAAATCGCGTTTTTTAAATGTATGGAAAAAATGCATTTCGAGAGAGGGCGAAAAGAACAATATTTGGCGATTTATTACCTGCGTTTGGCTAAGTGTCTTATTACTTTGTATTTAATACTCTTCACAATACTTCGCTGTTATATGGACTTAGGCGCTTTTACAAAAAGTTTGACGTAATTCGGGCTTAAGAAAGTAAGTTTTTTTACTGAATAATACAAATAAATGAAAAATGAATACTAAGAAATACTAATAAAAGAAAAATGAAGCATTATATTGATCTATGTATATATTAAAAAATGCATCTGCTAGCACTAATTAGATAATAGGAGATAAATAGCTTTTGATTCTGTATTTCTATGCTATAAAGCATTAACGTTTGTGTGTTTTTCGTTATCATTGGGAGTACCTAGCCGATTTAAAAAATAATGTGGGCAAAAAAATGTTGGTAACCATCTTTGCTGCAAAATATACTATATTTTGCGTAGGAACAATAATCACCATCAATGCACGAGCAAAAAAAGTTCTAAAATTGAGAATTCTTTGATGTTAATATGACTAAAATTTTAAATCTTTTTTTTTTTTTTTTTTTTTTTTTTTTTTGGCAATTTTTAAGATATAATATTCTCGTTATGAACGATTTCTAAAATATTTGACAATTTAATTTCACAAATTAAGCATTTTTTTCTAGAAAAAGTTTTAAACCCAATTTATTGAGAATATTGCAATTTCTAGGATACTGTTGGGGTCAGAAACTATAACTTTGGCATCACAAAAACTTATAAGATGTAAGTGCTCGTTTAGGACAAACTTTTAAAAAAAGATTCCTTAACTCTTATCGACAACCTCATTGCATCAGTGGAAAACAGATATTCAACATTATAAACTATTCGGACGGATTTCACACCATATAAAATACTCCATTCTCTTCAAACATAATAATTTATTTTATTTATAGTTTCTCAAATCGGTGCGAAGCTTCTGTTTATGCTCATGACATCATTTCAAAGAGTTATATTTCCAATATAGGAAAATTCGGTGTTTTATTTTCTGTATTACTTTTAAGATTTTGCATATTTCCAATTTTAGATCCATGCATGGTTTGCTTTCCCTTTTATAAAAATAGTATATGCAACTTTATATATAAGATTTTGTAATTCTATGATTCAATATGCCTTTTTTCATCATATTTTATCACAATGAATGACCAATTAAAGGTAACATCTCATTTCTTTACTTATCGCATGTTATTAAATGTGTATTCTTAGCAATATCGCTCAGACTAATCCCTCTGAGGGAAGTCCTAGTTTATAGAATGCATATTTTAATATGTTTGACAGGGTATAACATCTTTAAAATTCCTTTGAAACGATTTTTCCCCATAGGCCGTAATGTAATAGGAAACTTTTGATTCGCCCTGCAGATAAACTAATCATCGTAGAAACTTCATTTTCGATAGGACTTGTGCTAAAGTAAACGTCAATAACGTCCTAAAATTTCATGGCAATCCGAGTATATTAACGATTTTTCCCCATAGGCCGTAATGTAATGGGAAAATTTTGATTCTCTCTGTAGATAAACTAATCATGGTAGATACTTCATTTTCAGTAGGGTTCGTGCTAGGGTAATCCTCAATAACGTCCTAAAATTTCATGGCAATCCGAGTATATTAACGATTTTTCCCCATAGGCCGTAATGTAATGGGAAACTTTTGATTCGCCCTGTAGATAAACTAATCATGGTAGAAACATCATTTTCAATAGGACTTGTGCTAGGGTAAACGTCAATAACTTCCTAAAATTTCATGGCAATCCGAGTATATTAATGATTTTTTTCCATAGGCCATAATGTAATGGGAAACTTTTGATTCTCTCTGTAGATAAACTAATCATGGTAGATACTTCATTTTCAATAGGCTTCGTGCTAGGGTAAACCTCAATAAAGTATAAAAGTTTCATAGCAATCCGAGTATATTTACGGGAGTTAGAGCGCGGACAGTCCGACAGACGGCCAGACGGACAGACGGCCAGACAAACTGAATGCATAAGCACTTTTCAACTTTGTTGGAAAGTGCTAAAAATAATGGTTTTCGTAAAATTTAATCCTAATAAAATGATTGCACATAATTACTCACTAATCGCTGTACAATACACAGATTATTTACTGTGTGATATTATTAAATATTGTGTAAATAAAATAACAGAAAATAAACTTTCATAAAATAAAATATAATATCTAAAGCGAAATTTTGTCGATGGAGAAAATGTCGTCATTGAGAAAACAGATAAGTTTGTTCCATGAATATAATATACATTGTTATAGCTGTTTCAGTGATGATGTCATATTCACTGACTTTTATTCCTGCATCTAAATAAACTGAACTTCTATTTATTTAAAGGTCCGCGATGTGCACGAATGAAAATATTTCTATAAATTGCGCCATTTCCATTTAATCCTTCTATAGTAAAAAAAAACTAGCCTTAAAAGGAATGACTCCTGGAATGATGCTGATGTGGAAGATTTCCGGAACTAACGAATCCGGGTTGTCCACTCCTTCCATGAGTCGAATAGACCAATCAGGAAAGGGCTCCGTCTATGCATCGCCGTATGGGTTACCATAAAGAGAGGAAAGGTTACCATCGCCAACAATCGCCAAGTTTGTCGCCAACTTGGCGATATATCGCCAAATTTGGCGACCAAAATTAGTTGTTAAAAGTGACGCCAACTTGGCGATAACTGTAATATTTCGCCAAATTTTTTATTTCTTTACAACACCAGTCGTTTGATACATCATTTGAGAGGTTTGCAACTGCTTATTTTATTAATGGATGTCTTGTGTGTTATCCCCCATTCTGCTCCCCAGGGGGGACACATTTTTAATTTCTTTACAACACCAGTCGTGTTACACAAGATTTGAAAGGTCTGCAACTGCTTATTCATATTATGGATGTCTTGTGTGTCACCCCCACACTCTGCTCTGCCCAGAGGGGGGGGGGGGGTCACGTTTTTAATTTCTTTACAACACCAATTGTGTGACACATCATTTGAGAGGTCTGCAACTGCTTATTCATACTATGGATATCTTGTGTGTAACCCCCACTCTGCCCTCCAAGGGATACATTTTTATTTCTTAACAACACCAGTCATGTGACATATCAATTGAGAGGTCTGCAGCTGATTATTCATATTATGGATGTCTTTTGTGTCGCCTCCCACTCTGCCCCCCCCAGGGGGGTACATTTTTAATTTCTTTACAACACCAGTCGTGTTACACATCATTTGAAAGGTCTGCAACTGCTTATTCATACCATGGGGTATTGGCGAGCGCAGCAAGCAGGGGGTAGCCAATAATTTGGAATCGCGAAGCGATTACGCGGGGGGTTGGCGAGCATAGCGAGCAGGGGGGCGGGGCCCCCCTAGTTACAGTAAATATTTTATGAAACTAAGGAATTTTTAAATAACTGCATAAATCACGCTTTTATTTCTGGAAAGGATGAGTGTTTCAGAAGGTGTAAATGATGTCATATTAGAAAAAAATATCCTGTGATATAACGGTATTACGATATTTCTATTTTACATAATATCAAAAATTAATTAAAATCATTTTTTTGTATTAAGTTATTATTTAAAATAAAAATAAATAAAATGTTTTCTGCTTATCAACAACAAACAGAAAAATTTCGTTTTTCTTTCCGTTGTCATGACAATAAAATTAATTTTGACAAGTTCATGGAGGCTACAAACCAATAAATAAATTAAATTTATTGCAACTGCTATAAATGTTTAGTGGATTGGTTCTGCAGTTTAATACCCTGTTTCTATAATAATTGTCTGAGCGAAGCGAAGTCTTTATACTCAGAGATACGTAACGATATTAAAATTCAAAAAAATTCTTTCGTCAAGCAAATCTCAAAAAGTACTTGTCGGATTTTGATTCTGTTTGTACCAATAGGTACCTATGAAGGTAATCTGGTGAATGCACCTACTTTTAAAAATTAATTCCAAATAGTTAAAAAGTTATATTAAAAAAACTGATAAAAAAGCACAATTTATGTGCATACGTCACAGAAATTTGGTGAGCGTGATTTTCACCGGCTGGACATTTTCGTAGATAACCGAATCAGTACATGGAGTAAATAGTAATCATTTTCGCACTCAGAAATATTGAATGCAATAAAACATTTTAAAATTTAATCATGCAGGAAAATAAAACTGTTATTTTTTATAATAAAAAATGTCATAAAAACTTTGATTTTGAGATAATCTCTTAATAGCACTTTTTGATCGCTAAAAGAATGTTTTACATATTTCGCGTGTGAAAATTAGAAACAATTACGTTTTTAAATAAAAAGTTTCTTTTATGACATCATTTTCCCTTTATATTTATTTTCATTGCATGTTTTCTTTTAACTTATATTTTGTTTGTGTGTGGAAGTCAATTCTGGTCACTAATTTTTCGGCACGTATACCACAAGCGCATCAGATTTGGCGCAATTTTTTTCAAAGCCCATTTGGCGAAAACTCCCTTTTCAAATAACGCTTACATACACATTTTTAAATTATTTTCTATTTTCAAAAAGAACTTACAGTAAATAAAATAATAATAATAATTAATAACTATAAAAAGAAATATTTTATATAATTAAAAGAAGGAAGTGAAAGTAAATAAACATTTTATGAGTAAATAAACAAATAATAAAAATAAAGCCGGGTTACCATCTCAGGTAAAATAATGCCATTTTGACGCCAATTATGTACCCTGGTGCATATGTGACATTTTTTCCCATTTTTCATCCATTTCCTGTTGGCATACAACTTTGAAATATGGAGTATGTATGCATACCTGGGAGCAATACTGGAATTAGACATTGATTTTATTAATTCGATCCAAAAAGGGGCAACGGGGCTATTTTTTAAAATTTTATACAATTTATACTGCATAAAGGAGCCACTTACCTATTTCTATATACCAGAAGAAGTAAGTGGTATGTAAAAACAATTATAGTATAAATTCAAAATGGATTAAGAAAAAAAAAAACAAGAAATTAAGAAAAAAGTTTTTTATCTATAAAATTTCTTTAATACCTGTATTAACAACTTTATATCCGCATATTTACCAATTATATCAGGTATTCTCATAAGTTCAAAATGGGGGAGTTTTCTACGTCCAACTATATTAAATTATGCCAGAAGTTAAAAATTTAATATAGTTGGACTTAGAAAACTCCCCCATTTTGAACTTACGATAATACCTGATATAATTGGTAAATATGCGGATATAAAATTATAGTATACATAAATAAAATACTTGAGATAATATACTAGAGATATAAGCACCGGGTTTGGCGAGATTTTTTATGCCAATTAGGCGAAAACATCGTTTTGATTACCAGATGCATATAGCATGCTATAACAACACGTTATTTATTTATTTCAAAATGAAAAAAAAAAGGAATAAATGAAACATTTCCTGTTATTAAAAAAGATATAACAATCAATAAATGATAATATTTTCAGAACAAACAATTTACTATAACATTTATATGATAACCAGTATGTTAGGCAACTAAACGCCATTTTGGCACCAATTAGGTACCTCGGTGTATATAGGGCATATATGTGCCATATTTATTTGCAAAACTGAGCATGAAAGTTTACCAGGTGTGTTTTCATAGTCGCTTATATCTTTTTGCAACACAGCGCACCTTTTGAAGCCACAACTGCACAAAAGAAAAAAAAAAATCAATATTTGCAGTATTTTTTTCTTTTTTTTTATGTAATGCACATTTGGTAATCAGTAAGCTCGATAATCAGACCTCGTTTTTTTTTTTTTTTTTTTTTTTTTTTTTTTTTTTTCTTTAAAAGATGATATTTCATACGACGTCTTTTTGTGATTCGTCGTTTTTCCATATTTGATAGTATGTGTCTACTCGTTTTGTACCCTTTTTTGTAACTTTCTTGTTTATTAACAGCGACATCTGGATTTCCTATTTAAATAAAAATTCTTCTAAATACAAAGAATTTTGTTAAAATAAATAAATAATAGGAAATGCGGACATCTATTGCTCAAAACACAAAATTTCTCCTATTGAGTTAATAAGAATCAGTAAAAACATAATTTTTATGATAATAAAAAGGTGACTTATGTAATAACAGAGTCATATATTATGTACGTTATGGATTAAGTATGAATATTTCAATGAAAAGTGATATTTCAAAAGTATTATGAAATTAGTTAAAAACCATTTATTTTAAACTAAATGAATAAAAGATTTATATTTTTAATGAAATAAAGGGGATTTGAAAAATTATTGGAAATTTATCACCATAGATGTATCAATATTACAATCAGTACCTTGTATGCAAAATGGATCAATTAGCAATACTTTTTGTACCCGAAAAATGGTCGTTGCTTTTTTTAAGGTTAAAAAGTAGATTACGAAATATTCCTATATAGAGATGCCAAACCCTCGCTTATTGCATAGCAGAATTTTCTTATAGGAAAAGTTATTTTTTAAATCCGCAGAATGTTCCAATTTAATAAAACATTTTCTGTATTAAAATACCGGTACCCAAAATGCCGGAAACTTGGCAACTCTGCCTATAACATTTTAATTAATCACGGTACTTTTTTTAATCGGATTCAAATTTAGTGAAGACAACGTTATTTGGCCGAAAGCAGCTTTTTTCCACCTGTGTAACTACGATACAATTCCTTGATGTTGACTTATGAATGTTTTGACTTATGCTATTATTGCTTCCTCTCATTTATTTATTTGGATTTTAAATAAGATGACTCAAAATCGTGTTTTTTAAATATACGAAAAAAAATGCATTTCGAGAGAGGGCGAAAAGGACAATATTTGGCGATTTATTACCTGCGTTTGGCTAAGTGTCTTACTACCTTGTATTTAATACTCTTCACAATACTTCGCTGTTATATGGACTAAGGCGCTTTTATAAAAAATTTGACGCAATTCGGGCTTAAGAAAGTGAGTTTTTTACTGAATAATACAAATAAATGAAAAATGAACACTAAGAAATACTAATAAAAGAAAAATGAAGCATTATATTGATCTATGTATATTTAAAAATTCATCTGCTAGCACTAATTAGATAATTTATGTCTTATGTGTATATAATAGGAGATAAATAGCTTTTAATTCTGTATTTCTATGCTATAAAGCATTAACGTTTGTGTGTTTTTCGTTAGCATTGGGAGTACCTAGCCGATTTAAAAAATAATGTGAGCAAAAAATGTTGGTAACCATCTTTGCTGCAAAATATACTATATTTTGCGTAGGAACAATAATCACCATCAATGCACGAGCAAAAAAAGTTCTAAAATTGAGAATTCTTCGATGTTGATATGACTAAATATTTAAAATCTTTTTTTTTTTTTTGTATTTTTTTTTGGTGGCAACATTTAAGATATAATATTCTCGTTATGAACGATTTCTAAAACATTCGACAATTTAATTTCACATATTAAACATTTTTTTTTTCTAGAAAAAGTTTTAAACCCAATTTATTGAGAATATTGCAATTTCTAGGATACTGTTGGGGTCAGAAACTATAACTTTGGCATCACAGTAACTTATAAAATGTAAGTGCTCGTTTACTACAAATTTTAAAAAAAGGATTCCTTAACTCTTATCGACAACCTCATTGCATCCGTGGAAAACAGATATTCAACATTATAAACTATTCGGACGGATTTCACACCATATAAAATACACTCCATTTCTCTACAAACATAATAGTTTTTGTTATTTATAGTTTCTCAAATCGGTGCGAAGCTTCTGTTTATGCTCATGACATCATTTCAAAGAGCTATATTTCCAATATAGGAAAATTTGGTGTTTTATTTTCTGTATTACTTTTAACATTTTGCATATTTCCAATTTTATATCCATGCATGGTTTGCTTTTCTTTTATAAAAATAGTATATGCAACAAGATTTTGTAGTTCTACGATTCGATATGCTTATTTTCATCATTATATTTTATCACAATGAATGACCAATTAAAGGTAACATCTCATTTTCTTTATTTATCGCAAGTTGTTAAACGTGCATTCTCAGCAATATCGCTCAGACTAATCCCTCTGAGGGAAGTCCTAGTTGTCTGAGCGAAGCGAAGTCTTTATACTCAGAGATACGTAACGATATTAAAAGTAAAAAAAATTCTTTCGTCAAGCAAATCTCAAAAAGTACTTGTCGGATTTTGATTCTGTTTGTACCAATAGGTACCGATGAAGGTAATCTGGTGAATGCACCCACTTTTAAAAATTAATTCCAAATAGTTCAAAAGTTATATTAAAAAAACTGATAAAAAAACACAATTTATTTGCATACGTCACAGAAATTTGGTGTGCGTGCTTTTCATCAGCTGGATATTTTCGTAGATAACCGAATCAGTACATGGAGTAAATAGTAATCATTTACGCACTCAGAAATATTGAATGCAATAAAACATTTTAAAATTTAATCATGCAGGAAAATAAAACTTATTTTTTTATATTAAAAAAATGTCATAAAAACTTTGATTTTGAGATTTTGTGATAATCTCTAATAGCATTTTTTGATCTCTAAAAGAATGTTTTATATATTTCGTGTGTGAAAATTAGAAATATTTACGTTTTTAAATAAAAAGTTTCTTTTATGACATCATTTTCCCTTATATTTATTTTTATTGCATATTTTCTTTTAACTTATATTTTGTTTGTGTGTGGAAGTCAATTCTGGTCACTAATTTTTCGGCACGGATACCACAAGCGCATCAGATTTGGCGCATTTTTTTTTTCAAAGCCCATTTGGCGAAAACTCCGCTTTCAAATAATGCTTACATGCACATTTTTAATTTTTTTTCTATTTTCAAAAAGAACTTACAGTAAATAAAATAATAATAACAATTAATAACTATAAAAAGAAATATCTTATATAATAAAAAAAGGAAATGAAAGTAAATAAACATTTTATGAGTAAATAAACAAATAATAAATAAATACATCCGGGTTACCATCTCAGGTAAAATAATGCCATTTTGACGCAAATTATGTACCCTGGTGCATATGTGACAACTTTTCCCATTTTTCATCCATTTCCTGTTGGCATACAACTTTGAAATTTGGAATATGTATGCATACCTGGGAGCAGTACTGGAAATAGAAGTTGATTTTTTTTTATTCGATACAAAGAGGGGCATCGTGGGCTATTTTTTAAAGATTTATACAATTTATACTGCATAAAGGAGCCACTTACCTATTTTTATTTACAAGAAGAAGTAAGTGGTATATAAAAACAATTATAGTATACATAAATAAAATAATTCAGATAATATACTAGAGATATAAGCACCGGGTTTGGCGAGATATTTTATGCCAATTAGGCGAAAACGTCGTTTTGATTACCAGATACATATAGCATGCTATAATAACACGTTATTTATGTATTTCAAAATGAAACAAGTTGGAAATTGCACGTGAAGCGTAGCAAATGAGATGCGTTCGTACGATAACGAAGTTTTAAAAATATTACTCTCATATATCAATCTCATAAAATTGTAAATAGTTAATTAGAATTAAAACGCTCATCAAACAATGTTCTCCCTGTACCATTATGTAATGGAATACTTTTGTGTGGCTTTTTAAATCAATAACAAATGTTCTTTGCACCCTAAATTATGTAAAATGTATATTATAATATGTACTTCATAGTTGCATATAAATTTTATTAAGTTCGAAAGAGTGTAACACCATTAAAATGCATTTGAAACATTTTTCCCTATTGACCGTAATGTAATTGATTACTTTTGATTGTCCCTGTAATTGATCTGTGCATCCTATTTTGATAAAATTTGAAAAAACTCGACAAAATTATGTAATAATTATGTATTTTACATTTCAAACGTATAAAATACATTTGAAACTTTTTCCCCATTGACCATAATGTAATTGAATACTTTTGATTGCCCCTGTAATTGATCTATGCACCCGATTATCAAAAAATTTTAAATAACTCGACAAAATTACAAAATAATTATGTATTTTTAATTTCAAACGATTAAAATGCATTTGAAGCTTTTTTCCCCATTGACAGTAATGTAATGGTATACTTTTGATTGCCCCTGTAATTGATCTAGTCATCCGATTTTCATAAAATTTGAAATGACTCGACAAACTTATGTAATGATTATGTATGTTTAATTTCATTGCGTTGTTATATGCGGACAGACGGACGGACTTAACGACCACTATAGGTGCTACGTATTTACATAATTACGAACGCACCTAAAACAAGTTGGAAATTGCACGTGAAGCGTAGCAAATGAGGTGCGTTCGTACTATAACGAAGTTTTAAAATATTCAGATCGTGCTGATATAGTACAGCGAACTCTGGATACAGTATAGTGGTCGAAATCTTTGTGTTCTTGTAAATATGCAGGGAATAATTTTTATTACACTTCATTAACGTATATCTTATTCATAAAATGCGAAGTAGTTTAATGTAATTAAAACACGCCCCAAACAATGTTTCCCCGTATAACATTATTTAATGGAATACAAACACGCCCCAAACAATGTTTCCCCGTATAACATTATTTAATGGAATACATTTGTGTGGCCCTGTAAATAAATAATAAGTATTCTTTACATCCCAGAAAGTACAGAATGTATAATTTAGTACATACTTCATAGATTCATGTCAATTCTATTAATTCAAATGAGTGTAACACCATTAAAATGCATTTGAAACTTTTTTTTCCCATTAATCGTAATGTAACGGAATACTTTTGATTGTTCCTGTAATTGATTTATGCAACCAATTTTCATAACATTTGAAATGACTCGACAATATTATGTAATAATTATACGTTTTAAATTTCAAACGATTAAAATGCATTTGAAACCCCATTGACCGTCATGTAACGGAATCCTTTTGATTGTTCCTGTAATTGATTTATCCATCCGATTTTCATAAAATTTGAAATGACTCGACAAAATTATGTTATAATTATGTATTTTAAATTTCAAACGATTAAAATATATTTGAAACTTTTTTCCCCATTGACCGTAATGTAACGGAATCCTTTTGATAGTCCCTGTAATTGATCTATCCATCCGATTTTCATAAAATTTGAAATGACTCGACAAAATTATGTAATAATTATGTATTTTAAATTTCAAACGATTCGGTTGGGTAGTTTTTGCTTTGTTATATGCGGACAGACGGACAGACAGACGGACGGACTGAGCGACAACAATAGGTGCTACGTATTTACATAATTACAAACGCACCTAAAAAGGAATAAACGAAACATTTTCTGTTATTAAAAAAAGAAATAACAATCAATAAATGATAATATTTTTAGAACAAACAATTTATTATAACATTTATATGATAACCAGCATGTTAGGCAACTGAACGCCATTTTGGCACCAATTAGGTACCTTGGTCTGTATAGGGCATATACAGGGTGATTCCAAATTTTTTTTATAATAAAAGAGGGGTGATAGTACACATCAAGACAAACAATATTAAATAGGAGACCAAGGGTCCAAACCGCTTTCCAAAGGAAATAGCCCCCATTAAAGTTTAGGGACCAAAATTTCAAATAAACATAAAAAACGGAAAAATCGGTCGATTGATTTGCAGTTTTCACTAAAATTATTCTTTATGTCGGCATTTTCTTGAAGTAAAATTATCAAGATAAATTTCAAAAAATGCCGATAGAGGGCACTTTAGACTTTGGAGTAACGAACAACTATTTTTTGCCGGTATTTTTTGCATCTCATTACATGTTTTCGTAAGCTTAGACTCATACTTAAATTTTGAGCTCAAAACCTGAAAGCGGGAGAGGTTAAGTAGCAAAAACTGAACTGTGTTCAGAGGGTTCAAATTTCAAATGATTATAAAAAAACGGAAAAATTGGTTCATTGATTTGCGTTTTTCACTAAAACTATTCTTTGTTGGTATTTTCTTAAAAAGTAAATTATAAAGATAAATTTCAAAAAATGTCGATAGAGGGCGCATTAGACTTTGAAGTAACGAACAACTATTTTTGCCGTTATTTTTTGCATCTCATTAAATGTTTTCAGAAGCTTTGACTTAAACTTGAATTTTGAGCTCAAAATCTGAATAGTAGGGAGTAGCTAAGTAGCACAAACTGAACTGTGTTTAAGGGAGGGGGGTTCAAATTTAAAATAATTATAGAAAATGGAAAAATTTGTCGATTTCTTTGCGGTTTAAAATAAAACTATTCTTTAAGTCAGCATCTTCTTGAAAATAAATTTTAAAGATAAATTTAAAAAAAATTCCATTAGAGGGCGCCTTAAACTTCAGAGTAACCAACAATTAATTTTAACCATAAATTTTTTATTGTTATTAAATGCTTGCAAAAACTTATTAAATGTTTTCGGAAGCTTAGATTTAAGCTTAAATTTTGAGGAGAAAATCTGACTAATTAGGAGTAGTTAATTTGCGCAAATTGAAGTGCCTTCAGGAGTTGAAATTTAACACTCCCCCTCCTCGAACGCAATTCAATTTTTCGCTTCTTAAACACTCCCAACAATTCAGAATTTGAGCCTAAAATTTAAGTTTATGCATTTAAAAGAATTTAATGAAATTAAAAAAATAACAGTTAAAAATAGTTGTACGCTACTCCAAAGTCTAAGGCGCCCTCTATCGGAATTTTGTGTAATTTATCTTTAAAATTTATTTTCAAGAAAATGCTCATTTAAGAATTAGTTTTATCGAAAACCGCAAACGAATCGACCATTTTTTTTGTTTTTTATAATCATTTGAAATTTGAACCCTCTGAACACAGTTCAGTTTGTCTACTTAGCCACTCCCTACTAATCAGATTTTGAGCTCAAAATTTAAGTTTAAGTCTAAGCTTACGAAAGCATTTAAAAGATGCAAAAAATAATGCCAAAAAAGAGTTGTTCGTTACTCCAAAGTCTAAAGCGCCCTCTATGGGCATTTTTTGAAAATTATCTTTATAATTTATTTTTAAGAAAATACAGACAAAAAGAATAGTTTTAGCAAAAAACGCAAATCAATGAACAAATTTTTCCGCTTTTTATAATCATTTGAAATTTGAACCCTCTGAACACAGTTCAGTTTTTGCTACTTAATACCTCTCCCACTTTCAGGTTTTGAGCTCAAAATTTAAGTTTGAGTCTAATCTTACGAAAATATTTAAGGAGATGCAAAAAATACCGGCAAAAAATAGTTGTTCGTTACTCCAAAATCTAAAACGCCCTCTCTCGGCATTTTTTGAAATTTATCTTTATAATTTTATTTCAAGAAAATGCCGACATAAAGAATAATTTTAGTGAAAACCGCAAATCAATGGACCGATTTTTCCGTTTTTTATGTTTATTTGAAATTTTGGTCCCTAAACTTTAATGGCGGCTATTTCCTTTGGAAAGCGGTTTGGACCCTTGGTCTCCTATTTAATATTGTGTGTCTTGATGTGTACTATCACCCCTCTTTTATTGTAAAAAAAATTTGGAATCACCCTGTATGTGCCATATTTATTTGTAAAACTGAGCATGAACGTTTACCAAGTGTGTTTTCATAGTCGCTTATATCTTTTTGCAACATAGCGCACTTTTCAAATCCAAAACTGCACAAAAGAAAAAAATCAATATTTGCAGCATTTTTTTTTTTTTTTTTTTTTCATGTAATACACATTTCGTAATCAGTAGGCTCGATAGTCAGACCTCGTTTTTTTGCTTTAAAAGATGATATTTCCATACGACGTCTATTTTGGATTCGTCGTTTTTCCATATTTGATAGTATACGTCTACTCGTTTTGTAACTTTTTTTTTGTAACTTTCTTCTTTATTAACAGCGACATTTGGATTTCCTATTTTAATAAAAATTTTTCTAAATACAAAGAATTTTGTTAAAATAAATAAATAAATGAAATACGGGCATCTATTGCTCAAAGCACAAAATTTTTCTTATTGAGTTAATAAAAATCAGTAAAAAAATAATTTTTATGATGATAAAAAGGTGACTTATGTAATAAATGTGTCATATATTATGTACGTTATGGATTAAGTATGAATATTTCTCCACCATTTATAAATAATAATAATAATAATAAAATAAAATGCGGACAGACCAAAGTCTATATTTGACTGAAAACAACAACCATTTTCTAAATGCTTTAAAAAAATGGCCAGTGAAAAGTGATATTTCAGAAGTTTTATGAAATTAGTTAAAAACCATTTATTTTAAACTAAATGAATAAAAGATTTATATTTTTAATGAAATAAATGGGATTTGAAAAATTATTGGAAATTTATCACCATAGATGTATCAATATTACAATCAGTACCTTGTATGCAAAATGGAACAATTAATAAATACTTTTTGTACCCGAAAAAGGGTCGTTGCTTTTTTTAAGGTTAAAAAGTAGACTACGAAATATTCCTATACAGAGATGCCAAGCCCCCGCTTATTGCACAGCAGAATTTTTTTATAGGAAAAGTTATTTTTTAAATCCGCAGAATCTTCCAATTTAATAAAACATTTTCTGCATTAAAATACCGGTATCCAAAATGCCGGAGACTTGGCAGTTCTGCCTATAACATGTTAATTAATCACAGTACTTTTTTTTAAATGGAATTCAAATTTAGTGAAGACAACGTTTTTTGGCCAAAAGCAGCTTTTTTCCACATGTGTAACTACGATACAATTCCTTGATGCTGAAATAAAATGTTTTGAATTACGCTATTATTGCTTCCTCTTATTTATTTATTTGACTTTTAAATAAGATGACTCTAAATCATGTTTTTTAAATGTACGGAAAAAATGCATTTCGAGAGAGGGCGAAAAGAACAATATTTGGCGATATATTACCTGCGTTTGACTAAGTTTCTTACTACCTTGTATTTAATACTCTTTACAATACTTCGCTGTTATATGGACTTAGGCGCTTTTATAAAAAGTTTGACGTAGTTCGGGCTTAAGAAAGTGAGTTTTTTACTGAATAATACAAATTAATGAAAAATGAATACTAAGAAATACTAATAAACGAAAAATGAAGCATTATATTGATCTGTGTATATTTAAAAATGCATCTGCTAGCACTAATTAGATAATTTATGTGTATATAATAGGAGATAAGTAGCTTTTGATTCTGTATTTCTATCCTATAAAGCATTAACATTTGTGTGTTTTTTGTTATCATTGGGAGTACCTAGCCGATTTAAAAAATAATGTGGGCAAAAAATGTTGGTAACCACCTTTGCTGCAAAATATACTATATTTTGCGTAGAAACAATAATCACCATCAATGCACGAGTAAAAAAAGTTCAAAATTGAGAATATTTTTATGTTGATATGACTAAAAATTTTAAATCTTTATTTTGGTGGCAACTTTTAAGATATAATATTCTCGTTATGAACGATTTCTAAAACATTCGACAGTTCAATTTCACAAATTAAACATTTTTTTTCTAGAAAAAGTTTTAAACCCAATTTATTGAGAATATTGTAATTTCTAGGATACTGTTGGGATCAGAAACTATAACTTTGGCATGACAGTAACTTATAAGATGTAAGTGCTCGTTTAGGACAATTTTTCAATAAAGTATTGCTTAACTCTTATCGACAACCTCATTGCATCCGTGGCAAACAGATATTCAACATTATAAACAATTCGGACGGATTTCACTCCGTATAAAATACACTCCACTCTCTTCAAACATAATAGTTTATGTTATTTATAGTTTCTCAAATCGGTGCGAAGCTTCTGTTTATGCGCATGACATCATTTCAAAGAGTTATATTTCCAATATTGGAAAATGTGGTGTTTTATTTTCTGTATTACTTTTAACATTTTGCATATTTCCAATTTTATATCCATGCATGGTTTGCTTTTCTTTTATAAAAATAGTATATGCAACTTTATATATAAGATTTTGTAATTCTATGATTCAATATGCTTATTATCATCATATTTTATCACAATGAATGACCAATTAAAGGTAACATCTCATTTTCTTTACTTATCGCAAGTTATTAAATGTGTAATCTCAGCAATATCGCTCAGACTAATCCCTCTGAGGGAAGTCCTAGTTAAAATATTTTATTGATACTATAATTGTTGTAGAGTTACCAAGATATATTTAAACGGAGAAAAAATAAACTATGAAGATATTTTTGAATTCGTTTTCTGAGGTATTATATTAACTTCCTAAACAATTTGGCATTTAAATAATGTTTAATGTTTAGAAACCACATTAAAAAAAGATTTGCAGCTGAAGTTAAGTCTAACATAATACTTCATGAGCTGTTTTCCTTATTTTTTATTATTTTCTGAAGTTTGTGTATCTTCATCATGAAAGATTATGTTATCCCTATTTTAAGAAGTGGCAATTGTTTATTTCGCTCTGTATATTATTGTGTATTATAAGACTGATATATATCATATCCAATTTATACTCTTTTCCGTCGAATTTCGACGGGTGCAGCTAGTGATTTTTAAAAACGCCAAGGTGAAGGTATTGGAAAAGTACCATGAAATTAGGTTAGAGATATCATATACGCATCGGGTTTGGCGAAAATAATTTTTAAAATAATTCTTATTACTTTAAAAAGGAAGTAATAATTAAAAAACACGATTAAATCTAGATTAAATGAATATAAAAAAATAATTTATTAATAAACAAACAACAACAACATCCGGGTTACCATGCAATGTAAATAACGATATTTTGGCGCCAATTATATAAAAAAGTGTACCATATCCTGTTCTAATTATTTTGGCGAGCTTTTTTTTTCTTTCTTTTTTTTCTTTTAGCATTAAATAAATTGATGTGGTTGCGATCTTCAGCCTGTGAGGTTGCTTTTTTTACATTTTCCAACAAAGCTGAAAAGTGTTTATGCATTCGGTTTGACCATCCGTCTGTCCACGTTCTAACATGCGTAAATATACACAGATTTATATGCAATTGGTAAACCTTATTTAGGAACCCCTAGGCATGTTTGGTATTGTATATGAAGTATGTGGGATTAATAGTTTATCTACAGGGGGACCCAAAAGAATTTTATTGCATTATGGTCTATTGGGGGAAATCCTTTGCAGGTATTTTAATGAAATTACGCTGTAGCAAATGTGTAAAACTTATATAAACCACTGAATTTCATTACGATTACGTTATAATAGGACATTCATAGCATTTTTAATCCAATTACAGAGACACACAAAAGCATTCCTTTACAATACTGTCTTTGATCAATAATTTCTGGAAATGCGTTTTCAATTTCTGCCTGCGCTTTTAAATTTAACTTTGTTTTTAGATGCGTCCCCAATTAAAATAAATATTTAG
Organism: Maratus speculifer; assembly: GCA_964019185.1. Classification (NCBI taxonomy): domain Eukaryota; kingdom Metazoa; phylum Arthropoda; class Arachnida; order Araneae; family Salticidae; genus Maratus; species Maratus speculifer. The sequence continues at coordinate 127,957,868 of OZ025297.1, read as the reverse complement.
TACATATAGTCGTCGTCTGATCCGTCCGTCTGTCACTCCGCATATAACAGCACAAAAACTACCCTACCGAATCGTTTGAAATTTTAAATATCTATTTGTTGCCGAATTTTGTTGAGTCATTGCAAATTTTAATAAAATCGGATAAACAGCTCGAATACAGGGACAGTCAAAAGTATTCTGTTACTTTTGGCCAATGGGATGAAATAGTTCCAAGTACTTTTTAATGATGTTATACCCGTAGAAACATAATGAAATTGATATGTATATATGAAAAGCACAAGAATATATACACTGCTCAAAACAATTAAAGGATATTTGAAGTTTTATATAAAATAAAGATATAAACGAAATTTTTTTTGCCGAAAATAGAAGAAGAGAATCACAAATGCAAAATTTTCAGGTTTTCAAACTGTGGCGTATGCAAATTTTGAGTTCGACGTCATAAACGTCGCTTCAGCGGCAGCGAATGAAATTTGATATCAACTGGATAAAAGAGAATGAAGACAAGGATGATCGGCATTCAGTGATTGCTTTGTTTCGATGAGTACGATGTCTCAGCGAATTCATTTGACAGATTCAGAAGCTTGGAGAATTGTTGGTTGGTTAGAAGGGGGCCAAACTCAAGCCGAAGTAGCGCAAGCCATTGGAGTATCACAAAGTGTCATTTCCAGGATCTGGAAACGTTTTTTGGAGAGTGGATGTGCAGACCGAAGACCAGGGCAAAGTCGTAGACGGGCAACAACGCCCAATGAAGATCGGTATTTAGCGTTAACAGCTCGGAGACACAGAAACATGAACGCTTCTCTTCTCCAACAACACCTTCTCGATTGCTCCGAATCCCAGACGCAGAATTGGCGCAAAGCTGCGACGCACATCGCAGATTCTTCAGAGTGTTTGCAGACTATTTTTCAACTGTTAAAATTTAGAAAAAATATATATATATAGAAATTATTTTCCATGCGCCATTACAATATGATCCGCACCAAATGCAATTGACGAAGCTTCAATTCACATTAAATATAAATCAGGGACGATTCTGTTCCGAATTTTCTGAAAAATTAAGGCTATCATTTTCAAAAATTAAAAAAAAATGCCCTAAATCCGAAAATTTGGTCATAAAATGCATCGCAAAATTTAACAAATAGTCTAAAAAAATTTATTTCGTTTATCGTTCGAAGAAAAAAACGTCAATTTCGCATTAAATCCCGGGGAAAAAAGCTAATTTTGTCATAGGATCTCGTAAAAGCGGCAAATTTCGACAAAAAACACCCCGAAAAAACGGCACATTTTGTTTTAAAAAAAAATGACAAATTCCATCAAAAGATCGTGAAAAACGACAAATTTTGGCAAAAGTGTTCAATAAAACAACAATTTTTGTACAGGAATCACGAAAAAAAGCGAATTTCGTCAGTGAATCGCGAAAAATAGGTAACTTTCATATTTGTGAATATTAGTTATAATAGTTGTGAATAAGTGTTATATTTTATTTTTAGTGAATTTTCAATTGATTAAATGAAACACACCTGAGACAATAGTTATACAAATTTTTATATTTTGTGGTCTTTGTTAACGAAATATTTTTAATTGCAAATTAATAATTTTAATTTGAATTTAGTTACAAATTATTAACAGCCTCCCGATTCCATATGAGCTTTATTAAGCCTTATAGTAGTAAATATGATTTTTTAGAGAACTAGACAGTTTTTGAATCGTCAAAATAACAAATTCATATTTTTTAATGAGTAGTCAATGAATGTAGTCCTAAAAGCATCTTATAAATGACATATAATTTGTATATTTTTTAAATACGCAACAACATGGACTAAGCCAAAGGTTCCCAACCTTTGTTGATCGCGACCCACCTTTAGGAAAATAATTTTTTCGCGATTCGCTTAATATAAGGATGTATATCATTACGGACATTGTTCTATGAACTCCATAATCTATTGGCTATCCTATCCTACGAAAAAGGCAATTTTTCGTACGTAGGTCACATTATGAATGATCAATAACGAGAATTAGCAACCCCAATGTGTGCTAGTGAAATGATAATTAAAACAACACAGAAATTACGAAGATAATTAAAAATATGTTTAAGTATTAATAAAACAACTTTATAATCAGTGGAATTTCTGGCACTGATGTTTACTAACATGCAGGGTTCTCGCCGCCACTCGCCATTGCACCAAATCGCAACGAAATACTTCATTTGGCGAATAAACAAACAATCAGACTCGCCAAATTGCGAATGCTCCTTTTTTGTGTGCGTGCCACTACAATTAAGATTCTTATCCGCGTCCCTGAACGATAGATGATGTTATACATGTTCAATCGCACAGTATCATTTACATTAGGGATGCACAACCTGTGGCCTGCAGGGGCAAAAGTGGCCCGCGACCTTCGCCAATTTTCAACTTGAAAAAATTACAATTTTTGTGCTAAAGTCGCAGAAAAATGTTGTAAATTTCGTCAATTTACCGCACGAAAATATAAAATTTTGTCAGTCACTCAAGAGTCGTAAATTTCGTAGATCGGGCGCGGAAAAAACGCGAGTTTCATTGATCAAGTGCGGAAAAATCGCACATTTCGTTCATCAGGTATGAAAAAATCGCGAATTTTGCCCATGAAGCTCGGAAAAAATAGCAAATTTAGCCGACCGGACACTTAAAAATCACGAGTTTTGTCGATGAGGCACGGAAAAATCGCGAATTTTGTCGGCCAGACGGAAAAATCGCACGTTTCGGCAAGAAAAATCGTCGAATTTGTTGATGATGCACGAAAAAAATTGCAAATTAAACTCATCGACTGCAGAAAAATTGCTTGTTTTCTCGGTTTATTGCTTGAAAAGAACGCGAATTTTCTCGATCAGGGGCGAAAAATTAGCAAAGTTTGTTGATAAATTACGGGAAAATCGTGAATTTTACGATGATGCGCTGAAAAATTCGTCGATTGGCTGCGAAACAATCGTGAATTTTGTAAGCTTATCACGAGAAATTGCGAATTTCATCCTGCCGCGTACAAAAATGCAAATTTCTTCAAAATTAGTTAAAAATCGCTAATTTCGTTGAATGGGTGCGAGAAAAATGCAGATTTCGTCAGTTAAAGGCGGAAAAAGCGCAAATTTCGTCGATCAGACAAGGAACAATCGCGAGTTTTATTGATCGGATTCCGAAAAATCGCAAACTTCGTTGGCCGGACACGGCAATATCGCGAATTTTGACGATTTGGCGCGAAAAAATTGCAGATTTCGTCGATTAGGATCAAATAAAATCGCGAATTTCGTCTATTCGTTGCGGAAAAATGAGGATTTTTGCTGGTAAGGTGAAGAAAAATCGCGAATTTCGTTGATCGGCTTTGCAAAAATCGCAAATTTTGTCGATCAGGTTCATAAAAATTGTGAATTCCGTTAATCGGCTTTATAAAAATCGCGAATTGCGACGATAAGGTTTGTAAAGATCGCGAAATTCGTCCATGTGGTATTGAAGAATCTTTATCAATCATGCGAGGAAATATTGTGAATTTTGTCGATCAGCTTCGTAAAATTCGCGAATCTGGTCAGGCGCGGAATGATAATGAATTTTCTTGATAAACTTCGAAAAGGCGATTTTTGTCGATCAGGCTAAAAAAAATCGCGAATTTCGTCGACCAGCTTTGTAAAAATCGGTTTTGAAAAATCGTGAATTTGCCGATTGGCTTCGTAAAAATTGCTAATTTTTTTGATCATGCGCGGAAAATTTGTGAGTTTCCTCGATCGACTTGGTAAAAATCGGGAATTTCGACGATCATGCGGTGAAAAGTCGCGGATTTCTCCGATCAGCTTTGTAAAAGATCGCGAATCTTGTCGATTGTGTTCGTAAGAATCACGAATTTCATCCATCGTCTTCATAAAAATCGCTAATTTTGTCAAGCGGCTTCCTAAAAATCGATAATTACATCGATCAGGCGCCGAAAAATCGAAAATTTCGTCGAAAAATCGCGATTTTTTTCGATCGTGAGGAAAAATGCAAATTTCGTTAACCGGCTTTATGAAAATCGCAAATTTCGTGGATCGGCTTCGTAAAAATCGCTGACTTTGTTGATCAAGCGCGGAAAAATTGTGAATTTTGTGTATTAGGTGAGGAAAAAATCTGAACTTTCTCGATCGGCTCGATCGGCCATCACGAATTTCGTGGATTGGATTCGTAAAAATCATAAATTTTGTTGATCGGCTTCGTAAAAATCCCGAATTTCGTCAACCAACCGCAGGAAATTCGCGAATTTTATCGATCATCCGAAGAAAAATTGCGAATTTCACGGATCAGCTTTGTGAAAATCGCAAATTGCATCGATTGGCTTCGTAAAAATCGTGAATTTCGCCGATCAGTTTTGTAAAAAATCGAAAATTTAATCGATAGCTTTCGTAAATATCGCAAATTTCGTCGATAGGCTTCGTAAATATCGCGAGTTTCGTCGATCGGCTTTGTAAAAATTGTGAATTTTGTCGATCGTTTTCGTAAGAATCGTAACTTCTGTTGATCAGGCACAAAAAGTTGAGAATTTTCACGATCAGTTTCGTAAAAATTACAAATTTTGTCAATCACTTTCGTAAAAAGCCTATTTGGTCGACCAGGTACACTGTAAAAAAATTCTTTAAAGGTACAAAGCATTTTCTAGGAAACTGGGATTTCAAGAACTTTTCATGTAACGGTAACAGGAAAAACCCATGTAACCGATTCTAAAACTTGAATTTTTGCTGTTACCGTTACAGGAAAAGTTCTTGGAATCCCAATTTCCAAGAAGAAGTTAAGTACCTTTACAGAATTTTTTTTACAGTGTACGGATAGCTGGAAATTTTGTTGATCGGACGTTGAAAAATCGGGAAATTCAGTGATAAGGCTCGGAAATATCGGTCGGCTCCTTTCCTTTCCTTCGTTCATAAAGTTTTTTTTTTTTTTTCGGCACTAGCCGAATCTTTATTTTTAACACTTTTGATGAAACAAAATTTACTATCCTGAATAAAGTCAAAGAATATTATTACATCTTGAGAATAATCCTTGCTATATCTCTCATATATATAAACCTAAAGACTGCTGATGTATCCTTATCAACTAAATTGAATATTTTGACTGGTTAAGCTAACTAAAGGGCTATTTTTCCATTTCTCTCTGAAAATATACTTTTATCCAATTAAAGGTCACAGATCATCTTCGAAATCGAATTTTTTCGTTGTTATTGATGTGGCCCTCGACCACACAGTTATATTTGTAAATGGTCTTTCTCTTGAAAAAGTTATACACCCCTAATATACATTGTTTTATTTATGGAGATACTGAGTCAGTACCAATTCAATTTAACAATAGCCAAAGGCAAAAAGGAACACTCGAATCAATAGCTAAATAAAGAAAAGTTTTGCTAGAATGTGGTGTTAAAATAAGCCGTTTATCATTCTATTTATTAGCTGTATGTAAAGTATCATCGTTAGGTCATTTTTTTCTATGAGTTAGAGTCGAAATTTCATAGCAATTTCTAGTGTATATTTTTACAATGGTAAATCAAAGACAGCTGTTTTGAATTTTCACTTAAAGTGCAAAAAGAATGTCTGAAACAGTTACACATTTCGGAAATGTTTAAAATATATTTAGTTTTAATAGATCTTGTAGCAGATATTCGAATTTCTATTTTTCTAAGTAATTATAGAGAATAGGTTATTTTAGAACAAATAAAACTAGTCGTTGGAGGCCACCGTAATACTTACCCATCATTTATATTCATATGAAAATAAAATATGTGAAAACTATTTATACAATGTATTTCAATTCCAAAACTAAATTTAAATGTTGTTAATACACATAGTAATACTCTATTAATGAATTGCTGATGCATTAATTTCAACAAATTATATAAAACGCCAAACTACTCAAGAAGTACCAAACTACGTAAAAGAAACATCCTTATAACTCCAAAAATAATAATCATATTAACTAACAGTTTGCTGCATCGGATTAAGCGTCTCATTTTCAATTAAAATATACCTCTGAATTGAAATTTGAATGAAATACGGGATCATGAAAAATCGAAGAATGTGGAAAACAGGATTACAAATATCTCGACAACTAATAATCCGATCGACTTCGTTCTTTATGCAAAATTTGTGTTTCTTTGTTGCCTTTTACATGCATTCCTTAAAACAAAAAAATTCGGAAATTTTTATATACCTTTTATCAGAACGAATTTTTCGAGAATCCAGAAAAAATAGTTCCGGATAATCGAGGTTGCTGATATTCAATAGGCTTCGTCCCATTCTTACATACTAAGTACATACAAAATTTCAAGTCTCTATCTCAATTTGTTCGTGAGATAGAGCGTTTACAGACAGACGGACGGCATTTTTTTTTTTTTTCTAAAAATATGTTTTTCGAAATCTCCAGTGTCTAAAACGTGTAAATCCGTCAAAAAAAATTTCGATTTTCAAAACGATTGCAAGACTTACCCTATACTACGTATGATATGTAAGTAAAAAGGAATACAAAAAAGGGTTAAAGATGGATTTTTAATGTTTCAGGTCAAATCGATTTTTATAACATTTATATTCATTTGGCTACTGTTTTTTATTTCTTATTCGCCAAATCGCTAACGTTGGCCAAAAGCCAGCGAGAACCCTGCCAACATGCCATTATCCCCTATATGTAGGCGTAACGGTTGAACCCCATCAAGGAATTCAAAGCTGAGTTAGATATTTCTCGATATTCTTCCCCTATATTCATCTAGAATTAAATTAAGGGTTTTCTTTTAAAATATTATTTGTGCTGTTAAAATTGTTATATTTTTTAAGCCGATGAAATAAAATATATATTTTTGTGGCAAACCTAGATTGTTCCGGGACATCGTTAAACATCCACGACGACCATAGGTTAGGAATTATTGGACTAAGCATCAAAATACGGTCTGTCCATATTAAATAAGGACGTATATTAACTCTATTACACTATATGACCAAAGGTGACCGGCCTCTTGCAATTTTAGACAATTTGTTAAATATCTAAAAAAAATGCATGCGAAATTATCCTTAAACTCTAAGTGTGTAAACATAATAGTACAGGTCATACATTTCCGTGGAGATTTGTTCCCGAAACTTTCTGGGGGACCGCCAACAAATTAAAAAAGAACGAAAATCTTTTAGGTAACCCTGTCAAATTTAATGCAGCAAAAGCGTTCAAACTGTAGATTATGATTAAGTGGCTTATAGTAATAAATTTTTTCGCGGATAGCATGTATACTCACTTGTACAGAAATTAAGGTTTTTATGGAAACAGGCCCAAATTTTTCAAGTTTTTTGCTTACAATTTGCTGAGTTCTTAATATAAAATTGTATTTTTCGACATTTTGACAAACAACATTGTACACAATACGCTGTAATCAGAATTTAAAAAAAAATAATAGTTGTATGAAAAATGAGCAGATTTACTAAGTCATTTTTTCATTGTGAAAGCGTGAGTGTTATCAAAATTTCATTGGCATATTGTGTTAGCTAAATGTATAGAGCAACTTTTGTAAAAGTCTCAAAAACATAGTTTGAAAATCTGAAAGTGATCGTCGGTAGAACAAAATCCGTTATTCCCAAAATGAAGCAAAAAGATGAGGGCCTGTATCTATTTATCCATTGATTAGTGTCAATAATAGAATACACAATATGTCACGTATTACTATATTTGTATACAACTCCTCATTTTTTACTTCTTTTGGGAACAACGGATTTTGATCTTATTCTACCGACGATCACTTTCAGAATTTTTAAATGTTTTTGAGATTTTTACAAAAGTTTCTCTATACATTTAGCTAACACAATATGCCAATGAAATTTTGATAGCGTTAACGGCTGCGCAATGAAAAATTATTTAGTAAACCTGATCATTTTTCGTATAATTTTTATTATTTTTTAATTCTGATTACAGAGTATTGTGTACAATATTGTTTGTCATGTTTTCGGAAAAGAATATTATTTTACATTAAGTATTCTGCAAATTATAAACAAAAACCTTGAAAAAATTTGGGACTTTTTTTTATAAAAACCTTAATTTCTCTACGAGTACACATGCTATCCGCATAAAAATGAACACAGTTTATTACAATAAGCCACTTAATCATAATATACAGCTTCAACGTCTTTTCTACTTTAGTCTTGACAGGGTTATCCAAAATTCATTCGTTCTTTTTCAATTTGTTGACGGTGCTCTATGGAATTTCGGGAAAAATCTTCACGAAAATATATGACCTGTTCTATTATGTTTACACACTTAGAATTTCAGGGTAATTCCTCCTGTATTTTTTAGATATTTAACAAAATCTCTAGATTTGCAAGTGGACGGTCATCTTTGGCCATATAGTGTATAAAGGAAAAATGTATAACTTTTTATTCATTATTTAGATTTTAAGAACGAATTAATTGATTTCCATTCAAATCAATACAAAATCTATGATCGCTTGACAAGTAATTTGGTTAGCGAACACTATTTTGAAACGAATTAAGTTCATTAACCGACCATCCACTATACCGTTGTTATTACTGTGAATATTAAAACTCCTGTGCTCTATTTTTTTTCTTTTTTCAGAAATTAAGATTTTTTTACTTTTCAGTTATTCAATCAAAAATGCAAGGATTGAAATATCTGTCCAATATCCCTGATTTTCGTTCATAACTTCAATACTAAAATAATAAAAAAGAATATTGCCCAGTTAAACTGATGGCATTGAGCTCACAGGCTACGCATACTAATTGTACATTACAGCCTTGTATTTTCGTTAATTCAGTTCGAAAAAAAATTAAGAAGGGGAAACAGCTCTCCCCTTTCTCCCTTTTTATACTTAATCATTGAACCTCCTAAACTATCAAGGACATGCTTTATCATATAAAAAATCTATTTCCAAAATTCAGAGCAGATCGGATAATTCTTAATAAAAACCCATTTAGCATTTATATAATTTAAGAGGAGTTATTCCCATCTTTTATACTTAACCATTAAACTTCCAAAACTATTCAGAGATTTGAACGAAATCTGACAATTCTGCTTGAAAAATCCATTTATACAAGTTAAAGGGAGGAACATTAGAACCCCCGTTCCCACCTATTTATACTTATTCAATGAACACCTAATAACAGCCACGGACTCGCCTCATCAGAATGATCCTGTATCTAAATTTTGAACGAAAACTGTTAATTCTGCATGAAAATCCCGTTTATTTCAATTAAAGGGAGGGGCATGAGCCCCCCGTTCCCCCTGTTTATACTTATTCAATGAACACCTAATAACAGCCACGGTATTGCCTCATTAGAATGATCTTATATCTAAATTTTGAACGAAAACTGTTAATTTTGCATGAAAACCCCGTTTATATCAATTGAGGGGAGGGGGCATGAGCCCCCCGTTCCCCCTCTTATACATATCGAATGAACTCCAAAAACTAATCAGGGAAGCGCCTTATCAGGATATACCTATGTACAAAATTTCAAGTGAATCCGATATTTTTATCATGAGTTATCGCGTTACGCACGAACGTACATACAGAACGGACGGGCACATAAGCTCTCAGGCTATGATAGCCTGTGAGCTAAAAAGGAAAAATGTCCATTAGATCCAATAAAGAATACTGCCCAGTAAAACTGATGGCATTGAGCTCACAGGCTACAAATACTAATTGTACATTAAAGCCTTATATTTTCAAGGGTTAATTCCGTTCGAAAAAAAAATTAAGAAGGGGAAACAGCTCTCCTCTTTCCTTTTTTTTTATACTTAATCATTGAACCTCCTATACTATCAAAGACATGCTTTATCATATAAAAAATCTATATCCAAAATTCAGAGCAAATTAGATAATTCTTAATAAAAACCCATTTAGCATTTATATAATTTAAAAGGAGTTATCCCCTTCTTTTATACTTAACCATTAAACTTCCAAAACTATTCAGAGATTTGAACGAAATCTGAAAATTCTGCTTGAAAAACCTATTTATATAAATTAAGAGGGGGGGAGGCATTAGAACCCCTGTTGCCCCTATTTATACTTATTCAATGAATACCTAATAGCAGTCACGGAATCGCCTCATCAGAATGATCCTAATCTAAATTTTGAACGAAAACTTAATTCTGCATGAAAATCCCATTTATATCAACTAACGGGGGGGGGGGATTAGAACCCCTGTTCCCCCTATTTATACTTATTCAATGAACACCTAATAACAGCCACGGAATCGCCTCATCAGAATGATCCTAATCTAAATTTTGAACGAAAACTTAATTCTGCATGAAAATCCCATTTATATCAACTAACGGGGGGGGGGCATTAGAACCCCTGTTCCCCCTATTTATACTTATTTAATGAACACCTAATAACAGTCACGGAATCGCCTCATCAGAATGATCCTAATCTAAATTTTGAACGAAAACTTAATTCTGCATGAAAATCCCATTTATATCAACTAACGGGGGGGGGGGACATTAGAACCCCTGTTCCCCCTATTTATACTTATTCAATGAACACCTAATAACAGTCACGGAATCGCCTCATCAGAATGATCCTAATCTAAATTTTGAACGAAAACTTAATTCTGCATGAAAATCCCATTTATATAAACTAACGGGTGGGGGGGGGATTAGAACCCCTGTTCCCCCTATTTATACTTATTCAATGAACACCTAATAACAGTCACGGAATCGCCTCATCAGAATGATCCTAATCTAAATTTTGAAAACTTAATTCTGCATGAAAATCCCATTTATATCAACTAACGGGGGACATGAGCCCCCCGTTCCCCCTCTTATACATATCGAATGAACTTCAAAAACTAATCAGGGAAGAGCCTTGTCAGGATATACCTACATACAAAATTTTAAGAGGATCGGATATTTTTATCATGAGTTATCGTGTTACGCACATACGCACATACATACAGAACGGGCGGGCACATAAGCTCTCAGGCTATGATAGCCTGTGAGCTAAAAACCGAACTGTCCAGTCCATAGACAGGCAAAGAAAGCTACCATAGGGAAACGCCCCAATTTTTTTTATAAAAAGACTCTTTACACAGCAGGTTTAAAATGTTCAAAAAACATTATAATATGACAGTCACTAAAAATTAAGAATAAAAAAATTGTAATTTAAGAAATTACACCAACCATTTGAAAAATGTTTCACTCGAAACATTCATCTATCATTTTAAGCTAAATACCAGTTGATTTATTGTGTATTATCCGTGCCTCTGCTATAAAAGACTTTATACATGCTGCAATTTGAAGTTAAGGTTCGTTTAAGTTACATCATTCCATTGTCGCCAAGCATAAAAGTTGGCGACGAAAGAAACATTTCAAACTATATAACATTGTTGGTGCGAAAGTAATCATTCTTAAAATACAGCTTTGGCATATACTGTTATACTTGTAAGACTTTGGCATATACTGTTATACTTGTAAGACTTTGGCATATACTGTTTGATTTTACAGAGCAGAATTTTGGTGATGGAGGCTTTAAACTAAAGTCGATCGCATATGATTGGGTCTATCAGACATTGAATCAAAAAAGTTTTTTTCCAGTTTTTCCCAAGCCGATTGCTTTTTAGTTTTCTTTTTAGGTGGTGGAAAATCAAGAGTAATAGCTGTAACATTTTCCGGCTTGTTAGAATCATTATTGGCACTCAAATTTTCCTGGTTAGAACCGACCGATTGTAAAACGCCATGGCTAGTGGATTGGTCGCCCTCGAGACATGATGTTTTACAATTAATCGGTTCGGCATAAATTGCTTCCTTTTTCGTGATCGCCTTTCAACACGTAATTGGTTTTCAGCGGCTCGATAATCTTTTGATTTTCTCGTTTTCTGCGTTGAAAGAGGTTTTTGCGCCAAACCAAATACAGTACTACTTAGTTATCCTGTCGAACAATTTCGACAAATGATACGAATCGCCATTTTTCCTTATGTGACGTCACAGTAATATTTTCTATCATACTTATTACATGCAGTTCATAAAAGGAAATTTCGTTTATAGTTAAAAGAATATAAATAGTTTATCATTTATTTCCAAATAATAATCTATAAAGAAATTCTGGCTAATCATCTTTTCGGTTCGAGGCTATAAAAATTGCCTTTTTACCTTATGTTACGTCACAGGAATACTGACCATTGAAAATTTCCATTTAAAGTATGTACATTACTGTTGAAGTTAAGGGAAAAAAATCAGCGTCAGATTGGAGTGATATTTCAATCTTTATCATTTTTCACTATTTGGATTGTGATCTTATCAATCGCAATTGTATTTTTACTACAATTGCGTCTAGGTGATGTCATTTTCACTGACTGTTCATTCTGAAAGCTGCAAAATTAATGTATTTTGGTGTGAGATTAATATCGTTGCGTTCATTATTATAAAGGCGAAAAATTCATTTCGCCGAAAAATACAAAAAGCTTATTCAGATTTAGCTATATGGTAAAGCACAAACCCAGCCTAATTTATCATTGAATTAGCTGATTTGTCCTCTGTTCAGAGGGCTTAGATAGCGGATGGGACAGAATTGGACACCTTGAGTTCATGCTTCATGACTGTATAGAATTTTGATTTAGGTCGCAGTGCATTCTCGTCATTCACTTCACATATTGTAAGCAAATGAGTATGCCTTTTTTATATGATATGCCTCGATTGATACAAATTTCTATTTTAACAGTTGTTTGAATGACAGTTTTTTTGCGAAAATTCAAGTAATTTTAATTGTGTAAAGTTTTCAGATTTTATTATAATAACATCTTAAAGTGTCATTGCACAAAAATTTGAAGCGACAAGAATTGCCTGTGATTCGTCAGTTTTCCCGCAACCAATGTACCACATTTTTAATTTTCTAAGAATTTCATTGGCTGTTCCCGAAAATGTTTTTCCATCGTCAGATTTCCAAGCATTTGATTGGCTTTTTTGGCGTTCCAGGAGTCAAAACTGCTCAGACACAAAATAGTTGCGTGCTTTCCAAGCGATTCTCCTGAAGCGACAAGTTAATATTTAGTAATTTTGAATTAAAGGCGACTTTGACAGGAATAATTGCCGGGATTCTGATAGATTTTTGGGCTGTTAATGAAACGAGATTGAACAATAAGAAAATTTACTTACCTTAAAACAGTGAACAGTTCACAAAAATGCAGGCTTCTGATCGGCCAATCTCACTTCGCTAACAGCGCAAAATTTATCTGCATCTCGTCCATTCTTTTAGAAAAACCCATAAAAATAAAATTGCATGCATCGCGAGCTGTTTATTTTTAATTCCAATAACCTGTTTATTTTAATTCAAAATCTTATTATTTGCTTTAAAAGTTTAAAAACATCTTTTTAGCACTTTCCAACAAAGTTGAAAAGTGCTTATGCATTCGGTTTGTCTGTCCGTCTGTCCGTCTGTCCGTCTGTCCGTCTGTCCGGATGGCCGTCTGTCCGCTCTCTAACTCCCGTAAATATACTCGGATTGCTATGAAATTTTTATATATTATTGAGGTTTACCCTAGCACGAACCCTATTGAAAATGAAGTATCTACCATGATTAGTTTATCTACAGGGCGAATCAAAAGTTTCCCATTACATTACGGCCTATGGGGAAAAATCGTTAATATACTCGTATTGCCATGAAATTTTAGGACATTATTGAGGTTTACCCTAGCACGAACCCAACTGAAAATGAAGTATCTACCATGATTAGTTTATCTACAGAGAGACTCAAAAGTTTCCCATTACATTACGGCCTATGGGGAAAAATCGTTAATATACTCGGATTGCCATGAAATTTTAGGACGTTATTCACGTTTACCCTAGCATGAACCCTATTGAAAATGGAGTTTCTATTATGATTAGTTTATCTACATGGCGAATCAAAAGTTTTCCATTGCATTACGGCCCATGGGGAAAAATCGTTAATATACTCGGATTGCCACGAAATTTTAGGACGTTATTGACTTTTACTCTAGCACAAGTCCTATCGAAAAGGAAGTTTCTACCATGATTAGTTTATCTACATGGCGAATCAAAAGTTTCCTATTACATTACGGCCTATGGGGAAAAGTCGTTTCAAAGGAATTTTAAAGATGTTATACCCTGTCAAACACATTAAAATATGCATTCTATAAAATATAAGGTGAAAATGTAGCTATTATTCATTTACAGGGCCACACAAAAGAATTCCATTAGATAATGGTAAAAGGGGGAATTGTGTGGGTAATATTTAAATATATTAAGCTTTTTCATGTATAATAAAATTGATAAATGTCACTGAAGCTTAATATAAATTATACGCTACTGTCTTGCATAACATGAAGTACATAGCATTTACAGGGCCATACAAAAGATTTCAAATAGTATATTCTTTCCGAAGTACCGTATATGAATCCGATGATGCTGATGGAGGGATTATATTTCGCTAAATATATGCGCATTATATGGTGTGTATAAATGTTATAGTTGATATACAGGGCTACCCAAAAGAGCTCACCAACGTTACTGAATATGATCGCAAATTATTTAAACGTGGGTTCTTAAATAAACTATGCATTTTTACGCTGAGCTGCATTCAGTTTACTGTGAAATGTTTGCAGAATATAGATAAAGGGATATACAGGGCCACGCAAAGAATTCGGTACATGGACGCCTATGAATGATGATTTATGAGAATGTGATTTCAGTTGTTTTAAAAGTGTTTTAGTTTACAATAAACTTTAGCCTAATGCTGACGTGTAATAAAGGTACAATATAAACTACAGGGCTGAACAAAAGTATTCAAGTATGTTTCCATCTAATAGTATGTATTGCTGAAAAAGAAATTTCAAGCTACTGGGTATTTTCTTGCTAAGCTAAATTTTCCCATTATATGAACTGACATATGAAATACAGAGCTGTTCTAATGTACTGGAATACATATTTGGATATATTTGGCTATACACTATTATTTCCCTAGATAACAAAGTTTTGTTAAATATTTCATTAAGTGTTGGAAAGTGCTTCATAATCTATGCTTAACGCATGATTTTTCTTACTTGTTTTAAAAATAGAGTAAATTTATCTACAATATTTTAAAATTAATTATTTGAAATATCGTGAATGTGCTTTAATTAGTGATTTATACGAACTGTGAAAACAATTGTAAATATTATAATTTTTATCCATATTAATTTACTGAACGGTTAGCAATACGTTTTATACTCTTGTCTTTGATATTAAAAATAATTCATCAGATTTCTTCTGAAAGAAAGAAAATCATATGTTTGAGTATGAATAATAAATGTAATATTGAAACAAATTTAGTTACGGAAAATGTAATGCCGAATGAAGAGTTTCAATATGCAAAGACTGACATCAATCAAGATACAGGTGAGACAAGTTTGAAACAATATAGCATTCCGCCTTCTCCAAAATACACTGAAAATTCCTTGAGTAATTTCAATAATTTAAGCATAAGCATTCCCGAGGAATTAAGTGATCTTAAAAACAAGAAAATTAAAGCAAAGTCAGAAGGATCAAACAGATTTGTTCCTCATAAATACAAAGCACTAGATACATTAACAGAAAAAGCAGAATCAATTTACAACTTAAGAAAATATGTTAGAAATCCAATAACTGGAGAAGTTCGTAAGATATTTGCAGCACCTCCCCAATCAAATACAGTTTCTAAGACAGACAATATCGCTGTAGTAGTTTCTAATAACAACGAAATTGGAGAAATGAAAACTGATAAATTTGGAACCATTCGTCGGAACATAAAGTTACTTGACAATATAAGACCACAGCTGGAGATTTATCGAAACCCAATAACTGGAGAAGGAATTGACTCGACTTATTTTCCTACTAATGTCAAAAACTATAAACGAAGTGGAATCCGAATTAATCAACTACCTGGAGGCATGTCAAAGGGTATATTCTAAACTAGGACTTCCCTCAGAGGGATTAGTCTGAGCGATGTTGCTGAGAATACACATTTAATAACTTGCGACAAGTAAAGAAAATGAGATGTTACCTTTAATTGGTCATTTATTGTGATAGAAACTGAGAACATTATCGGATGAAGCCAACGCATAAACACAACAAGAATTGCCAGAAGTATTGAATGTCGATCAATCCATTG
Organism: Maratus speculifer; assembly: GCA_964019185.1. Classification (NCBI taxonomy): domain Eukaryota; kingdom Metazoa; phylum Arthropoda; class Arachnida; order Araneae; family Salticidae; genus Maratus; species Maratus speculifer. Next base: position 127,941,758 of record OZ025297.1, on the reverse strand, counting down.
TCAGTGGATGTCTATATGGAACAAACATGTAATAACATAAATAAACATGTAGTTTCAACAGAGAAAAATAACTTTCTTTTGCACGTACCAATATTTTTTAAGTACATTCATTTTTACGCTAATTTTATACCATGAAAAAAAAGGGAAAAAATATTTGTTGATTTTATTATTTATTTATTTTATTAGTTTATTATTTACTTATTTCATCAACGCATAAAATAAACGTTTAAGTAAATATAGGTTCAAGTACAATCTTTCTACCTGTGTCTTATTTTAAGTGTTTAATTAGATAAAAATCCTAAAGAAAGATTTCTTAACATAAAAACATTTACTTTTTTCCTTTTTTCATCGAACAATCGTGAAAACTATTATTTTTGTAATCATATAATGCAATTAAACATGAGTTTCCATCTCTGCTTATAAATGTTTAATTAATTATGCTTTTGAAATAGTGTTTTTGAAAAGAATATTTAACGATATTTATTTAAAACATAAGTAAATGTCTGAATAAAACTTAGTAGTTAAGAAACTTTAATCATTTTTATCTGCTGATAAATTCCGATAAATTTAAAATAAAATATTTCGTTTTGTCAAAAACATAATTTAACATATTTGTTACCGATAAGTTGCACTAGAGAAATCTACATTTAATAACGTGATTTTTTATGCACATTGCTAACAAGGCGTAAAAACAATAAGGATGAAAAGTTTACAAACCAGGGTTCAAACCTGGGTCTTTGGTTTAGCCCACTAACGCTTATCAAACTAAGACTTCTTTTATGACTCACATATCATGATACCCATCTCTCTAACAGCTGGTAACAAAGCAATCGCAGAACAAGATGGAACAAATTCATGAACCACAATCCTGCCTTAATCATGAGTAAAAATAAATTTAGAATCAATAGTATACATCTATAGATTAACGAGGGAGATTAACGAGGAGATTTGTGTGACAACAAAAATTGAATTATTCAGAATCTGGTCCGAAAACAAAATTTGTGAAAAAAAAAAGAATACAATAAACTATTTAATGTCCTTAATGATTTAATGATTTAATGATTTTTTGTTACTTATTTATTTTTATATTAGCGAATAACAAAAATAATTTGTATACAAACGAAAATTACAATTTGATCGTTTTATTTTTGCATAGATTACTATTGCATGTTATACAATTTAAAAACAGGTTGCAATGCCAGAACCTTTTTGAAGTAGTTATAATGTAATATTGATATTATTTAGTTTCGTGATCTGCCATGAAGAAAGGAAAGGAAAGAAAAACTAATCATCGAAAAATTGGCATCTACGAAGGTGAAAGTACATTTCAATGAAATTGCACGGCAAGGTTTAGTATCAAAAGTTTATATCATTAACAATAAAGTTTAATGTGAATGCAGTTATTACTAAATAGCTTCCGAAATTCATCTGTTTATCTAATTTATACTCGATAAAACAAATCAATTTGTGTACAGTCCCATAGTGGAAAATTAAGTAGAAAGTTTCCTTGAAAATAATGCTATAAAGTCATTGTGCCTGCATGATACGCGATTTGCGATACTTATGTCGCATTAGGTTTATATTTTGCAATTTAGTAAATAAATATATATTTTATTACATAGAAAATTATTGAATGCTGCATTTTTAATTCCAAACTTGTTTTGTGGAAAAAAAAAGTAGATCTAGAATAATAACTATATGTTCGACTGTTGAATTTACGATCGTTAAAACCTAAAGGAAATGTTCAAATTATAAGTAAGTATTCTGTAAGAGCGGAAAGTGCATATTTTGAAGCATTATAAGCGAGTTTCAGTTTCTATCAAGATGTAATAACCGAACGTAAAGATATATGAAATGCTGTCACTGTAGTGAATATTTTTTTTTCTTTAATTCTATGAAAACTCTGAATTTAATGACACATCAAGCTTCTAAATAGTATTTAAAACCACTATATATTAAGAATAATATGCAGTTATTGGAGATCAATTTGGTCACCAGAATTACATAATTAGAAATTTTTTCTAAATTTGTAACTTAACTTTTATATTTACATTTTTTATTAAAGTTTTAGTTTGCGAAAAAAATGGTTTTTTAATTAAATAAATAAAGCTTCGGCCATTTTAAAGAGATTTCGATTCTCTTTATATATATTTATTACAAGTAAAAATATTTTTTTTCATTTTTTAATGTAGTATATAATGCGCTATAGAAAACATCATTACAGATATTTTTCGTTTGTAAAAAATAATCTTTCTTTTCCCATGAATTCCTTTTCAAAAATAACTTATTTTTGAAAATAAATACTTCGGATAGCTGTTCCTATTTAAATCCTTTTATGCGTTTCCGTTTATTGAATGCAATTTCTTTTTACTTAGATTAAATTTAAATTAAAAGAATAAAGCTGATAGGATTTTGTTTCAAACATTTGAAACGACAATTTTCAAGGTTTTACCTTTGAAGAATAACAGTATGATTTCATTCAATTATGACAAGAAAAATTATATGCGTGAGAAAGTTCTTGTAACAATCGAGGTAGAATACATAATAAAGTTCATTCAAATGTATTATAGAATATGAATAAGCAAAATAAGTGTTTGACTGTAATTGAATTCAAAATGATTGCTAGCTGAAATTTTGTCGTTAAATTATTCAGAGATATTAAATAAATGTATTTCATTTTAGTCAAATTATCTCAACTGGTACAATATTTAAAAGTATAAGTATTTTTTTTTACTTGAATTCGTGAAATGAGAGAGTTAAATTATAAATTTTATTTGTAATTTGTGACAGATTGATAAAATTAATATGCCTTTTGAAAAAGTGTTATTTAAAATACAGAAAATGATTAATAAAAGAGAAATAGGTATGCATTTTTTTTTTTTCGAAATTAATAAAATTTTATTTTTGTCTGTGAAATATTTTTAATTATGAATTAACTGATGCAACAGAATGGGTTCAAACTAGTGATCAAATTAGAAGATAACGTAGATGCCGATTAATATTCCAAAACTTATTTGTAAATAATAATAATAATAGTAACATATTAATAATTGTAATCTAAACTCGAGGGAATACAACTGACAAATTGTTTATGTGTAGAAATTATAAATTTTTAGTGACTCTAAGTATAAGAATTGTAAGCATTTAATTTTAACTCTTCAATTCCTAGTGTCACATGTAGAGAACAGAAGATTTTTTGTTTGTTTTTCCCTAAAACCCCCACGGATATTTTACTTTCAAATTCTACCACAATTGCAGCAAAGCCAATTAGTAACATTGTCAGTTATTTTTTCTGAGAACAGATACTAAACTGAATTTTTAAATAATTATATATTTTTGATTTTGTAGGTATATCCTAATGTTTTTACTATTAAATTATCAGTCATTATTAAACGGATTAGATTCTAAAATAGTTGATGCAATGTAAATTAGAAGGAAGTAAATTGGTAAATAAAGGGTGAAATTACCTAATATTTCTCTTTTCTTAAAAATCCGTATGAAGAATATTTATTACTAAGATAGGTGAATACGAAAATTATACATCATTTTAATTTATTTAGTAATTGCTTTTATAACCGTTATAAAATACACTGCAATAGAATACAATATATTAATCTAATTAGTATAAAATATTTATATAAATTTATATATATAAATTTTATATAAATATAAATGATTTAAAAATAAAAATTTTAAAAATATAAATTATTCATATACATTTATATAAAATATTAATAAAGGTAGCTCAAATTTTTCTCCTTTCCCTTGAGACATTCTTTCATTAGATTATAGCATTTTATTGTATTAAATAAGCTAGAAAATAGACCATATTTAATCCAAATTCATTTATCTTTATAACAAAAGTAGCTAAACCTAGAAATACTGTTCTCTTTCTTAAAAAATATTGAAGCAGTATAAATCATGCTTGTGTTACCCCACATTGTGTACATTCTTGATCATAAATTAAGAATATCGCGAGACAAATAAATAAAAGATTAGATAAAGACACAGAGAGATTTATTGTTGGGAATATTTTATTTTTGTATATAATGACTAATATGTTTCGAACCTCATTTCTTATGTTTAACTTTTTTTTTTTGTATGTCTATCTTGTCTTACAAATATATTAAATAAGAATTGAAACTGTTGATTAATTTTTAAGAATTTCAAATTGATGGGAAAATATTCCAGTTACATACTTTCTCTTAAAAAGTTTTCCACGCGCTATAATGTTTAAGTTGAATTTAAGGTGTCTCATAACAATTAAAATTGATAAAAAATGCGACAAAAACACCGATTTCAACATTCAATTCTTTAAATTGTATTAGATATTTAGGCAAAATTTTCATTGGGATGAAAGATATAAGTAAGTTCTTTCAGTTTTTGTAATTAAAAAATTGAAAGATGAAGAAATAGCATTTAACTCTCAACGTTGCTCATATCGAATGTACATTATTTGAAATATGCAGAGCTCCCGAGTTTTCTACCAATATTTGAGTTCTGAAAATGACTTTTTTTAATTGGAAAATTTGAATAATTTAAAAAACAACAATTTCAATAAAATAGTCGTTGTGTAAAAAAAGCGACAGATTCAACAACCCTGAATATGGCTTGTGGGTCGAAATAGACCGAAACAGCTTAGCAGGGTTAAATGGAGCTAAAAACTGATATTTCACGAGCAAACAATTAGTAGAACAGATTTACGCGCATTATTACTAAATAATTTTTGCTACTAAAATGAAAATTTTAGTGTCTATTTATACTTTAGATTGTAATAATTACTCTGAACCTAAATGAATTTGTATTTAAAGCATTTATATATAGCTATAATGTTCATATAAAGTTGTGTTTAGCTAATGCAAAATTTACAAAATTTCAACTGTACAATCATCTACATATTTTTTTCTTTTTTTAAATCTCAAAAAGGAAATTTTAAGTCTAATTCATACAAACTAACATGAAACATATATTTTGAAAATTTTATGAAAGAATTTTAAAAGCTCGTGTTAAAGCTTTCGTAACGTCGAATTCAATAATATATTTGTTTTAGTGATAGCTATTATATTTTCAAAGTTATCGTGGAAAAGGTAATGCGAAACTATGTCCCCCGCCTCTATTTCCGAATCTAATGAAACTAAAATTGAAAAAAAAAAAAAAAAATAGGGTTGCAGAATTTTGTTTTAAACTTGCAGGAAAACTATAGAGATTATCGTAGATTGAATAGTTAATGAAAAAAAAATCAATTTTCTCGTTATACATGAATTTCAATTTGAGGGCATTTAACAAGCGAGTTGAGAAGAGCTCAGGTACCTACTGTCGCAGAAATATAAAATAATAATTGATAGTGATTTTCAAAGAAAAAAAAGTCTGCAATTAGTCGAGATATTATTCCTCAAATTACTCTATTCGCCATCATGTTTTTAAGCCTAGATAACATCTTTTAATAATATAATTGTATAATGCAACGCTCACTTAGTAATTCAGATATTTATTGTATGGACTGCACGAGCTATCCTCGCTTAGCCCTTTTTTTTATTATTATTTTATTTTTTTTTTATTTTATTACCAGTTTACCTTGACAACACAAGAATTAGCATTTATATTTATGTAATGTATCAAAATTTCGAAATCTCACATTGCATTTAAAATTATGTTAATTTAATAATAGAATGTTATGCTTTTTGTAAAACTGAAAATAAGAATACCAGAGAAAATAAAAATAATCAAATAAGCTTTTAAAAAAAACTTTATCTTAAATTTATTGAACAAGACTTTATCAAAATCAGATAAAAATGCACATAAATACTGAAAATATTTAAGAAATGTTTAGCATTTCATTCACTTCGAAAATATTTTATTACTTGTATTAACTGAAAAGAAAAAATATATTTTATATACAAAAATAAAATTCTCAGACTCCATTTAGACGCCTGTTCAATAGTTTACAAAACAAAGTTGCAAAGTATAACGAAAAACTATTGATTTTTACTTACATCTTATTCTTAAGAACACTTCGTTACTTCTTCCTGTTCCTTCTGAATTTGTAGCCATACAATAGTAAAGTCCCCTGTTAGTTCGCTGAACTTTCTGAAGCACTAGGGATTGATTACTGATAACAATACCCGCTGAAGTATTGGTTCTCAACTCTTGTCCTTTAAAATACCAGCTTACCTCGGTAACCCAAGGATTCGCATTTATGTTGCATTCAAAGTATACGTCGTTGCCTTCCTGAATCTCACCCTTCTTAAAAGTACTTCCTAGTTGTAAGGACACATGTGGAATATCTGAAAGCGGATATGAATATATTAATAAAATATGTATACTTCTGAATGCAAAGATATGAATTTTAAATGCAAATTTAAATTAAATATATAATAAATATTTACATTTTTGATAAAAATGAAACAGCAAGAATAATGCAAATTTTGTTTCTCTGTAAAAGTATTTTCAGTTTTCACTTGAATTTAAACAAGTGAATAAAGAAATGAGTTTCAAGTTTTCACTTGAAAATCATTTGAAATTTTGTGGTTGTGACACAAATGTTTATACTGTAAAACTATCTTTAAAAATATACATATATTTATAACAACATTAAATATGAAATGAGATTTCGTTCTTATGACACAAATGTTATCTGCAAAACTATTTTTTATAGATATACCTGAAAACGTATATGGATATATTAACGAAATTTGTATACTTCTGAATACTCACATATGAAATTTAAATTCAAATTTAAATTTAATATATGGTATATATTTGCATTTTGATATTAGTGAAATAGAAAAAAGAATTCAAATTTTATTTGCCTGCAAAAATATTTTCAATCTGCATGTGAATATACAGCATTAAATACCATATGAAATTTCGCTGTTATGACATTAATCCCTACCTATAAAACTATTTTTTTACAGGTATATCTGAAAAAGTGTTGAATAACTGAAAACTTATAGGAATATATTAATGAAATTCGTCTACTTCTGAATATTCACATATGAATTTTAAATTCAAATTTAAATTAAATATATAGTAAATATTTGCATTTTTGATAAAAATTAAAATAATAAATATAATAAATAATAAATAAAATATTGCAAATTTTATGTGCCTTTCAAAGTATTTTCAAATTGCATTTGAATAAACAGCACTAAATATCACAGAAAATTTCGTTTCTGTGACACAAATGCTGTCTATAAAACCATTTTAGGTATATCTGAAAACGGATCCGTAATCTTATATGGGTATCTGAAAATGTATATCAATATATTAATGAAATTTGTATACTTCTGAATACAAAGATAGATATAGATTTTAAATACAAAATTAAATTAAATGTATAGTAAATGTTTGCATTTTTTTGTAAAAATGAAAAAGCAAAATTACTGCAAATTTTATTTGCCTGTAAAAATATTTTCAGTTTCGTTTTAAATAGACAGCATTGCATATTATATGAAATTTCGTTGATGTGACACAAATATCTATCTGTAAAATTATTTTTTTTACAAATATGTACATATTAGAACATAAATTAAACAGTATACTTTCATGACGTAGAAATTTCAACATAAAATGGACGAATTGATAAAAAATATGTGTTTTATGAGAAAAATATCTTAAATATATTTAAATATTAAACACAATGCATTTTGGAAAAGTGAAACATAAAATGCTTTAAGAATATTACAGCATTTGTAAAATAAAGCATCAAAGATAGAAATGAGTTTTAAAAACAAAATAAAATTAAATATATTGTAAATATTTGCATTTTTGCTAGTAATGAAACAGCAACAATAATGTACGTTTTATTTGCCTGTAAAAGTATAATCAGTTTGTATTTAAATAAGCAGCATTAAATATCATACGAAATGTGTTGTTGCGACACAAATGCTTACCTGTAAAACTATATTTTTAAAGAAATATGTATATGCTCGTATATAAAGTAAACAGTATGCTTTCATGGCGTAGAATTTTAAACATAATATTACTGAATATTTAAAAATTTGTAATGAGAAAGCTATGTTGAATATTTAAAAATGTTCAACATAATAGATTTACGAAAATAAAACGTAAAATATATCAATCATATCGCAGTATTGTAAAATAAAGCATCAAACATAAAATAAAAGAATAACAACTTTACGACAAAGTATTATATTGTTATTCTAGTTTGTGAAACAATAAAAATTGTGAAATAAAAATTGATCTGAACAAAATATTTTTTTCAAAAAACTTTTGGTATATCATAATTCGAATAGTTTTTAAAATTTGGAAATGAAAAATAATCATTTAAGACTTCATAATATTTATGATTTTGTTTAAAATTTATGATATTGTGTCAAAAACAAATTGAAATTTCCTATATGCATTCAGAAAATTTACAAATTAATCTCTATCAAGCAATAAGGAATCGTATTTAGTTACATAAAATATAATTAGATTACACAGTTTCATTCGTGAAAATTAATCCTTTTCAAAATTTTGTTGGACAAAATTTAAATTATTTTTCAAGTTTCATATTAATGGCGTTATTGAATTTATCGAAAGTTTTTAATTACATTTGTCTATAAAATCAGAATATTAAAATGAATTTTGTCGCTATTTAGAAAATAATTGCATTTAAAATAAATTTATTATTTTTCATTATCCATTTAAATAATTTATATTTATACATTATAAAATTTTGCGCATCGCACATTTCTTATTATTAATTGTAGAATTATAAATATTATTTAAGTTTTCAAAATACACTTTTCTGAAATAATAATAATAATAATATATGTATAGTTGTTATAAATAAATCCAATGCATTTACCAAAATTTAAAATTCAGTAACACCAAATGATAAACTGTGTTTAATTTTAAACATGCATAATTAAAAAGAAAAATTAAACGCCTATTTAAAATAAACAATACAGATCGCCATTAAATACACGAGAATATATGGATGGCAACATATAAATTATGATATTGAAATATTGTACGTTTTTAAATAAGCAATTTATTTTCTTCTTACAATGGATTTCTAAGCTCCATCCGTCAGATATCGTACTTCCACTTATCACAGGATTGTGCGCCCTGCAGGAAAAGTGGACATTATTATCCTGAACACTCGGAATAAACCTGAAGATACTCGTGGTGACATCTCCCGCTGTCATGGAATTATCATCAGGATTTTTCATCTGTTTATTTCCTTTCCACCACGTGATGATAGCTGCAGGTCTGGATCCAGCTGCCATGCATGTGAACTCATATTCTTGTCCGGCACTTAAAGGTTGACGTGTAGGATCTATCCTTACATCAACAGGTTTCACTGCAAAGAAAAGTTTCGTTAGTTGATTTTATCAAAGTAATAATAACATTTCATATGGCTATTAAAACATACTGCTTTAAATAAATCTGCAACCAGAGCTGCCAATTTGGCCTCTTTATTTGTTTTAAATTTCGATTCTATGTGAATTCAAAAAGTAGAATTTTTACTTTATACAGTGTGACAATTATGTACGGTGTAAATCCTTAGTTATGGACATATTGACCTTGAAACAGATTGACTTTTCACTGTTAGTGAAATGAGACTGACCAATTAGAAGTTGTTTTATTTGTAAATTTTTGCTGTTTGCTAAAATGCGAGCTTCTGATTAGTCGATTTCGTTTCGCTAACAGCGACAAGATGATACCAGCGATAGACTTTTCAAAAAGCATCTATAACGTAAAATGGGGTGAATCGGAAAACTTTTCAACTTTAACGTTAAAAAAATAAATAACTGATTTTTTAATTCTTTCATGTTTTCGCTAGAAACTTCGGTCTTGTTTTGTTCTTTACTTTTTAAGCAAAAACGTAACATTTTTTAATGTTTATAAACATATATTTTATTTTTTTAATGGTGTTCCGATTCACCTTGCAGATCGGGGTGAATCGGAACAAATGTTATAATCTTCATTTATTTTGATTCAAATTTTAATATGGTTAATAAAAATAGGTAATAATGATAAGGGAGGAAAAGGAACACGTAGTTACTATCAAACCAAGCCTTTCTTTTATATACAAGTAGAGATATGCCTTTTTAAAAATTAGAAAATATCTTTGAACGTAAGAAGAATTAAAATTTACTCTAAGAAATAGTATTCGAATTTTAGAAGTAGAATTTAATGCAAATTCCGCCCTATTCTGTGTTATACTTTATTAGTAGTCATTAGGTAAGTGAATCTATTGAGTAGCCCCAATCGCTGCATGTATCAATACGATCTACTAGTACGCTCTTATCCCCAGCCCTTAGTACTGTTTACATCCCTCTCATTTTTAATTGGTTTTTAGCTCACAGGCTATCATAGCCTGAGAGCTTATGTGCCCGTCCGTTCTGTATGTATGTGCGTATGTGCGTAACGCGATAACTCATGATAAAAATATCGGATCCACTTGAAATTTTGTATGTAGGTATATCCTGACAAGGCGCTTCCCTGATTAGTTTTTGGAGTTCATTCGATATGTATAAGAGGGGGAACGGGGGGCTCATGCCCCCCGTTAGTTGATATAAATGGGATTTTCATGCAGAATTAAGTTTTCGTTCAAAATTTAGATTAGGATCATTCTGATGAGGCGATTCCGTGACTGTTATTAGGTGTTCATTGAATAAGTATAAATAGGGGGACAGGGGTTCTAATGCCCCGCCCCCCTTAATTTATAGAAATGGGATTTTCATGCAGAATTAAGTTTTCGTTCAAAATTTAGATTAGGATCATTCTGATGAGGCGATTCCGTGACCGTTATTAGGTGTTCATTGAATAAGTATAAATAGGGGGAACAGGGGTTCTAATGCCCCCCCCCCCGTTAGTTGATATAAATGGGATTTTCATGCAGAATTAAGTTTTCGTTTAAAATTTAGATTAGGATCATTCTGATAAGGCGATTCCGTGACTGTTATTAGGTGTTCATTGAATAAGTATAAATAGGGGGAACAGGGGCTCTAATCCCCCCCCCCCGTTAGTTGATATAAATGGGATTTTCATGTAGAATTAAGTTTTCGTTCAAAATTTAGATTAGGATCATTCTGATGAGACGATTCCGTGACTGTTATTAGGTTTTCATTGAATAAGTATAAATAGGGGGAACAGGGGCTCTAATGCCCCCCCCCCGTTAGTTGATATAAATGGGATTTTCATGCAGAATTAAGTTTTCGTTCAAAATTTAGATTAGGATCATTCTGATGAGACGATTCCGTGACTGTTATTAGGTGTTCATTGAATAAGTATAAATAGGGGGAACAGGGGTTCTAATCCCCCCCCCCCGTTAGTTGATATAAATGGGATTTTCATGCAGAATTAAGTTTTCGTTCAAAATTTAGATTAGGATCATTCTGATAAGGCGATTCCGTGACTGTTATTAGGTGTTCATTGAATAAGTATAAATAGGGGGAACAGGGGCTCTAATCCCCCCCCCCCCGTTAGTTGATATAAATGGGATTTTCATGCAGAATTAAGTTTTCGTTCAAAATTTAGATTAGGATCATTCTGATGAGACGATTCCTTGACTGTTATTAGGTTTTCATTGAATAAGTATAAATAGGGGGAACAGGGGCTCTAATGCCCCCCCCCGTTAGTTGATATAAATGGGATTTTCATGCAGAATTAAGTTTTCGTTCAAAATTTAGATTAGGATCATTCTGATGAGACGATTCCGTGACTGTTATTAGGTGTTCATTGAATAAGTATAAATAGGGGGAACAGGGGTTCTAATCCCCCCCCCCCCGTTAGTTGATATAAATGGGATTTTCATGCAGAATTAAGTTTTCGTTCAAAATTTAGATTAGGATCATTCTGATAAGGCGATTCCGTGACTGTTATTAGGTGTTCATTGTATAAGTATAAATAGGGGGAACAGGGGTTCTAATGTTCCTCCCTTTAACTTGTATAAATGGATTTTTCAAGCAGAATTGTCAGATTTCGTTCAAATCTCTGAATAGTTTTGGAAGTTTAATGGTTAAGTATAAAAGATGGGAATAACTCCTCTTAAATTATATAAATGCTAAATGGGTTTTTATTAAGAATTATCCGATCTGCTCTGAATTTTGGAAATAGATTTTTTATATGATAAAGCATGTCTTTGATAGTATAGGAGGTTCAATGATTAAGTATAAAAAAAGAGGAAAGAAGAGAGCTGTTTCCCTTTCTTAATTTTTTAACGGAATTAACCCTTGAAAATATAAGGCTTTAATGTACAATTAGTATTTGTAGCCTGTGAGCTCAATGCCATCAGTTTAACTGGGCAGTATTCTTTATTCATTTTGAGGTGTTTATGTAATGATGTGGATGTCAGAGAATAATTCTGTGCAACTTTTCTAAGTAATTTGCCATTTGAATTTCTTTAATTGTGTGTTCCATGATCTGTTGGTTGGGCGTTGACTTTTTTGTTTAACTAAGTAATTTCTTGGCACCTCTAAACTCTTCAAGTAATTAGAACAAACAAAATATTGTTACAATGCATATTCATATGTATGATTTCAGATATTTCATGAAACTATTACTGCATAAAAAATAAACCACGAGAGAAAAAGTGTTCCGATTCACCCCGTTAATCTTAAACCTCTGATGTTACAAGCCATTTTCCCCTTTTTAGGTGCGTTCGTAATTTTGTAAATACGTAGCACCTATTGTTGTCGCTCAGTCCGTTCGTCTGTCCGTCTGTCTGTCCGTCCGTATGTCTGTCCGCTTAAACAACGCAAAAACTACCCAACAGAATCGCTTGAAATTTAATATACATAATTATTACATAATTTTGTCGAGTCATTTCAAATTTTATGAAAATCGGATCCATAGATCAATTACAGGGATAATCAAAAGGATTCCGTTACATTACGGTCAATGGGGGAAAAAGTTTCAAATGCATTTTAATCGTTTGAAATTTTAAATAAACAATTATTACATAATTTTATCGAGTTATTTCAAATTTTATCAAAATCGGATGCATAGATCCATTACAGGGACAATCAAAAGGATTCCTTTACATTACGGTCAATGGGGAAAAAAAAGTTTCGAATGCATTTTAATCATGTGAAATTTTAAATACATAATTATTACATAATTTTGTCGAGTTATTTCAAATATTTTATCAAAGTCGGATGCATAGTTCAACTACAGGGACAATCAAATGTGTTCCGTTACATTACAGTTAATGGGGAAAAATGTTTCAAATGCATTTTAATGGTGTTACACTCACTCGAACTCAATAAAATTGATATGCATCGATAAAGTACATACTATAATATACATTTTGCATAATCTGCGGTGCAAAGAATATTTCTTATTGATTTACAAGGCCACACAAAAGTATTCCATTGCATAATGGTATAGAGAGAACATTATTTGTTGCCATTTTAATTCTAATTATGTACAATTTTACGAGATTGATATATGAGAGTGATATTTTTAAAACTTCGTTATCATACGAACGCCCTTCATTTGCTACGCTTTACGTGCAATTTCCAACTTGTTTATTATGTAGTTTAGAAATAAGTAAAATTGAATGCAGCATATCTTTTACAGGTCTATCATTAATTAAAAATCTCTACGAAAAATATTGCAGTTACGTACAAAGTTTTGAAGACGTTGAAAAAATGAGGTTTTTGAGGATCCACTTGTAGTTTTTTTATATATCCCAGTAGTGGTGTCAACATGGCAAAACTGAATTTCCCAACTCTTAATATTTTTACCTTCTTATAAAAAAATTGACAACTAAAAATATCATCACATATATTTATATTGGATTTATTTGTATGGCTGGGAAATTTCGTTCCTATTCACCCCCATTTTACGGTAACATCAAAAAATAAAATAATTAGCATTTCAAGTATAATTATTTTATTGAAATAAGCAACCGAATGTCAAAATTATTACTTTTTACTTTTATTACCAAATAATGTAAAGCATTTCAATTATGTATTTTTTAAAATTAATAACAGCTAGTTTTTGTGAAATATCATAATTTTGTCATCGTTTGTTTACATTTTTGAAAAAAATTTTTTTTTTTTCGAAAGATGTTAACAGTAGCTCTAAAATGAGTATATGCAACTTTTTATTTATTTATTTATTTATTTATTTATTTTAGAGCTGAAATAATTTCAAATTATTTTATTAATGTATTTTTTTATATCTTCCATATGTTATGGCCTTTTTAAGTGCGGTATCAAACATTTTCAACAATTAAAATATTTATATTGATTAACTCACATTAAAATGAGTATTTGCTTAAAATTGTCAATTATAATTCTAACATTTTTCATACATTGACGTCACTTTCTTGTACGCGTCGTAAAAGAAAGAAAATCAAATAATACAAGCATCCAAATATAATATTCTAAAGCTCAATATAACAACCAAGTTTTATTAAGTTAAAAATTTAAAATACATTGCACTAAACTTAACTTAGATATTTATATTCTGCCTGTCGCTAACAATAAAGATCTTTTCATTTATTTTAAAAGCATTTTATATTGAAAAATTCTTAACATTAATCGACCTTCAAGATTATGTTTATATTCATTCCATATGTTCAAATTGTTTAGTAATAATATAAAAAAATGGTTTAATAAAATCAGTCGTTTTGTAAATTTTATATTATTGAAAGATGGAATTGAATTATATTCCCTCTGAGTTGAAGCCAAATTATTTCCCATGTTTCATTCCTTGCAAAAGAAAGAAAACAGATTACAAAAACGTTATACTTCTATGATTAAAGTATTAAGATACTTTTGTCAAATGCATGTATTCAGAAGTAATTTAATAAAATATTTCGCATGTTCTATCATGAAATAAGGTTTAAAATTTGTATTTAATATCTTTTAATGCATAAATAGAGATATTTTTGCTTCGTTTTATTAAACCCAGAATGACATTAATATTACGTTTGGGAACGATATTAATAATTGTCTGTATGTGACAAGAGATTTTCTAAAACATCGAAAGAGATTTTCTTCTGGAAATACATTTGCTATCTTTATTTTTATTAAAATTAAAAGCTTGATAAATTTACATGAATGGATTTTTATATATATGGGGGCTTATGCACATAAAATAACTTTTTTGCTCTTATTTTCAGAGATTTATTTCTCTATATTCATCGCATTCGACATTAAAACATTAAAGGTATATAATTATTAAAAAAATTATTTTATATTCCAAAATGATTGTACAAAAATATAGTAAAATAAGTTTCCGTATATTACATGAAAACATACATTATCTTTTCGTTATTTTTTTCTAAAGATGTAAAGTTTCTCTAAAAATGAGATCAAGGGTTCAATATTTCAGAATATTTAAAGAATAGACAAGGAAGTTTTAAAGGATTGGATATTTAAAAAAAAAAAGTTGTATAATAATTTTAAACATCATTACATATTCTTAAGAGGCCAATTTATTATTAATATAATAAACCAATAATTTATTACGCATAAAAATCTTCTTTAACCCTTTCGGGTCTGGCATATTACTGATAGTACATGTCTTTTCATAAAATATTATTTTATCTTAACAATTACGTATTTAACACTAGCCTTATAAAGGCTATTCCTTTCGCTTAAAATTGAAAATTAAAATACTAATGATTTTTCTATATTGACGTCACATTCATACATGTGTCGTAAAAGAAAGAAATTTATATAATACAGGCATCCAACCATAATATTCTTTGAAAATGTTATTCTAAAGTTCAATGTAACAACTACATTTTATTAAGATATAAATTTAAAAATACATTGCATTTAACTTGTATATTTCATAGAATATTATTTTATATTAACAATTAGGTAGTTAATAATATTCATTATAATTCACATTATAATAACTAATTCATTCGCTTAAAATTGTCAATTAAAATACTAAAGTTTTTTCTACATTGACGTCACTTTAAAATATGCGTTGTAAAAGAAAGAAAATAAATAATACAATCATCCAACTGCAAAATTCTTTGAAAATAATTTTCTAAATCTCAATCTAACAACTGCGTTTTTTTAAGATAAAATTTTAAAATTATACTGCAGTAAACTTAACTTACATATTTATGTTCTGATTGTCACTTAAAAAAAAAGATATATTCATTTATTTTAAAAGTATTTTATATTAAAAAAATCTTAACATTATTCGACCTGCAAGATCACGTTTTTATTCAATTCACATGTTAAAATGGAAGCAGGACGTTTTGGTCCCGCCATTTCGGTCCTGCCATTTAGGCCCCGCCGTTTCGGTCCCCAAACATTTCGGTCCAGAGACACTTCGGTCCCTTGCCATTTCGGTCCCAAGACATTTCGGACTCTAGCCATTTCGGTCCCTTCTCCTGCAAACTGAAATTTTGTTAAATAAGATATAATTTTATAGGGAACATTGCAGAGTTTTTAACACATTCGCTGCCGATCACGCGCCAGCTCGTGATATGGCGCCAACGTTAAGGGGGCACTCACGCGCCAGTGCGTGATGTGGCGTGATGTCCAATAGCCAGTCGGCGCCGGCACGAGAAAATCTTTCACTGATTCTTTTTTATAAAAAAATAAATCGACTTCTGAGAAAAACCAACTTCTACAGTGCGGCATTAACTATCATCACATCTTCACATTAGGCGGCAGCGAACGTGTTAAACTGAAGGCCATATAATTTTAGTATATTGCGATTATAAGTGCCCGAAAACCTCACACACATATAACTCTTATCCAAAATATTATGATTCACACAAATTTTGTATGGTAATCCTAATGATAATTGGTAATCCTAATTCCCAAAAATAGTTAGTAATTTTAATATAAAAATCAAATTAATATTTTATTAAATATAATTATTATTAATAACAAGATTAATTTACATAATGAATTTTATTTTAAAATAATTTAATACATAATCCATTTTATATTCAATACATCATTATTTTTCCTATTAGTTCTAAACTGAAATTTGTGTTTTACTAGTTTATTTATTGTATATTTAAAACTACAGAAATTTAAAACAATTAGTATAGTTAAAAATTAAACTAAAATCAGAATTATTTTTTTTTCTGGGAAAGTAAGAGCGGAAAGTTAATACAAATAAATAATTAAATAAAATCTTTCTTTTGTCACTTAAAAATGGAAAATAAAAATATTTAAAATGTTATTATATTACATTTTAATTGTTTTATTAAATTATATATTATATCTTATATATAATATTTATATTATAATATTTTGAAATATTATGATATAAATTTTATGTAAATGAAAATAAAAAATAATCATCTTATTAGAATGAATGATGGCCCAGTTTATATCCCTAATTATAGAAAGTAACTTATGAAAACAAATTTATAAGATGCAAATTTGTATTAAAAAAATAATACGAAAAATAAAAAAATTGTTCTTCAATAAATACGTCTCATTTCTGAATTATCAAAGGAGAGGTTGTAGATAAGTGATTTGAGGAAATATGTATATACACTGCTCGACATTGAAAATGCAACACCAAGAAGGAGTGGTCAGAAATTTATGCAAATTTCAGAGTAGGCGCATGTCATTGAGTTATGCAAATGATGTGAAATACGTAGGTTTCCGACGCACGTGATGTAAGATATAAGGGAAGGAACTTGTAGAATGGACAATATTCATGTCTCTATTTCTGCCAGACGAATTATCGAAGAAATTTTGTTTTTGTCTCGGAGGATACGTGTATAGAAGAGAATGCCAGGCCGCCGTCAACGAAGGCATTTCCAGCAGACAGACGATTTTACGAGAAGTATGGTGATGTGACTGAGAAGGAGGGGTTGGTCTTTACTTCAAATCGCAGCTGATACCCACATGAATGCGAGCACGGTGCATCGGCTGTGGCGAACATGGTTGGAACAAGGAAATGTGGAAAGATTGAGGGGTGCAGGTGCAGCCAGACTGACTTCAGCACACGAGGATCGACGCATCCACGGACAAGCTGTGGCGGGCCCACTTGTACCTCAATTCTGCAGCATGTATAAGATACCCTGGATGTTTCCGTGTTGACCAGAACCATTTCCCGTCGATTGGTTGAACATGGCTTGCACTCACGGCATCCGTTAAGAAGACTGTCATTGAATCAACAGCATAGACGCCAACGTTCGGAATGGTGCCGGACTAGATCGACTTGGATGGCAGAATTTCGAAACGTCGCGTTCTCAGATGAGTCACGCTTCTGTTTATCCAGTGACAGTTGCCGCATACGTGTGGGCATCTACATGGAGACAGATCAAATCCGACAATAACTGTGGAACGCCCCACCGCGCGACAACGTGGCATAATGGTTTGGGGCGCTATTGCGTATAATTGCATGTCACCTCTTGTTCATATTTAGGGCACTACGACGGCCCAACGATTCTTGGATAATGTACTGCGGCCAGTGGCAATATCATACCTTCAGGGCAGCCTAATGCAATTTTTCAGCAGATTAACGCCCGACCACACAGTGCTCGCATGTGCCAACATGCTCTGCAAGGTATACAGATGCTTTCCTGGCCACCGTACTCTCCTGATCTGTCACCAATCGAACATGTGTGGGATGTGATTGGACACCGTTTTGCGGACTCTGCCCCTGCCTTGTTCAGAAGATGAACTATGGCAAATGGTTGAAAGGGAATGGAAAGCGATCCCTCAGGACACTATCCACGCTCTTATTGACTCGATGTCTAGACGTGTTTCTTCGTTCATCGCAGTTCGCGGTGGTCCTATATCCTACTGAGCCGACGCCGTTCTCGTTCTGTATTCTGACTATCATTTTGAAATAAAGATCACTTAATGCTCCTTGCTGCCTCTTTCTTTTCCCCAAATTTCATCACTTTCTGACCACTCCATCTTGGTGTTGCATTTTCAGTGTCGAGCAGTGTATTACAATTTATAACTGTGGAATTGAATTATTAAAGACACTTATTATGAATCTAATTGGAAGGGAAAAATAAGCCCAGTTTTTTATAATATTTAATTAATGCTAATTTAAAGGTTCTAAAAAATACACGCAAACAACTAAAAAAATTTATGTCAGTTTATATATAATACTTTTTAGTTTATATAGTTTCTAGAAGTTTATATGAAATACTGATACTAATAATTAATAATAAAATTTAAAATATTTATTCTGATTATTAGTGATAATATTAAAAGCAAAAGACAATATCCCCTAAATTTGTATCACATTGTTTAACCAAACAAAATTTTCAGCCCGCAGTGATTTCATTGTCTCGAGTTATAAAAGTTTAAATTTATCGGACTCTTATATTCAACTTTTTATAAAACTTGGAGGGGTGGGTGAGAATTAAAAAAATTAAATAAAGGCCCTAGTAATGTTAAATTTATACCATTTGGCAGGCCCAAAACAATGAGAATCCGACTTATAAGATAACGAGCAAGGAAATAACAAGGGACTGAAATGACTAAGGACCGAAATGACAAGTGACCGAAGTTGCTGGGGACCGAATTGTCTCGGGACCGAACTCGGGACCTAAATGTCATGAGACCGAATTGTCTCGGGACCGAAATATCTCGGGACTGAAATGTCTCGGGACCGAAATGGCGGGACCGAAGTGGCGGGACAGAAATGTCGTGTACCCTATTAAAATTGTTTGAAAAAAATCAAACAACTCTTTGGCTTAATAAAATCAGTCGTTTAGTAAATTTTATAATATTGAGAAATGGAATAGCATATATTACCTCTGAGTTAAAGTCAAATTATTTCTATGTTCCATTCATTGCATTGCAGAGGAAAAAGAAGATATACAGATAACATAAACGTTATACTTCTGTGATTAAAGTATTAAAAGACTTCTGTCGAATGTGTGCATTCAGAAGTAATTTAATAAAATATTTTGCATGTTCTGTCGTGAAAAAGGATTACAATTTGTATTTTATATCTTTTAATGCACAAAAGGAGATATTCTTGCTTCGTTTCATTAAACCCAGAAGGATATCAATATTACGATTGGGAACGATATTAATAATTGTCTGTATGTGACAAGAGATTTTCTAAAACATCTGCAGAGATTTTCTTCAGGAAAAGCATTTGCTAGCTTTATTTTTGTAAAAATTAAAAGCTTGATAAATTTACATGAATGAATTTATGTATATATATATATGGGGGCTTATGCACATAAATTGACTGTTTCTCTTATTTCCAGAGATTTATTTCTCTGTATTCATTGTATTAGACATTAAGAATATTAAAGCTATATAATTTTTTAAAATATCTTTACATATCCTAATAACTATGTACAAAAATACAGTTAATAGTTTTCGCATATTACATGAAAACATGTGTTATCTTAGTGTTAATTTTATTTAAAAATGAAAGTTTTTCTAAGCAAAAGATTAAGGGTTCAATACTCCATAAAAATTAAAGAATATACAAGAAGATTTTAAAGGATTGGATATTTAAAAAAATAAAAGCTATATAATTGCCGAAACGTTAGTTGAAGGCTTATATTGGAGACACGAAATTTTTTGGATTCTGTCTGTCTGTCTGTCTGTCTGTCTGTCTGTCAGTCTGTCAGTCTGTCTGTCTGTTCCGCGATAACTTCCGTAAAAAGCATTCGATTGGCTTGAAATTAAGTGGGTATGTTAGTGAGACACTCGGATTAAGCTGTATAGTTTTTTGTTAGATTTCATTCATTCGTTCGGAAGATATAGAATATTTTATTTCGCGTAATAATGTTTTTCTATGGCTAATCCAATGATTTTCATTTTTTTCCCCTGAGAGAAAATGACACATTTGATTAATGGAATTCAGTGATAAATGAATACTAAAATTTACCAGTTAAATTATTCGTATTATTTTGAAATTTTGTCAACGCATTTGTCAGATTTTTAAAATTATTACTGTAAATTTTGGAAATTTTTTATAAATGTGTTCCAATACTATAGACTAATTTGTTTTAGAGATTTACTTATTTGAAATGTATTTATTTCACTTTCTCTATTTTCTTCTAATGGTTGCTAAGCAACCATTCATCTTAATCCTTTTCCTTATAATGCTATAAATTTGAAAGCGTGTGAAAAATTTAAATGAAGTCAACATCAAAAGTTATGAATTAATTAATTTCTTTGTATCTTTGCGTATAAATATAGCATAGCCCAGAAAAAAAAACATAGGCTATGTTTTATCAATTTTATTCAAATATTTTCCTTAATAATTCAAAATTTCCTTCTTTTTCATACAGAATCAATAGGGATTTTTTAAATAAAATTTAAACAATTTCCTTTATTGTTGCCAAAAAAAAAATCAAAACTTGGAATAATAATTTTTCATCTGCAATAAGTTTCAAGTGAGCAATTTCCATTCGA
This sequence comes from Maratus speculifer, assembly GCA_964019185.1. NCBI lineage: Eukaryota > Metazoa > Arthropoda > Arachnida > Araneae > Salticidae > Maratus > Maratus speculifer. The sequence continues at coordinate 127,920,456 of OZ025297.1, read as the reverse complement.
AAAATTAAATTATGAAAAAAAAAATATGACGTCAGAATTAAAATAACTATAGATATAGTACTTTTTATTAAATATTAAACACGGATATTCGTTTCGTTAATAGGGGAAAAATTAGAAGTAAAAGAAATAAACAAGAATTATATTTTTAATAAATATTTCACTTAGTAAAATATGACGCCATAGTTGAACAAAAACAGGTGTTTTATAGTAGTCGTTAAAAAATACAAGAAACATGAATATCAATAACTCATGAACAATGACGTCATTGCCGAAACTTCAGTGAAGGCTTACTTTGGAGACACGAAATTTATTTTTTTCATATGTCAGTCTCTACTTCTGTATGTCTGTCTGTCCCGCTATAACTGCAGCAAAATGCAATCAACAAAAATTTTTTTTTCGGAAACAAAATTGTAAAACTCTAGATTACTGAGTTAAAAATAACAAAACTTCTTGATGTATCAGGTTTAGGTGTTTGTGGCTGGCAGGCATGTAGAAGTATGAAGATAAAGAAAAATATTTGCCCAAACTATTACTTATTCTTATAAATCAAAATGTATAAAGAAATGCAAAATATACAATAATCATTAGCACAATTATTAGAAAGTGACAAATTTAAATTAAGTGAGGCTCGGGGGGTTCAGGGGGGCTCCGCCCCCCTGAAGAAATCTACTATGTTATAATAAAGAAAAAAAAATAATAGATCATGAAAATTTCAGAATATCCTAACATAACTAAATTTTTAATTTACCGCTTTTGATGGCTGAAAATTTCTAATTCCTATTTTATTCTTATAAATAATTACGCAATTTGAAAATTTTAAATTACAGTTTCCAGGGAGTTGAATATTACCCAAAGTGTGTTTTAAAAAAATATGAACAAAGCTGACGTTGAGGCTCCTGATCTGCAGATTTACTAGTTATTTTAAACATCATTACATATTTTTAACAGTAAGCACAAAAATATTGTTTAACTCTTTCGGGTCTGGTATACTACTGATATCATATGTATTTTCATGAAATATTATTTTATCTTAACAATCACGTAGTTTTAACAATCGTCATTATTTCATTCGCTTAAAATTGTCATTTAAAATACTAAAGATTTACATTGACGTTACTTTAATATATATGTCATAAAAAATGAAAATCAAATAATACAAGCATCCAACTATATAATTCATTGAAAATAATATTCTAAAGCTCAATTTAAAAACTGAGTTTTATTAAGATATAGAATTTAAAATTATATTGAGCTAAACATGACTTATACATTTATATTATGACTGTCGCTAACTATAAAGTTCATTTCATTTATTTTAAAAGCATTATATATATATATATATATATATATATATATATATATATATATATATATATATATATATAAATCTTAACATTATTCGACCTGCAAGATTAGATATATATTCAATTCACATGTTAAAATTGCTTGAAAAAAAATCAAACAACTCTTTGGCTTAATAAAATCAGTCGTTTTGTAAATTTTATATTATTGAAAGATAGTATGAATTAAAATAAATTATATTGCCTTTGACTTAAAGCCAAATTATTTCCATGTTTCATTCATTGCAAGGGAAAAAGAAAGAAAACGGATTACATAAACGTTGTACTTCTATGATTAAAGTATTAAAAGACTTCTGTCGAATGCATGCATTCAGAAGTAACTTAATAAAATATTTCGCATGTTCTATCATGAAATAAGATTACAATTTGTATTTTATACCTTTTAATGTATAAAATAAGGTATTTTTGCTTCGTATTATTAAAGCCTGAATGATATAAATATTACGTTTGGGAACGTTATTAATAATAGTCTGTATCTGACAAGAGATTTTCTAAAACATCTAAAGATATTTTCTTCTGGAAATACATTTGCTTAGCTTTATTTTTAAGAAAATTAATAGCTTCATAAATGTACATAAATGATTTATATATATATATATGTGTGTGTGTGAGAGAGAGAGGTCTTATGAACATAAAATAACTTTTCTGCTCTTAGTTTTAGAGAATTATTTCTTTTTATTCATGGTATTAGACATTTAAAAAAAAACTATAAAATCTATATAATTATTAAAAAAATCTTTACGTACTCTAAAAAGTATGTACTAAAATATAGCTTGAACAATTTTCGATATATTACGTGAAAAAGTATATTAGCTTTGTGTTATTTTTATCTTAATGTGTGATGTTTATTAAGCTTAAGACCTAGAGTTCAATATTTCATAATATTTAAATAATAGACAAGATGGTTTTAAAGAATTAGACATATATAAAAAAGTTATATAATTATTTAAAAAAATCATTATATATTCTCAAGAGTATGTACAAAAATATTGTTTGATTATTTTTTTCATGTATTACGTACATATCATAGTGTTGCTCATTTTATCCAAACATGTAAAATTTACTAAGCTTAATATCTAGAGTTCAATGCCAAGATAGCCAATAAACTTGTAAATGATTAGTCTTTTAAAAAAAATAAAAGCTATATAACTCATTTAAAAATCGATACATATTTTTAAGCGTATATATAAAAAATAGTTTAAATAATTTTACATGTATTATTACACATACACATACATCAGTTTGGTAATATTTTTACCAAAATACGTAAATTTTCTATGCCTAAGATCTAGAGCTCAATGTTTCATAATCTTTAAAATATAGCCATAAAAACTTGTAAATGATTCTGAATCTCATAAAAACAGCAAGTAGTTTGATATTCAGTACTCTAACTGAAGGGGAAAATCATTTTTATTCGTTGTTGCACATTAGGGTGGGGCGAAAAAAAATTATTTCGATTTCCAACGATGTTGACTCTTCCATGCGTCTCGAACCATGTCGCCTCTTCCTACAGTTGCTAATGACTCTGCCAGCCAATGAAATATTTTAATCGCCAGATGTAGAGCGGCGACTTACAATGTCAAGCCTTGTTTTTGAAATCTACATCGCGAGTAAAAATAATTCCGTTGCTACAAATATTCGCAAAGATTTCAAATACATTTGAATGGCAGTGGCCACCCGGAATTCCATTTAATCTATAAAACTACAGAAGTGATTACTATTATTTTTAACACAATTAAACTGATTGGCATCATCATTAACCAATCAGTTTGATTGTGTTAAAAATAATAGTATATCTACGTATCCACCGTTATATGGAGTTCCATTACCTGCGGTTTATTCTGCGAGCTGTTTCAAATGACAGACCGGATGTTACGACCAATAAGGTTATCTGAGCGAAAAATCCCAGCCGGCTATCGCCCACACAGCTTAACAGGTAACATTGGCCTTGTAAGCCAAGTATCCGGGTTCGATTCCCGGCCAGGGCAATTTTTCTCTCAGCTGGAAATATTCAATTCGTACAGATGTAATTATTTATCCGTTTTTTTAAATAACTTAGATAGTTCTCCAGGGCATGTCAACGAAAAATTCGTTCAGACATTTAAACGAATCATCGATCAGAAATTTAAACACAGTTTTAGATCGTAGTACGATTTCTTTGATCTTAAGATGCCTATAATTTAGCAAAATCGAAAGTTTTTAACCATTCTTATATTACTCTGAAAATACACAAAGGCTTTAGTAAATTTTAAATTGAACCCATTATAGCACACTGGTTGGATGAAATCTTTGCCAATCACATTTAATGCTTAAAAAGGAATACTTCTTTAGAGGATGCTTCTGAACGGCTTTGTGCCTTTCAAAATGAAGATCCAGAAGAAATGGGTAATGCAATGTCTTCTTTGTTAGCGAATAGGGAAGGGGGAACATACTTCTCTGCATAAAATTATTCCACGCGTGCAGTTACGTTTCATTTCTATACGTTCATTTCTTTTGGGATAAAGCACAAAAAAATAGTTTTATTGAAAGACTAACATTAAAGCTACTTGAAAACATTGGTGAAAGGTTATTAATTGTCACTAATATCATTTTTGTGAAATAATCTATCATTTAAGGTGTAAAAGGTGTGTATAATTTTTTTTTTACTTTTTAGAAAATATAAAAACACTTAATTTGCATATTTTCTAAAAAAAGCGATTTATACAGAAATTGCTACAAAATCTGAAAATTAATAAGAAAAGTATAATTTTTAGCCATATAGAAGTAGGAGTGATGTATTTTACAATGTCCAGCAATAGATTTGTTTTTGAAACACATTTAACCAAAAATATAATTTGAGACAAAAAAGGGGTGAAAATTAGTACTTTATAGAAACGTAATAGAAACGGGTGCTTGTACTGGTGGGTTAAATAAACCTCAAACTTCCGAATGGTTGCATTTTATTAAAGATATTTCAAAAACAAAACCAATATTTTTTTTACTACACAGAAGATAAGATAAGATTTTTACTACACAGAATTTAAATTGTAAAAATTTGCAATAAAAGCAGTATAGACAAAATTTTGAGTCATTTCCGGATCAATTGTGAGCCAATGAAAGTAGCAACTAAAAAGAAAAAAAAAGAAAAATCACAACTTAAATGTGTATATATATATATATATATATATATATATATGAGTCGAACTATACGTTTATCTTATACTTTTGATCACGAAATTGAAGAAAGATTATTCAAATCTTATCTCAATAGTACACATATTTCCTTATGCACATGCATTTTAACGCCAAGAAATATTTTTCATCAAGTAGAAAATTTAAATCTCCTATTTCTTAATTTAAATATTTGTTCTCAAACTTATTTCTTTTTTACTTGTTCAAAGTATTCAGTTTCTTTGCATGAAGTATACTGCATTAATTTTATTTCCATTAAAATGCATTTTTTTTATCCCGAAAAAGAGTCTTGGAATTTCAAAAAGTCATTTATTTATTTATTTTAAGATTGAAACGGAAGAGGTATTTTATATTTAAAAAAGGACCCACTTTCATTCAAATCCGTCTTTATTCTAGTATTCTGTGATAATCTAAATTGGAACGTGACGAAAACATAAATTATGAAAAAGCCATGCATTTAAAGAATTAGTATTTTTTTAATATTCTTAAAGAAATTTAGGTAAGAATAAAAATTATCATAATTATTATACAGTAGAACGTCGAATATTCTAACAGGTCAAGACTCATGTTAGTTTGGATAAGCAAATAGTCGGATAAATGGACAGGCAATTTAAGGAATGTTCCTGATTATACTAATCCTCCACACTTTATTCAGGCGTAGGACTGCCAGCGCCAGTAGGACTCGCATGTTTGGAAATTGTTTTATTTTAATTAAAACAAGTAGGAAATTCCACGTGAAATGTAGCAAATGAGGTGTGTACGTACTATAACAACGTTTTGAAAATATTCAATTCTTAGTGTAATAGTACAGTGTACATCGGATACAATATAGTGGCTGAATCTTTTGGTGTGTCCCTGTAAAAAAAATCAGCTTTCTATTATACAGAAGGTAACTTGTAGTAAAACATCCGTAACATATATTAGCTTCATAAACGTTGAAATAGTTTAATATTATTAAAACGAGCCACAAATAATATTCCCTCCTGTAGCATTATGTAGTGGAATACTTTTGTATAGCCCTGTAATTTAGTAACAAATATTCTTTGCACCACTTATTGTACAAAATGTATATTTTAATACATACATTATGTATGCACGTCAATTTTATTATGTTTGAAAGAACGTAACACCATTAAATATCCCTTGAAACTATTTTTTTTTCATAGGCCGTAATGCAACGGAATATTTTTGATTCTCCCTGTAATTAAACTATTTATCTCATTTTCATAAAATTTGAAATGAAAAGACAAAATTGTGCAACAATTATGTATTATAAATGTCGAATGATTCAGTTGAGTATTTTTTCTCTGCTTTATGGTGATAGACAGATGGATTCAACAACTACTAGAGGTGTTACATATTTACATAATTACGAATGCACCTAAAAAAGAAAACATTAAAAATGTCTTTCATAGTTCAAAATATATGTTTATCTTATCCCCTTTATTACGAGGTTTTGAAGAAATAAATTGAAGAAATAATATTCAAATTTTATTTCAATACTATACACATTTTATTTTATGCTTATGCATTTTAAAACAAAAAATATTTTTTATCAAGTAGAAAATTTGAATTTCCTTCTACTTCTTAATTTAAATATTTGTTCTGAAACTTATTTTTTTTTCTTGTTCAGAATATTCAGTTTCTTTGCATGAAGTACACAGCATTAATTTTATTTCCATTAAAATGCTTTTTTTTTATTCCGAAAAAGAGATTTAGAATTTCAAAAAGTTATTTATTTATTTATTTATTTTTATTAAATTTTTCCTTTTCTTTAAGATTGAGACAGAGAAGATATTTTTTATAGTTAAAAAAGGATCCACATTCATTCAAATCCATATTTTTTAAGTGTTTTGTGAAAATCTAAATTAGAACATGGCGATAACATAAAATGCAATGCATGCAAATAATTAGTGTTTTTCAATGTTTTTTTAAAGAAATTTAATTAAGAATAAAAAGTATAATTTACATTATACATTAGAACGCCGATTATGTGAACAATTCGGGCCAGTCCCAGTTTGGATAAGCAAATAGTTGTATAAATCGGCAGACAATTTAAGAGATGTTCATGACTATACAAAAACCTTCAAACATTATACAGGCTCAGGTTTACAAGGGACGGTACATATTGGTGTGTTTGAAAGTTGTTTTGTTTTAATAATAACAAAAAAAATGTTTACTTAAAAAAAAATCATCTTCGTAATTTGGGAGATTACAATTTAAGCAAAAAATATAATGCTTGATTGCTTCTTTGACATTCTTTTTTAATGCTGCCATACCTCGAATTTTTCTTTAAAATATTAGTTGAATAGTATCAGAGTACTTCTACCTTTCGTGCCATTTCATATATATTTCCAAACATTAAAAGAATTCGTTATGTAATACACTTTGTCCTATTCAGAGCGTTTTTCTTTTTATTTTCTTCAATCATCGTTACTGTTCTCAACTATTTAATAATTGTGGATACAATTCAGAATGATATATCTACACTCTAAAAAATAAAAGTGTAAATTTGCACACAAAAATGTGTAAATCGATGATACAAAAACGATTTGTTTATATGTGTAAGTTTGTGTGTAAATTGCCAAAATATACACCTAATGTGTAAATTTCAAAATACACATTTCAGTGTGTAATTTGATGATAACACTAAGTGAGTAAAAGTTATAATAATCACTCATGAAATACCCACATTAACGTGTAATATGCGCAAGAATACACATATATCTGTGTAATATTCTAACTCATTTATCTGTGTAATCTTCTGTGATTACACTGTTAAATGTGTATTGCGCAAAAAACACACATTATTGTGTTATTGTAATTTACACAGTTCTTTGCGTAATATGCAAAATACGCATATTCGATGGAGGTTCAATAGCTATTGTGTCTAGTGTATATGAAATATCTGTACTGCAATGGGTTGATGTAGAATATCGATATATTTATACTTAGTTTTAGAACCGTAGCTGCAATATTCATACAGTTTTGTAAAGAGGAGTAAAATGGGGGGGGGGGTGTAGTTGAAAATCTGATTTTTAGCTTATGGGGATAGATTTGTGACAGTGGATTCGATAAAAGTACTGTTCTTTGGACTCGGGATCATAGTGATGTACACACTTCTCATCCACTATCACAAGTGTAGCATCATAAGCTCCAAATCAGCCTATCACACTCACTCCCCTCCTCTTAAAAACTCCCTATTAATAGGTTTTTAGAACTTTACCCCTCCCTTTAAACTTATGCTACTATAGTAGCTACGGATCTAAAATTCAGAATATAGCCATTTAAGACATTAGTTTTTGATATTCCTCATCAACCATCATAATACAAATATTACTTCTCTGTTAGTGGGGAAGTATGGGACACATTGTGAAATTTTCAATTTCTTTAATTATAAAATTGATTCGTCAAATTATGTATCTATATTGCTCAAGGACATTAGAAAATGTTTCATTTTGTATTCTATAAATCAAAGTTTTTGTATTTGTGTCAAATAAAGTTGATTTTATTATTTTTGTAAAAAGTGTCCCATTCCTCCCCACTCTCCTCTAAATGTACACATAAAAACTGCTATTTTATTTTCTATATTCTTCCTTGCTTTTTAATTTTATATATTCCCCTCATTTATATAGTATTCAGAACATGCAATTAAAAATTAAGATAAAGAAAAATAATTAATTAATTAATGATAGATTTTAGACTAATCAGATGGAATAATCATAGTTGGTAATCTTGCAATCTCCACACTTTTTAATTTCAGAGTTCAGACTCAATTTTTCATTTTTTATTTTTCAGACTCAAGATACAAAATCAATTATATTGAAGGTACTGTATTACATACAGTTATAAAAGTAAAATTTAAAATACAATAAAAAAATAGAAAAAAGGTATGTAGACTTCATCTCACACACACACACAAATATTACCTGCAAATATTTTAGCTGATTTGTTTATATATACATAAATCACCTATATTACATGTTGAATTGCTTTCTTTTCATAAATATTCATCATTACAAAGTATTTGCCATATAAAATATTATCAGGACTATCAAAAAAGCTGTTGAATCATTAAAGTAACATCTTTTGCATTACATTTATATTTAGAAATTTGTGTCTTAAGAATGGAAAAAAAATACAAATATATTATAACATTAATGAAATTAATCCTATCTTCATAAATGAAATTTTCAGATATTCTAATTAAAATTTTAGCTATCAAACTAATGTGTATTTTTATTTATCGGCTATAATAAAAAATAAAACGAGAAATACTGTGTCTATATCCAAATATCAATTGACTCTTATAAATTTTCAAAATTAAAGCTCGTAGAATTTATTTGATAATTACATTTGTGTCTTAAGTGTATAAAACTCACCCAACGGGGGATATTTATGTAGAGGGGGAGGGAGAGAATGATAAGTTCGATTTTGAATATTCATTATGACACAACTGTTATATTTTTTTTATATACATGCAATCAAATGTTTTATGTCATATAAGTTCTGTAATAATAGGCAAAATTGGAATGGAAAAAAGCATATTTGAAGAAAAAGCCATTACTTTAATCTAAATTTTCTTCAGAATTTTTGATCTGGAGTTATTTTAAATCAACGTATTTGCGCCCTTTTGCAATTTACTTCTGTGTATTTTTATTAAATCTATAATTAACAAGAAAAAATTATGTGTTCTTTACTATGACTATTTTAGTGGAACATAGTTCTTCCGATGTAATATTTTCAAATTAAAACACAGCTGAAAATTTAATGTAATTACGATAAAAAATTTAAAAAATTAATTCCTCAAAATTAGGAAATGTAACGTAGAAATTCAAAAGCAACGCTATAGTTTTAATCGACGATAAACTTAGTTAGCATTATAAGTTTCATAATTTAAAAAAAATTCAATAAATAAATAAAACTCAGATGAATTTTTTAACTTATAAATCAGAATATATAATTTATAGATATGGTATACATTTGTATAATAGTTTATAAATAAACTATAATATCTTCCACACAACCGAACTAAAATTTAACACCTCCCCCTCCCCCCCCCCCGAAAAAAAAAGATGTTAATGTTTATTTTGCTACTGTTAACATACATTCATAAATTCTTTTTAAGATGAAAAATTTTCAAGAAATAAATGACTTTAGATACAACAGTTGTTATTTTAATAGACATTTATCAGGAGTTATGCAATGTTGACATTTTTTAAGGCAAGTAAATTATACGTGTAAAAAATTCTTATACGTAAAAAACAATCCAACATGTATCATATACATTTATACATAAATATAAACAAATCAGATAAAAAGAATTGGAGGTAATACGGACGTATGACATTACATATCCTATATTTTATGAGAATAACTTATTATATACTATATTTTTCTGAACGAGAGCGCTTGCAATCAGATGGACCCACCATTAATTTTCAACTTAAACATGATGAAGCCAAGTCAACGAAGATTACGATTTTACAGTTTTATATGTTAGATTCGCGTCTAACTCGGGGTTGAAGTAGTTCCTGAATACAACCATCAATTGCACTGCGAACTGAAGTTAAACTAAAATTACAAGTTAAACTTTGAAATGGATAAAAGTTTACAAGCTCCTATCCCTTTCGTAACGTCTACTTTAAAATTCACGCATTTATAATTTTTTCAACACAATAATTAGTGTAATTTCAGGAGTAATCTACATTTACACATTTTTATGAGTTTCTGCACTGATAACAAACTTACAAACTTAATGCCATAAACTAAACACACATTAAAATAGGTATTTTTTATGACAAGTAGGTAACTTTAGAAATTTACACTCTTACCTATGTGTTTATCATTCTGTATAAATTACAATAACTTACCAATTTGTGTAAATTCAGACATTTTTCAGCATTTACACATTTATTTATGTTTTTCAAGTAATAACAAAATACACACTTAGTTTGTTAAGCTAAAATGCACATAAAAACAGGTAAAACTTTGCAAAAAATGGGTAATTTTCATGTCAGGTGTGTAATTTTAAAAATTTACACACACATATATATAAATTTGTCTAATTTACACTTTTATTTTTTAGAGTGTAAAGGAAAATAAATGTGAGAAACAGGTGTTTCAATAATTGAAAATTCGGTTAAAAAATTTTTTGGGAGAAAAACACTTTTCGGATAATTAAAAGCTCGGTTATTTTATTTATTTATTTATTTATTTATTTATTTATTTGTTTACATTTTTAAAAAAGGAGTAGTTTGTTCGGATAATTGTTAGTACATTAACTGGAGTTCTGATATTATGAGGTCTACAATACTGTGGATTTTTATTTTAATCTTTAATGTAGATATCAAGATCAATGAAAAATACATGAAATGGTTCATGACTTCGATTTATTTTTCTGAATCAATAAACGTCTCAACACTCATAAATATGCACGGTACGCCATGTATTTTTTGCTTTAAGTAGAGTTCCGATAATCTGCACTCTACTTTACTGTAATTTTTACAATAATCTTCGATGTAGATATTAAGATCAATGAAATGTAGATGACATGTGTTCGTAACATAGATTTCTTTGAATCATTAAACGACACAACTGTCATAAATATGCCCAGTACGCTATGCCATTTTTGCATATGATTAGCATTACTATTGAATGATTGGCATTGAAAACAAAATTTTTCGTAATAATTGTACGTTTATTCGGATACAAAATAATTCCATTAGATTACTTATCAGTTCCGTTACTTATTTACCTTTACATTACGTTTTATTGAAAAAAATTATTTTCGGAAAATCTTAAAGTATGATCTATGACGAATATTGCTTTCTTAGTATTTGATTGATGTTACACTAATTCAAACAGGATGGTACTAATCTTCATCAAGAAGTGGTATTATATAATGTTCGCTGAGGTGCATTTCTAGATTTTTTCGTATAATTTCAGATAGACATAAAATAATTCAATCTCAAAACTAAAATTCTTGGAAACACAATTTCAGCTGTTGTTTGCATTTTAAAATTAATTATAGCGCATTACGTTCTATATATAATTTCTTTGTATCTTATTCATGGATACACGTCGAAGATATCCGAATGCATTACGCGAAATGGACAAGAATTTCTAAAAAATACTTTTACTATGCTATGTTGATTTAAAATTCTTTATTAAGATATCTCTTTAAAATTGTGAAAAAAATACTATCAAATGTATATATTTGATTGAGTATCGTACACAATATGTAAATGTTCTTATATGCAAAATTTTACCCTCTTGAATACATAGAAGACCAATATGTTTAATTATGCTAATAATAGTTCCATCTATACTTATAATTAGGTTAAATATACTGCTAAGCTAAGTATCTTTTACTGCATGAAACCAAGAAACTGCTTAATGCAAATTAAAAAATGTATATCTAAGTTGTATTTTCCATATTTTTTTCAGATTAAACTAAAAAAACATCAACAAATTTAAATTATTTAAAGATTACTTATCAACGGATTTATGCAATTTTTCGTGCCATTTTTGTAAGTTAAAACTGTAATAAAAAAAATAAAATTCTACGTACTGCATCTAATTCATTTTCTTTCCAATACTGATTCAGTTTAAACTAACATTTTATACAGCAGCTCACATTATTGTTACTTGTAGAGGCATTCTAAAGATATTCAAGATCAAGATTTCCAATACTGATTTTTTAAAGGAAAAGAATTTTTATTGTTTGGTAGCGTGCCATAAATCAAAATTCTGATTTAAACGTCGATTTTGATCGATAATCTTCATGGGAATCAGAATATGTACTGCACGCGTCGAAAAATTTATAATGCTATTTTTCAGTCTTGAAACTTATAATGTACGTTATTGGATATATATATTTTTTTATTAAAGTATATTTTATTTTTTTAAACTTTCGAAGTTATTATAATTTTCGTTTTTTTATGTGAAAATGTTAGTATGACCTTTATTTTAAGGGGAAAATACTTATTGTTGATTATGAAATGCAGGATATAGAACAACCTTTGACTACTAACAGAAATGTAAGGAATAAATCAAGGATATACGAGATAAAATGGAAATGTTCAAAATGTATTTAATAAGATACGAAAAATAAAATTTAAATACGTGTTATATAATATAAAAAATAATTAAAATACACAGTTTTTTAATAATTACAAATATAGAAAACCCTTTGTTGCTAATAACCCTTTACTGTTGATAGAAACGTAAGGCAGGAACAAGGACATATGAGATAAAGTGAAAATGTTCAAAATATAATATTTTATAAGATACGAATAATATAATTAAAAAACTTGTCATATGCATAAAAATTATTAAAAAACACAGTTTTTTAATGTTACATTAAATATGGAAAACCCTTCATCGATCATTCTGTAATATGTTTAATTTGATTATTCTTAAATGTAGGATCTGTGGCATTTAGCCCGTGTAACACGTTCCTATTTTTGTAACGTTAGCACACGCGTGGGATAGATCTCATCCCATTTTATCTGCCATTATACATTGGGGAAAACTGTTTTTTTTTTAAAGTCTTGGAATAGCTCTGTATTTTAAAATGCATCAGCACTACTCTCTTTCTATAGAAAGAAAGACAGAAAAAACATAATTTTCATATTTATTTTCAGATTTTGTAGTAGTTTTTAAAAATCACGGTTTTTTTTTTCTTAGAAAATATGCGAACGGTTTCCTTCGCTCCTGAAAACATGAATTATTTCAAGAAATGGACATTAATTACATTTAATAATTTATGATCAATTTATACAAACAGTTTTTATTTTTCATCTTTCATTATAAACATTCTAGAGTTTGTTATCCTGTAAGAAATGAGCAGTTTCAGTTTCAGTTTCAGCTAGGAGAGGAGGCCTACTGAATGACTTAAGCACAACAAGATCTACTGAATTAAAACGTTTATTGATTGTTTTATCGCAAGAGCCCCTTTTTTCTCCTCCTAGTTTAAAAGGATAAGGCATTCCTTTGCCCACCCTTTCTTGACTTTCACCTTGAAAGGTACAAGGTAGATGGGAGACGTTCGCAAAAATTTATTCTTTTCTCCCTAAGAAGAAATGCTATTTGTGTGAGATTTATTTAGACGCGTGTGCTTACGTATTACAATACCGAATGAAGTATGTTGGTAATAACTTTGACTGAGTTGTAAACACTTTATGTTTTAATTGTCAATTTTGCTCATTTCACTATCGACTCACATTTCAGTTTAATTTGGTGTTGGAAAACTATAATAAACTTTCTTGTCTTAGTTTAACTTACTAGATTTCATTTATTTACCGAAACCCCTCTCAGTTTCTACCCTTCACCTCTCACCTATTTAATGAAATGACTGAGTTAACCATTTACGTCACAAATTACGTCTAGATGCCCCTTTATGTCCACACATGACAATTTTATCATCTAATATGAATTCTAACAGTCCGTAGAGGGATATTTAAGGATGCTGCGAACCCTGGTTCCGTAATGAATCTCTGAACCGACCTCTACGGTCGAGTGATCTTACGTCTATGGTTTATTTTCTGTGGGAATATGTCTATATACGCTGGTCTACATGGACACGCATTATACGCTGGTCTAGATGGATAAACCACAGTCCTTGGGCATCTTTGAAATTATCATTTCTGTTATTTATGATATATGGTACCAACAATCCTAATTAATGGTCTAAAATTATATTTCTAATTTGCGTTTAATTCGATCGCTAGATGTGGCCTCTATGCGCCATATTCCCAGAAACATTTTTCATTTTTTTTTCCATTTTGAGAATAAAATTACTTTTACTTTAACATTGTTAAACGTAGCTATCCAAATAGATTTAGTGAAGTTTTAAATACTCTCTCATTGTCTGAAATCTAACAAATATATTTATTTTTTATACTGTTCAATTCATAATTATATCATAATAGGCTGAGGAACAGTTTTTTTTTTGGAGAGGTTTAGAAAATATCTTATTACAACACAGTTTAAGAGATATTACAATTTTCTAATACTTTTTGCGTTTTATCACAAACTAGCAGTTACCCGTGACTTCGTTCACATAACATTTAAAGAAGAAATATCAATCAAGCAAAAAATTTCGATGATGAAAAGCATGTGTAATTAACTTTTTATCGCGAATTTATAGTAAAAAACTTCTGAGAATCCATATTTGCTAATTTGTTTGCTGGTAAAAATTTTTCTTTCAGCGATTAATACTAACAGATACAAACATTCTTGAATTCTTTTGTTCAGCCCTGTAGTTTTCCAAGTCCCTTTAATACACGAAAGTATCTTTTTAAAATTTAGTTCAAACAAAAATATTTCTTTTTACTACCTAAATTACATTTTCAGAAATTATCATCCGAAGACAATCTTATATCCAGTTCTTTGCAGGACCCTGTATATCATTTTATGTATATATATATACTACAAACATTTCTTAGTTTACTAAATGCAGTTCAAAATAAAAATACATATTTTATTTAAAAACCACCTTTAAGTAAATTACGCTCATATTCAGTAACCTTTCCGAGATTTTTTGTGTAATCTTGTATATCTAAATTTAACTGTTTATACTATTACCATTTATACTCTCCATTTAATATGCATACATTTAGCGAAACTTAAAATCACATATCATAATTCAAAATGCATTTCATCCATGCAACAGTCATCATCCATCATATACAGTACTTCGAATAGAATATATAATATTTGAAATCTTTTGTGTGTCCCTGTAAATGCTATGCATTTCGTATTGTGCATGAAATAACTCACATTAAGCCTCAGCAACGTATATCAATTTCATTATACATGAAATCGTTTACCATAATTAAAATATGTCGGAAACTGTTCCTCCCTTTATTCTTAGCGGCCGAGAGGTTCGGACCTCTCAACTGGTAGACGGCAGGTGCTGGGTTCGAACCCAATCGCGGCTGTCGGCCTAACCGTTCGGAGTTTTCGTGGTTTTCTTCGAACCTTGCGTAAATACGGGTTGGGTTCCCTTAGGAAGACCCCCCACGAAGGGCACTCCCCCCCTGGTCCTATATCCCTAGTGTAGATAATCGAACGACAAAAATCAAACAAACAAACAAACCCTTTGTTCTTATGCAATGGAATTCTTCTGTGTAACCCTGTAAATGAATAATAAGTGTCCTTTTCACTACATACTTTACAAAATGCATATTTTAGTGCACTTTGTAAAATCATGTAAATTTGAATATGTTTCACAGGGTGTAACATCATTAAATTTAATTCAAACGATTTTCCCCAAAATGCCATAATGTAAGGAAATTTTTTGACAATCCCTGTAAATACACTAATCATGGTAGAAACTTTATTTTCAATAGGTAAGCGTGCTAGGTAAACGTTAAGAACGTCCAAAAATTTCATGGAAATCGGAGTACATTTACGAAAGTTAGAAAGCCACCAGATAGACAGACAAACCGAAAGCATAAAAACTTTTCAACTTTGTTCGAAAGTGTTAAAAAATCGAGCCAAAAATATATTAATCAGTAGTTTTATTTTCCGCCTTTTCCCCACAAAAATTTCTTCCATTGATAATTATGAGTTTTGAATGAAAATATTCATTTGTATGTAACATATAACTTATTAATTAATATAAGTAAAAAATATTTATGATTCATTTTAATGATCATATGACGTCATTATTTATCTCGCTCCATTAACTACTGATATTCATACCCCTTGTATTTTTAACGACTGCTATAAAGTACCTGTTTTATTTCAACTATGACGTCACATTTTCATAAGTGATCCATTTTATTAAAAATATAATTCTTTTTCATTCTTTTTACTTTTAATTTATGTCGCCATATTTTACACAAAAATTCCCATTAACTAAACAAATATCCTTGTTAAATATATTATAAAAAATACACCTTTTATTTTTATTTGAAAGATGACGTCATATTTATATTCTTTTAAATTATTTTATTATAGTTTTTCGCGTGGAAGTTTTTTATTAAAAATTCATTGCCTTTGAAAAATTATTATTCCAATTTTTTATTTTCTTGGCAACAGGAAAGGAAAATGGTTAAATTTTATCTGAAAAATGCCTATTGATTTTATGTGAAAAATAATTAAATTTTGAATTATTAAGGAAAATATTTGAATAAAATAAATAAAAATTAGCCTATGTTCATTCCACTCCTATAATCTATCCATATGCAAAGATTCAAAGACATTAATCCATCCGTTTTGAAGCCAAGTTCATTCCAATTTTCGGACACACTTTCACATTTATAATATATATAAGGATTATTCATTCAAAAAAGTAACCTTTTTTTTAATTTAAAGATTGTAATATATGTGTAAAATGAAGGAATCGCCAATTATGCGAAGAGACTTAAATAAACATTTGTTACTATTTCTATGGTTAAATGCCAAAACATAAATGAAATCATATTAATAGAGGCACTGCCATATACTATCATTTATATATGTAAATGTAACTAAAAAAAGTTTAAGACAAAATAATACTCGGAAATAAGACAATTATTAGTACACCAGACCCGAAAGGGTTAAGCAATAAAATAATAAAATTAATCATTTAATAAAACTAATATCATGGCCATTACTATAATTTTATGTGTTTTATTATTATTATTTTTGTATACCGCTAAAAAATTCCCTATTACTTAAGGTTTAGATCCAGGGTCACTGAAGTAGATGTTGGTACCGTGATATTGTTATTTGAAGCTTGACATGTAAACACAGTTAGTAAGTCGTGCCTCTTATTTACTTCTGGAATTTTTAGTTTATTTCTTACAAAGTTATCACTAGGAAAGTAGGAGTATGCGCCATTTAATAAAAATAATAACATGGCCATTAATATAAATTTTATATGTTTCTAAATTTGTATACCTCTAAAATACCCCATTTCTTATGATTAGATCCAGGATCACTGAAGTACACGCTGGTACCGTTATATTGTTATTTGAAGCTTGACATGGCAGCAGAGCTAGTAAGTCGTGCCTCTAATTTAATTTTGGAATTTTTAGTTTTTTCTTAGAAGATTATCACCAGGAATGTACGAATATGTGTCATATAATAAAACTACTAACATGGCCATTAATATAACTTTTTATATGTTTTATTTCGTTTTAAATTTGTAGACGTCTAAAAAGTTTCCATTACTTACGGTTTAGATCCAGGGTCACTGAAGTAGATGCTGGTACCGTGATATTATTATTTGAAGCTTGACATGTCAACACAGCTAGTAAGTCGTGCCTTTTTAATTCTGGAATTTTTAGTTCATTTCTTACAAGGTTATCACCAGGAATATAGGAATATGTGTCGTCTAATAAGGAGTATTCTCGCCACCACGTTACAGTTGGTCTTGGTTTACCTAAAAAAAGATAAGGAAAATACGTAAATTAGAATATTTCTGGTTTGAGTAAAATATATACAATCACTTGAAATATACATATGAACTTATGCAGGCATATTTTCATTTTTTAACCTTATAACAACATTAAAAAATTGATAACAGAGAATGAATGTGATTAATTTTCTGTAAGTACGCATTCTTATGTGCATTTATAATTACATAAATATAGTCTGTCTGAAAAGTTTAATCATTCTGCAAATCTGTTTTTAAATAATTGAAGAAGAAAATAATTTATGCTAATTTACTGTAAATATTCAATATTTAATGAAATAAAATAAAATTAGTTATTTTGGGTGATTAAATAAATATATATATATATCTTTTTTCTTGAAGAAACTCTATTTCAAAAATTTAAATATTTTATGCATTTTTTTTCTTTTTTTAGAAACACGATTTTGGCTGCCTGTAATGACGTTGCATGATATCATATTGCACTTTTATAAAAGTATAAAAGGTTGAGAAATTATTTCTTCTCGTTTAAAAAAAAAGCCGAAGTGTAAAGAATTTACAGAATTTCAGATTTTGAAAGTTTTTAAATTGAAATCACAAAATAATTTTTTTTCTGAAATTGCAAAAGTTTTAAATAGATCAATGCGAGGTACACACTCTCTAGAAATGATTTTTTATGCGGAAACCAAGATATGGGTGACAACGTATCACGACTGCTCAGACTGATCGGAAAATACGGAGATCGGTATCTAGACAAAATATGTCCATACAACAAATTAAAAATAATCTCAGTGTATAGGTGTCCAAACACACTGTGCATAGATGTATTAAAGAGTGTGATTATATCATAATAAAGAAATTGGATCGCATATTGTCTCTCAAATAACATCCCAAACAGGCAAGAATGATTAGGGCTTACACATTTTCTACGGGGACATATGGCTTACTGTTTTATTCAGTGATGAGAAAAAGTGGAACTTAGATGGCAATGATGTTTGGAACGCGTATTGGCATGATTTATGAAAGGAACCAAGGGCATTTTTCTGCAGGCAGCAAGGCCATAAGTCTGTTATGGTTTAAAGGGCATTTGGATTCAATGGCCAGACTTCTCTGGCTTTTCTAAAATGAAGACAAGATTCAAAAAAGTATCAAGAGACACTATATAAACATTTGCTTCCAATCAGTGACCTCTTTTTTTTGGGGGGGGAGGGGGTCCTGAATGAACTTTTTTACAAGCTAATGCCTTAATCTATTAGTATTTTAGTATACTTCATAAATGCATAGCAATTTCATTATGTTTGAATGGTTTTAACGCCATTAAAGTGCATTTAAAACTACTTTTTTCCATTGGCCGTAATGTAACTGGAAACTTTTTTGTATCTGTGTATTTGAACTATACATCCAACTTTACAAAATTTGAATTGACTCGACAAAATTCTACAACAATACGCTTTAGACAACGACTATAAGTGCTACGTATTTATATAATTACAAACGCATCTAAAAAGAAAAGTACAAGAATGATCTTTATTCCTATTACAAAGATCTTGATTCCCTAATTACAAAAAATACGTCTCTCTAAACAGAAACTATTATTTTAGATGAAAACATTTACTGCAGTTTTTGATCAATAGAAGAAAAAAATTACCTTCCTATGATTTTGAAAAGCCTTTAAAACATTTCCTGGAATATAAATATTTATTTTTACGATTTCAGTTAAATATTGAAAGAAATTTAGTGATGATGGCGGTATGTTTATTACCATAACATTTTTAGTCTATGCATAAGAATAAACTCATATTTCTTGTTATCGTTTCTATCGATAACAACCCTCATATACTTCAGAATACAAAATAGTGATGAAGTAAAAATACTATATTAAAGCTGTCACGAAATGAATTACATATTTTGATAAATAATTAATTTATTTAACAAAATTTGTCTACTTTCCTTTTTTTAAGATTAGACGTTCGAGTATTAAACATGGACTATATGGATTTATGCATAAAAAGTAAATATTTGCTTTAAAAATTCCTAATGTATTCTTAACACATTAGAGCAATCCTACATTAAAAAAAATATCTTTGGAACAATTGCTTTATGTAGATGTAAACAAATTGTATTTTAATATCTTGTTTGAAAAATCACGTATATATGTATACATATATGTATAACTAAAAAGGGAAAAGGTAGATGCAATTTTTTGAGCGCCATATTTGGCAAATTTACGTTGTTTTTTAGATCGAAAATAATTATGAATAAAAAGTGAAACGTCTAAATGAGAAAATTCTATTGTATTCTTTGCACATTAGAAAATCGTACGTTTTGCAATGTATCTTTGAAACAATTACTGTATGTATGAAAAAACAAATTATAGATTAATATCACATTTCATAAAATAAACTGTTTATATGTATACTAAATAATGGTATACACTATAAATATATTTAAAGGGGAAAAAAGAGATTCAATTTTCTGAGTGCTGTATTTCGGAAATTTGCATGCTTTATACATATATTTATGTATATGGATCAAAAACCAGTATGTATAAAAACTAAATCAATTGCAATAAAAACTTCTAGTGTATTCTTTGCACATTAGAGCAATGCTATATGGTGTTATATAGTGTATAATACATATAATTTGACATAAACAAATTTAAGTAAATGCATTTTGTTTCTGGTATCTATTTTTTATTATTTAATTTATGTACCTATAAACAAATTGCATATTTGTATGATGTTAAACAAATCAAATATAATTAGGTAAATATATAAAATTCGTAAAAAGCAGATTTAGATTTCTGCACGCTATTTTCTCAAATTTAACGTTATCAATAATCTATAATATTATTTTAATATGTCATTTTGTATTTTATTTTGTTACATATTACTTCGTAAAATTAATTAATTTATGGATAGATAAACAAATGTAGATTAATAAAATATTTAAAAAATAAATTGTACACACAAATATATCTAGGGAGATAAAGCATATGTCATTTTCTGCAAGCTGTATTTCGCATAATTACATGATTTTTCATATCGAAATAAAATATTTTATGCATAAAAATCGAAGCATCTGCATTAAAAAACTTCTAATTCATTCTTTGCACATTAGGTAAATCCTGCGTTTTACAAATTATCTTTATCATGACGATTTTCATAAACAAATTTAAAGAAATTTTCGTTTTTGTGGAATTTATTTATTATTTAATTTATATTTGCATAAACACATAGCATATTAATATAAAGTTAAACAAATCAAATGTATTTAAGTAAATGTATCAAATTTGTAAAAAGAAAATTTAGTTTTCCGCACGCCTAATTTTCAACAATTTTCTGAAATTTTCTTTGCTAATTTCCTGCAATTTAACGTTAAAAATAAACTGCAGTTATATTATTTTAAGATGCTATTGTTTATTCAATTTTGTTACATATTAATTCATAAAATTAATTATATCATGGATAGATAAGCACAATGTAGATAAGTATCATTAAAAAAAAAACAATTGATTATATAAGTATAGCTAAAAGGTGTAAAGCATTTGTAATTTTATGCTAGCCGTATTTCGCAAATTTACATGATATTTCATATGGAAAAAGTATTTTACGAATAAAAATAACAAAAAATTTGCGTTAAAAACTTCAAATGTATTCTTTACACATTAGAACAATCCTACGTTTTACAAAGTATCTGTATTATGACGATTTTCATAAGCAAATTTAAATAAATGTATTCATTTTTGCGGGATTGATTATTTTTCCTTCAGCGCTGATGTTCTTTTAAAGAGCCTTCAGACTTTCCTGGGAATAGATTTGAAAGAAAAAAAAAAAAATTATTGACCGACAATTTAAGTAAAGAATGAAATTTCTAGATGCTTCTTCAAGTTGGATTTCCCTTTTCAAATTTGTGTTATCGCAACTCCATCCCCCCAACTTCTTTCGCAAACCCCCCTTTTTCTCGCCCATATTCGAATTTGTGCAGAAAGTATATATCGATTTCAGCTTCATGATATCGATTCTCGAATGAAGTTCAACTGCAGACAGCGCAGAAAAAGCATTTTCAAGTTTTTATTTCACTTCCTTTTCATGTTTATTATCCTCAGTGTCACATTGTTAAAATATTTCAAAACTTAAAAATCGATGACATGGTTAAAGATTTTTATGTGGAATTTTATTTAAATAGAAATAGTAATATTTAACTCGGTTTAATCAATTTTAATTTTTGTAAATCTTTTTATTAATCATTTCCAACATTTTTTTCTCAAATTCATAATACACTGTGTTCCCGTATTTACAGGTTAAATTTATAGTAGCCTGCTCATGGTCGCCACTTACTAAGTGCCGACTAATTTATTTGAACTGATGACTAATTTTTGGCGTCTAATCACCATTCTTTGGGAAATTTTGCGTGTTTTCTCTCGATAATTTCACGAAAATTGAGTTTTTCCGCAATCTTCTGATGAGAATCTCACGTTATTTTACAATCCTTTGACGAAAATTACGCGTTTTTAAGCGATTCTCTAACAAGAATTGCATTTTTTCCACGATCATTTGGCGAAAATTGCGTTTTTCAATGATTTTTTGGCGAAATTCACTGCGGGTTTTGCGATTCTTTGATAAAAGTTTGCTTTTTTCTGCAAATTTCTAACGAAATTCGCCTTGTTTCTTTGTTGTTTCGCAAAGTTTTTTTTTTTAATTTTTTTTAGAAATTAAGTCTTGGTGAAACTGGAATATTTTGGTTTAAGAGTCACTGACTCATCAAAAATTTTATGAAGCTGCAACTATAGTCAAATTCTAATAGAAGATGAATTACACATAAAAAAGCAATTTTGGTACAGAGATGTTGGGTTGGTGAAGAACAAGAAATGCTGAAGAATTGAAATCAGGGCATTTTATTGACATAAAATTATAGTATGAGCTCAAATGTGTCACTAACAAAGTCTAGCAAGTAATTGGGTAACTATTCGCAGATTCTTAATTTTTCACGAACATTTGCAGCAACAATTAAAAATCTTGCACTGAGGTTCCCCATCAGAGTCAACTGGTATCTTATTGAGAAATACGGAACCTTCGAAAAGGTAAGCTGCTAGATACGTCATGATTTTTATCATGTCATATTTGAGTGAATATTGTACACTGTTAACTAAAATCTGAAATCCATTTGGTATATTTCTCCTGAATTTCCCAGAAGTCTCTTTTTGCGACACAGGGTATTTACCGTTAAAAAATGAAAATTTGCGTCATATTTCCTGAAAATAACGAAGCAGACATAGATGAAAAGAAAAAAACGGTGATACTCCGTTATCTCCGCAAGTTTATTCTAAATGTTTACAAAATTGACAGACTATTCTGAAATATAAAAAAAAAAAAAAAAACGACGAAAGAATCCTGGTTTTGTGAACAATGCTGCCATTATGCTGCTGAATTGCAACTGTATTGCTTTTTGTCATCGAGATTAAAGATTATTATGCTTTTTGACAACTGTATAAATGAGAATTACTGCTTCTCTAAACGGAGTTTTTTTTTCTTTCTTTTATTTCCAAAAACGGAAAATGTAGTAATGGAATGGAATAAGTCCCGCAATTTGGCTACCAACATGATTTCACGGATTTAATTTTAACACTGTATTTATTACGTCAATTAAACGCCTGTTTTTATTTACTTCATATTTGTTGTTTTTCGCCAAAAAAAATTCATTTCAGTCCTCACATTGCTATGCCAAAATTGCTTCTTTATGGCAATGATCTGGAAATAACAGAAATTCCATAAAAGCATTTAAAATCTTAATGATCTGGAAATAACAGAAATTCCATAAAAGCATTTAAAATCTTCCGAGGCTACATCTTAATCCAAAAATAAATCATTTCTGCACGTAAATAACTTAGTATTTGCTATAAGTGATAAAAATTAATTTTAAAGGGAAAAAAAGAGAAAAAATCTTTATTTATTCGCACTTTGAGATGTTTCATTGCAATCGACTGCAGCATTCTTAAAAAATAAAATGATAAAAATATTTTCGAAAAAAGTTAAATTAGAAAAGTAGTATTTAAAATCACGCGAGCACAAGTATAATTAATTTAACTGGAATATTAACTTTGTCAACGTATATATATATATATATATATATATATATGTATATATATATATATATATATATATATATATATATATATATATATATATATATATATATATATATATATATATATATATATATATATATATATATATATATATATATTATAGTTTCTTTATCCTGCAAAGTAATTCTTTTAAAATTTTAGGAAGCTCCTTAGAGGCCTTTTCCAATGTTTGTATTTGCATGATTTTTGTTTACTACTTTCTCTTTTTTTTTCGAAAATATTTTTATTATTTTATTTCTAAAAAAACTTGTCTTCGATTCCATTAAGAAAAGCCGAAATGCGAATAAATAAATGTATTTTTAGATTAATTTTTTTTAAATATTATTTATAATAAGTATTGAATTATTTTGATATTTTGAAATAATTTTTATATATAACTTATTACTGGAAGTATTACGTCAAAATCATACTGATTTAAACTTTGGAAATGGAAAATAAAAATTAACATTACCGGATTCTTGATTTCTTAAACATACCTATAAATATTACCAATTGTTTTAAACGGATGGTATTGTTTTGAAACAATCTTGACAATGTTGAAGTAATTTAAAGGATTTTCTTTTTAAATTCCTGTATGTTTGAATGTAGCTTTCATAACGTAACGTATAAAATACGTTTTTCCCTTTTTTATATTTAAGAAAATTAACTCTTGTCGATAATTTTAAAGATAAAATAAAATGTCGAGAGCATTTTTTTGCACGTAGGTAGCACAGCATTTTATTTTTTGTTTTCAGATTTTCAGGATCCAGCTTTGAGTACTTATTTATTGTTAACCTTAATTTGAAATGATTTTGATATATCTCATGTAAAATATTTTCATGTCTTTTATGCTGTTTTAGTATGTATAATTGGTTTCATTGATATTATATATAATAAATGAATTTTTTTAAGTTGCGATTCTTCTTTACATCATAAACATATCTTTAGATTACTTAATTTTTAGCCATGCTTACATCTTACATTAACGCCTTCTCTTACGTTAGTAATTCGTTCTACGACTAGTGACATAAGATGAAAACGACGTAAAACCAGGTATATTTAGGTAAGCTAAAAATTCTAAGTAATAAAAATTAATTACTATTAATAATAATTAATATATTGAACTGCATTTGGGGAATATGTTACATACATTTAACAATAGCAAAAAATGTTTTTTCAACAGACACACACACACACACACAAACACACACACACACACACACAAAAAAAAAAAAAAAAAAAAAAAAAAAAAAAACGGAGAATGTAATATTAATGAGTATGCTAGTATAAGTAATATTTTAATGGAAAATTGTAGAATATTTTCCTTTTTTCAACTTTTTGGGGATTTAGGGGAAATTTTCCGTTAAAAAAAGCCAATTGTACTGGTGTTCTAATTGTCAGTATAATCGCTGTAAAATCGTCATTTTTTTCGCAACGCTTGTCGGGATATGGAAAATTCGAAAACTTTTTTTTTCAAAGCCTTTGTTGCTGCTAAAATTTTATTTTTTTTTTACTTTTTTCAGTAAATCACCAATTAACAAACATCATTAAACGAAATTTATTTCTAGTTTTATAATTTCCAGGATTTTCTTTCCCTGAATTCCTTACTTAAGCTTTTTTTTCCTCATCGAACTATGTCTATTTCAGTTACTCGAGATTTCTATATTTAAAACATAACATAATTCAAAATATTATAAACAGAATTATAAGGCTTTATAAGAAATTCATTAAGGATTGTAAAGATCCATGTGAATTTACTTCTAACACTTAAAAAGAAGAAAGTACAATAAAAACACCGTAGCGCTGAATTTTTTCGATCAATTACTGACTGGGTCACCTCATATTAAAGTGACATAATAAATGATCAGTTCAGTGAGAAAAAAGCATAAATTCGTAAGTAAATATAAAACATGTCTAATTTTAGAGGAAATCAGAACAAGATTTTGTTAAGCTGCTATTAGATTCACGGACTTTAGGCGAGACAAACTTTTCAGCGGAGTTTAACTCCGACATTTTTCCGTTCAAAGAGAGAAAAAAGTTTGCAATAGTCTTTGAAAAAGTCGGAGGAAAAGCCGGAAAACCAGTTTCTATTCGTGCCAGGCGTTGATATTTATCGCCTATTCGTATCAATCGCTTATCTCTGATTCGTTGAAATGTTCGATGTTGGATGAAAATTCTAAGCTAGCCCATATTTTTTTGAACGTGTGGAAAAAAAGTTGGGGAGACATTGCAGTTTGCTATCACACTGGATGTTGGGAGGATATTTCGCGAAAAGTTGAAGGAAATTAAGTGTTGACTCAAAAGTCTTACTAAATGTTGGTGAATCTAAGAGCGGCTTTAGTCCAATTGTCAAAGGCGTCAGTTTAAAGCAGTAAACTTGTAGAAAAGGCAAATTCAATCTTCAAGTCAGGAAAGCGATTTAAGTAAAACTTTTTGGTGACATATCCTTTCAATAATGTGACATTTTATTTCAATAGGAGTTTTGAGATTTTTATTTCTTTAATTATTATTATTTTAATGTAATTAAGTAAAGTTTAACACCCAAGAATTCGTTTAATACCAATTTCATGTTTAAAATATTTTGTAAGCAAATATCAATTAGATAAGTTAAAGTGATCTACAATTATTGCTCGATTTTCTGATCCTTATGAAGGTTATGTGTGTGAATTTTTTTATCGTGCTTTTTTTCTTTAAAAAAAAAGAAAAAAATGAAAAATATTTCTAGAAGAACTATGAGCAAGATTACCTTGATATCCATAGTTTATTAAATAGAAAATGTATGAAAATATAATGTAAAATTGAAATAATAAAAAAAATGTATTAAAAATCATCATCTGCTAACATCAAGTTTTTTGTTTAAAATTTTAGAACAAGACTGATAAAAAATAAATTGATATAAACACTTTATAGTGGTATAATTAAAGAAAAAATTAGAAAAATTAAATATGATGTTAAATGTGCGAGTTTACTAAGTTAATATAAATGTTCTACCCAATATTTTCAGTTAAATTTTTGAAAAGAAATAACCGGTTATAAATTACAAACTTAATATTCTTTAAATTCATTGAGTAGGCTAGACTGAAAACGCTATCCATCTTCTTAAATCTGTAGAAATCACTTATATAATGTACCGATTTCATACAAATTTAAATATTTAATTCTTAAGCAATTAATTAAATATCTAAGCAATTTTCTAATGAAACCTTAAGCTGTTTGTTGTCAAATTTTGATGATTACTTTTCTTTTGTTGCAACACTGCGTACAATAATATTGTTGTTATCGAGAAAGAAAAACTAAATTCATACATACGTATAATGTAAAATATCCAGTTCATTTCAATTCAAATATTCTGTCTTGACAAAACTTTTGTCTGAACTTTAAAATTAAAACCGAGAACCAAATATCGAAGAATCTGAAAATACAGTTTCTTCAGTGCATTTGTTGCTGGCAAAACTTAGTTCTTTCGCTTTCATCAGCAAATTTCCGAAGTTAGATGAAAGTCATTTATATTTTCATCGTTTCTTTCTATCTTTCTTTTCTGAATTCCTTACTCTAGGCTTTCGTTTTCATCCGTTTTTGACATCCCCAATTCTTTGGATCAAGATTTTTCTTTTGATGATCCAGTAGCAGTTATTCTCCCTGTAACAATGT
The DNA here is from genome assembly GCA_964019185.1 of Maratus speculifer. NCBI lineage: Eukaryota > Metazoa > Arthropoda > Arachnida > Araneae > Salticidae > Maratus > Maratus speculifer. The sequence continues at coordinate 127,892,777 of OZ025297.1, read as the reverse complement.
CAACTGCAGAAATTCTCATTTAATCAGTAAAAATATTTGCAGATAGCTTTATTTCATTTCTACACAAAGTATCACAGAATATCGATGATAAACTTAAGAAAATATGGTTTGAATTGTAAATTATGATCAAAAAGATTCTTATTTCATAAAAGAAATAACGCTTGACAATTCTTGATTAAAAAAAAACTATATTATTTTAATAATAATAAATATAATAAAAATAATAATGAAAGGACAGTTATAACATATATAATGGGTTAACGATTCCAAATTTTAACATTGTCGTAATAATTTTGATTAAAGTTTGTTTTCTTTTTCCACATTATCAATGGCTCTTTATATAAAATGAGGTATTATTGATTCATGATTCTTATTTTTGCTTTAAATTTTAGATTATATTACATATTTTTTTTTACTCATAAATAAATTTGTAGAACACTATAAAAAATCCCATTAAGAGGCAATAATAATAATAATAATAATAATAATAATAATAATAATAATAATAATAATAATAATAATAATAGCACGAAACTAGAATTTATGCTTATAATTAATCTTAAATAATCTTATAATAAAATCTTCCATTATTGTTAATACAATTTCTTATTTTTTGACTTTAAACTTTAAATAAAACTTCTGTATGACTTTCAAAATTTAAACTTATTTTGCATCAAACATCCTAATGAGTCCTAAAATCATGAAATACTTTTTTAAGAGCATCTGACGCTGCTACATCTTTGCTCTTAAGCTTTCATAAGCAAAAATCTCAAGTCAGGTCAAATTTATTATTTTCAATATATTCAGATTTTTTTTCTATTTGCTTTTCCAGGGGCATATTTTTGCATGCTTTTGCTATTCGAAATTCGAAAAAATTGGATTTCTCGTTTTAAAATTCTGTGTCACTTGTCTTTTTGCAAAGACACCAATTTCAAAAGAGCCTCTTTAAAAATGTTTTAATTTTACTTATTTATTTATTTATTACAGATACTATTTAAACACGTTCTTAATTTTATAAACACAATGCACCTGTAGTCATCGTCTGGTCTGTCTGCCTGTCTGCCCATACATAAGAGTGCAAAAACTACTATATATATAAATATAAATATAACCAAAGTAATTCAGATGATATATATATAATCGTTGCAAAATTTTGGCGAGTTATTTCATATCTGAAAACTAAATCTAAACTTAAAAAATATGTAAAAAAAATTCTTTTCTATTAAATCCTATTATACGTAATTATTTTAATGATATCCCACGATAGGTAATGGTACAATGTTGTCTTGGTGATTACGTCCTATTAAAGATGAATTCATATTACTTACGTGTTATTAATTTAATCTATACAATTGTAATAAATTTTACACTCATGCAATTTTGCAATTTTGCAAAAGAGTGAAACAGTTATTCCACCAACAACTGAAATATAATTTATATGAATATACTTTTATAAAGTTTATAAGTGCATTTATGATTACATTTATGAAACTAATAGGATTCAGTATGAATATCGAATGTACAGTCTATTTCCACATTTCGCATAAAATTCCCGACAGGTTTTCATTTTTACATGATTTTAATAAAAATATCATTGGATAATTTAAGGAGAGTATTATCTGAAACGTAAATAAGGCTGAAGAAGATTGTGTTTTACAAGAAAATAATGATTTTTAATTGTTTTATTTATTTTATTTATTATTATTTTTTATGGCAATGGATATTTATTACAGGTGTTTTCTAATAGATTTTGAGGTATAATATTTTCCGTATTCCTAATAGTGTTAAAGTAATTTTGATCAAAGTGTCTGCATGTTTTCTACAATACTACATTATTACGATTGTTTCATGATTTGAATTTATTGAACAAAAATTTGTTGGATTTGCTTCATTAATGACTTTTAATTCCACTGTATTTCATAATATATAATGGCTTATCAAATTGTAATATTTAAATAACCAAAAATTCCTAAATCCTAAATCCATATAATGTAAATTCTTAAAGTTTTATTCATTACAATTCAAATTTATAGACTTTTACTTTCAACTCAAAACGTCTGCCAGTTTCAATATTAAACAATACACTAGAGTATAGAAAAATCAGGAAATACGGTTTCTTCAAAACATTTGTTGCTGCTAAAACTTTGTTCTTTCATTTTCCTCTGCAAATGTCTAAAGTTAGATGAAAGTTATTGCTATTTTCATACTTACCGGATTTTTTTCTTCGAATTCCTAGCCTAAGGCTTTCTTTTTTCATGTCGTGACTTCCCCAATTCGTTGACTCAGGATTTTTCATTTTAAGATTCTGTAGTATTTATTCTGTCTGTAACAACGCTAACCACGAGGATTTTTGTTTAAACAGTAAAATATATTTTGAATGAGTTTTATTTCAATTTTGCGCAAATTTCTAAAGAGTATGGATAGATCATGTAAGAAAGTATTATTTGATTTTTAATTTGGGATGAAGACTTTTCTATTTCACAAAAAGATTAGTTCACTTGAAATATTTTGTAGTAATTTTATTCAAAGATTGATTGTTTCATGATTTTGAGTTATGACACAAAAATTTAAATTTTTTGCTTAATTTATTGATCTTTACTTCCACTGTATTTCATAATTTATAAGGCCTTATCAAATTGTAATAATTTAATAAACCGGAAATTTTGATTTCATGTACTGAAATTACATAAAACTTTTTTCATTACTATTCAAATGTACTGATTTTTACTTTCATCTCAAAACTTCTGCCAGTTTTAAAATTAAACAACAGACTAGAATATAGAAAAATCAGGATATACTGTTTTTTTCAAAGTATTTGTTACAGGTAAAACTATGTCCTTCTTCAAATGTCTAAAGTTAGACGAAATTTATTACTATTTTCATAGTTTCCGGATTTTTGTTTTCCGAATTCCTTGCCTAAGGCTTTCCTTTTTTCATTCCATAACTTCACCGATTCTTTGACTCAGAATTTTTCTGTTTAAGATCGTGTAGTATTTATTTTGTTTCTAACAATGTCAACAGCGGGAATTTTTGTTTAAACAGGAAAATATATTTTGAAAGCACTTTACATTTCAATTTTGCGCAAAGTTCTACAGAGTATGAAAGGATAATGTTAAGAAAATCTAATTTGATTTTTAATTTGGGATGAAGACTTTTCTATTTCAAAAAACTTTAGATAATTTTTTCATATTTCGTAGCAATTTAATGAATATCAATAGAATTTTTCGAAAGACAAATGTTCTGTAAAAAATAGTTAAGACAGTTTTAATAACGATTTTTAGTTTACAGCATTAATCTAGAAACATTTAATTTTTTTTCTTACATATTTTTGATTACATCATATTTTTTTAATCATCGTTTGAATTGTTACATAATATATATATTTTTCAATCATTGTTTGAATTGTTACATAATATATGTTTTTTTCCCAATCTTTGCTTGAATTATTATATATATATATATATATATATATATATATATATATATATATATATATATATATATATATATATATCAGTTATTTTTTGAATTGTTACATAATATATAATTTTTTAATTTAAAGGGGTTGGCTTTAGATAGGTTAAACCTTTTTATTTTATAAAATATATCAAAGATTATTTTTATTGTCTTCTTTTCTGCAGGAAATTGATTCTACCAAGAGTGAATAATATTTAGAAAATATCTATTTTTTTTATTTGGATTTAACAAGTTTAATTTTCCAAAGAAGCTAAACATATTTATTAAACATCGTAAAATTTATGTATGTCATAATTTTATGAACAATTTGTTTGTCAAACTATTCCACAGACAAATTTGTTGTAGTCATAGTTAAAATATTTTTAATAATGAAGATTGACTCACACCATTGATGTGAAAACATTTTCTAATCTTTCGAGCATATATTTTCTAATTAAAGCATATTTTCAATCTTTAATTTGATTTTTAATAATGCATAAAGTATTACTCGTAAAATACTCTCGTCTTGTATTTCATTTGCATTTGAACAAAATGTTAGATATATGTGAAACGGTTTTAGTTTATATAATGTATCAAGCAATATTTGTATTATTTTTTTCTACGGCTATTTTATATTACTAAAATTCTTGATTTTTAGAAGATGTTATCTAAATTTTAAAATTGATTCAAGATTTTGTTGTCAGCAAAAATTGAGTTTTTATTTTTTAAAAAGTACATAACATTTTTTATTTGGATATTTGAGAAGAAAATTACAAGATGGAGATTTTGAAGTTTTATGAAAGATAAACTGATATGAATAAGAAGAAAGTTTAATTTATCTTCATTTTTATGATTTTTATTGATGAAAGAGCATTTTCTTTGTAAAATGCATTGTATCTTTTGCTATAGATTGGAAATATCCAAAAATACATCATTTTTCTCTGTATGTAAAGTTTTTTCTTTTATATGCAATGTGTGAATCTGGCAATACATGCTTTCGAAAAGTACCTTCTTAACCTTCCAAATGTTGCATATGACATTTGATTACAGTGTAATCTATTCAATTTTGAAATGAATAGTTATGCACAATAATAATCATTTTCGGGAAGCTTCTTTTTTACTTTTAAATTTTAAGAAAAGCGATGCTGAATGTCATTGTTTCACGTAGAAGCTTACGGTGAACACGTCTTTTCAAAAATATGAAAAGGGATTAGACAAATTAAAGAAGGTTTATTCGGTGTTGATAAAGCACACCAGGAAGGTACAAACTGCAAGAATTTTTCGATGAAGACGAAACAAAGACACAACAATGATTTACAGAAGCATCGAATGTTGACCAATCCATTGTTTGCAGACATCTAACTGGAAAAACATAAATAAGCATGTCACAAAAAAACGAATTTACTTTGCATTTAATTTATGTATATTTTTTTATAAATTTAATTTTTAAATCCATGTAAAATCTTCCACTTTTTTTTTTATTTCAATACAAACTTTTTTATATTAACTTTCAGAAGAAAACTTTTCTTTGATTTTTAAATTTAAAAACACGAAAGTATAAGAAAATGAAATGTACAGTTTTTTCAATATCCTCGCTTATTTTTCAAAATCACCAGACAGGAAAACACTTACAAAAATATTTTTGAAATCAGCTGTCTTTGTTTTTTGTTTTATCAAGAATTTCTTGCAGTATCATAAAAATGTAAATTTTAAACATAATTTTGTTACAAATTTCCTTTTTTTAGAATTTGCATCGCTTTATAGTCAAATATGATTTCTACGAGAGATTGGAAAATATTTTAAAGCTCGCATTACTCCGCGATATATTAACCCGAAACTTGATAAATATTAACTTTTCCGAAAAATATATGAAAATGTGCATAGTGAGGGCCAATTATTCAAGAAAAAAATAATTCGTAAACCAGAGCACAAAGGTAAATACAGGATAGAAAATAGGGGTTAGTTTTTGGTTCCATAAAACATGTGTCATGCATGACTATAGGGCCTTTCATATTTATCTGAATACAAGGCCATAGAATAAGGAATTCTAAATACAAGATCGGTCTACCAAATAATATGACTTTGAAGAAGATTATATCTGATCTTCATTTATCATGTACGTATTCTGATCTGACATTCGGTATAATCAAAAACGCTCTTCCAATCTTTGAAAGGTTGTTAAGCACCTATCACTAAATCTCCATCTCATACCTTAAATCTAGACAAAATGTTTGATATATGATATAGACTGACAGGATGAAATGCCGTTTTTACAGAGATTGTATGTAGTATCTTTAAAAGTATATAACTGAAGAAAATTAGAGAGATTACGTCTCTGCGATCTTTGATTCAGAAACCCATTTTTGTATTGTTTTAGATAATTCTAATAAGATTAAATATTTTTAAAAGATTAGAATAGACATAAAAAAATTTAATAAAGCTGAAAAAATCGCTTTTAAAAATTTCAAGTTTAATAAATTTTAAGAAAATTTAAACAAGTTTTCGTAAATTATGAGCAGAATTCTACTGTCTTATTATAAAGATTTCAGCTGAGAAATTATTTATATTGGGAGAATAACGATAATATTTTCAGATGGATAGCGGAAAGTTCTTCGATTCTTTTTTTTTTTTTTTTTTTTTTTTCAAAAGGAAATTTCTCAACCCATTAAAAATCTGCTGTATTATTATTATTATTAATATTATTATTATTAATATTATTAATATTATTATTATTATTGTGAATGAAAAATTGCCTTATACTGCATAGAATTACAGTCATAATCAAGCATTTCTATTGGAATTTTTTTAATTAAATTTATTTTAAAAATTCACATAAAATAACTCCAGTTTTGTTCATTTTAATACAAAATTTCAAGACCAAGTTTTTGAACAATCTTTAAATTTAAAGTCACAGGGGTTCAGTAAAATAAATATTTTTTCTAAATCTCTTCTTGTTTAATTAAGTATTTGGCAAAGAAATACCAATACATAAAATAGTTTAAAGTCGCGTGTCTTATGAAAATTATTTACAGTACCATTATGAAACTGCTCATTTTAAACATAATTTTATTGCGAATTACTGATGAAAATTACATGGAAGTGCTAATATCTTTTTAGATTTCTTGTCTCATCACAATCTACTATGTTTCCAACAGACACTTTAAAACTTTTTTGAAAGCCTAGTTTTTGTATATAATACAGACAATTGAAGTGAAAATATTATCGAATGAATAGTTGAAGAAGTGTCAAATTGTTTTAAATTATGCACTGTTTCTCTTATAAAATTAGTAATTTTTGTATTAATTTTGCAATTATTGTTAAATTGCATCAAAGTAGAGCTCCTAAAAATAAAGAAATGTAAAACATAAAGTGCAATTCAAGGGAAAAAACAGTAAAGAACGGTAAGATTCATTTTTAGTTCGACAAAAAGAACTCTACGTGTGTCATGCAAGAAAAATTGCTCTCAACATCTTCTGAATTGTATTATAGAAAAAAAAATAAGAAGTCCTGAATGCAACACTGATCTACACACACATCGCAGTGTCATCAAAAGTGCTCTTGTTATATTTGAAAGGTTGTAAAGCACGTAACACTTAATCTCGTACCATAAATGTAGACAACTGTGTGATGCATGACATAGATTGACAAGATAAAATCCCGTTTTTACAGTGATTATTTGTATTTTTTTACTTGTATAATAGAATTGACTTATGGAATTTAGTGATCTTCTATCTCCAAGTTCCTATAGCATATAAACGTGTTTTCTGTTATTATATATATATATATATATATATATATATATATATATATATATATATATATATATATATATATATATATTAACTATATATTAACTATATAATAATTAAACTATTTTTTCGGAAGACTTATTTTTAAGATTATATTCAAAAAATCAATTCAAAATGGAGATAAATTATTTTTTGTTTATAAATGAAATTCTCTTAACCTTCAACTATATGTCTTTACATATATTCTTATTTTACAATATTTTAAAATTGGGGAATTTCACAAATACTTTTTGCAACATTTATGTGGGGATTGTAAAGTTTATTACATAGCAATTTTAAACAGTATTATTGAAAGCTAATTTAACAGTACATAATAATAAACAATTACTTATAAGGAAAAATCTTAAAAATAAAAAAGGAAGTGCCAAAATGTTTTAAATCATCTATTATTTCTCGAGCAAAATAATTAATTTTTGAGTTAATTTTGCATTGATTGTTGAATTGCATCAAAGTACAGTTCGAGAAAAGAGAGAGATTTAAAACATAAAACAGAATTCTAAGAAAGAATCCGGGAAATAACTGTGAGGTTAATTTTTAGTTTGACAAAAAGAACGCGACATGTGTCATTCAAGAAAAAAAAAATCTCCCGACTTCTTCTGAATTGCATTACAGAACCAAAAAATAAAAATTCCTGAATGCAATACTGATCTATACCGAAAAACTCATATTGCTGTATCATCGAAAATGCTTTTGAAATCTTTGAAAGGTTGTTAAGCACGTAATACTTAATCTCCTACCGTAAGTGTAGACAACTGTGTGATTCTTGATATAGACTGACAAAATAAAATTCCATATTTTTTCAGTGATTATATGTATTTTTTGTTCTGTGTAACAGAAGAGAGTTAGACAATTTAGTGAATTTTCATCTCCGAGTTAGTTTAACATGTAAGAAAAAATTTCTGTTATTTTATATTGCTTTAATTTATGTTATAGTTAAATAATACTGACAATGACTGCATCAAAGTGCAAAAAAATTTGTCGAATCAAAAAAAAAAAAAAAAAAAAAAAAAAAAAAAAAAATTAAAGTAAATATTTTTTCAGGAGACATTATTTATATTTACAGAACACATTATATTGCTGTATCATCAAAAATGCTCTTGCTTTCTTTGAAAAATAGTTAAGCACGTAACACTTAATCTCCTATTTTAAATGTAGATAACTGTGTGGTTCATAATATAGACTGACATGATAAAATTCCGTTTTTTCAGTGATTATATGTGTTTTTTGACCTGTGTAACATAAGAGTGTTAAACAATTCAGTGAACTTGTATCTCCGAGTTTCTTTAACATGTAGAACTTTTTTCTTGTTATTATTATTGTTATTATTATTATTATTATTATTATTATTATTATTATTATTATTATTATTATTATTATTATTATTATTATTATTATTATTATTATTTTGTTAAATTATACAGACATGGACTGGAGTTAACTAAAAAAATAATTTTTGTCTTAAACAAATCAAATTAAAGAAAATATTTTTTCTGAAGACACTTATTTTTTAGAAATATTCTAAAAATTGATATTCAGTATAAAGATTGTGACTTTATTGGTAAATCATACAATGAGTTAAGTTAAATAAAAAAATTAATTTGTGTCTTTAAAATTTGAAATTGTAGAAAATATTTTTCTGAGAAGACATAATTTGTAAAATATTCTAAAAAATTTTATTCAATATAAATATTGTTATGTTTTTGTTAAATTATACAGATAATAACTGGAAATAAATGAAAAAAATAATGCGTTAAAAATTTCAAATTAAAGAAATTATTTTTTCAGAAAAATAAATTTTTAAAAAATCTAAAAAATGGACTTCAATATGAATATTGTTAATTTTTGTTAAATTATACAGACAATATTGGAATGAAATGAAAAAAAAAATATTTGTGGCTTAAAATTTTCAAATGAAAGAAAGTATTTTTCAAAAAAAAATGTACTAAAAATGAAATTCAATATGAAGATTGTTATGTTATTTTTAATTCATACAGAAAATGACTATTAGTTTTTTATATCATATTTCAGTCACCGGTGATAGAAGTGGCCTAAATGGAAAGTTCAGGGTCGGTCACCGGTGACTGATGTGGCACTCGACATGTTAATCACATGTAAATTTATGGAACATTTAATTGTTGGTCAAAATTAATTTATGATTTTTCGAACTCAAAATCTAAAATGTAAGATCATTTAATGCATATGTACATATATAATATGTAATCTTTATGCATATGTAAAATATTCTTCTAATTATAAGTTACACTCAAACGAGGCATTATAAAAAATTAAATATCATATTTTATTACATATAAAGCCCCGTGTAAATAAATCCATATCAAAAAACTATAAATGTTCTTCATACCTCTTATTACTGAAACTTTTTTAAAGTATTTTTTATAGACAAGCTACAGATAAGTCGACATACCTCTATTTTACATGACACCTTATTTATACTTTTATTTTATAATAATATACAATAGTTGCACATTATAGAAAGATAATTTCATATTTTTTTTTTCTTCTGTGATATATATATATATGTATGTATGTATATATACTACTTAAATTTTCATAAGAATCTCACCAATAGTGGAGAAGCTTCATCTTTGTCTTTGCTGAAAATAGTCAGAATAATGCATGTTGCGTGTATAATCACGTGATGCTTTTACAAAGAATGTCACTTTAGAATCAAAGAAAAGGACAGCACTACTACAGAATTTTGTGCACATACAACGGACTGATTGAAGTGGAAAATTCGTCATGTTGAATTTTTGAAGACTCGCTCATGCATAAAATATGAAAAAATATAACGTTAAGACTTTTTTGTTATATGTGAAGAAAATAACCATTTTCAAAATTTATTATTACTACAGATATAGTTTGCTTTTTTTCAAGTAATGCATTCTTTAGATACTTTAGAGGATTGATTGAACAAGTTGAAAATTCGGTGTTAAAATATGTAAAAACAATGCGGCATGTTTACCATGTTATTATTAAGTTAATTCCTAAAGATTTTTAGAAATATTATGAACCTGACAACCAAGACTACCTCTTGAAAGTGTTAGTGAAAAGATTATAATACCTTGGACAACTGACACCAGAAAAAAAGAAAGAAAACAGACATTTATAGCATATTTTAGAAAGAATTTTCTCACCAGTAAAACGCTAAAATAAGACGAAATTTTCTATTCAATTATCTTGGTTGAAGTTTCCCCAGCAGTAATTATACAAACTATTGATTTGATTAAAAGAAACACCTGTCATCTTGTAACAACCACCGCAGATATTACCTCCATAACTGAAAGACAATACACCATATGTCTCCTCATCTTTATTCATAATTCCATTCATAAAACATTATGCGTAATTGAATTGTCATGGGATTTTCTGAATTGAGCAAATATCTAGTTCTTATGTCATCACTCTTTTATAAAGGTATTCAAGAACGCAATGACTGTACTATAGAACAAACATCTTAATTTTTCTAAATTTGAGTATAGAGCCTCAATAAACTTTTCAGCACCTAATGCGTAAATAATAATTCATAAAAAATATATTTTTAAAGTTGTTCTCTCTCTTAGCAATTAAGCTTTTACACAGGTATATGCCAAATATCTTTTATAAAATTTTACAATCAAAAAGCTTAAATTGAATGTCTATAAGCTTTGACTGTTTTTGTTATAAATTGTGTTTTTTATATTTTTTATCCAATCTGCAATAGCTAAGCATTGTTAAAGTTATAACTATCGATTTAGGTTTCCCGAGATTAAAATTAATAAAAGTAATGCAATTCGTTTTCTGATCTATATTTATCATAGTCCAAGTGTCGACCGCACAAAACCCTATGTCATCGAACACAAGAAAAAATCCTTTATTTTATGGAAGAGTAGTAATAGAGGAGTCTAATGATTCACGTATGCCGGAAGTGAAATAGTGCATAAGCCGAAAATTGATACCATTAGTGGTTGACTCGTAAGGTTAGCATTGAGTTTCTTCTGCAATCAAAAGTATGACGCTGAAAACTGTGTGCAGGAAAACACAATGCTTAGCCTATAAGTCAACAACTAGTGGTATTATTTTTCGCTTATGCACCACTTCACTTCCGACAGAAATGGATGATTAGATTGAACTATAACAAAGGTTTTTTTTCTTGTGCTAGATAACATAGGGTTTTGTGCGGCTGTCTCTTGAACTATCAGAGGCTAAAAATATGCATAGTTATACAAATTTTCTAGTCAATGACATGACAAACACCCTCCTTCTCGCTCTTCCGTGGGGAGATTCTGCACCGTAATGCCTGATATCTGTGGTTACCCCAATATAAGGCATTACTTTAAAATGGTTAAAATCTTGCTTTTGCAGTTTTGGTCAATCCATTAAGCAATACTTGTGGCTAAAGTCGAGGGAATTCTTTAATTTTTAGTTATTTATTTGGTATTTTTTTTTTTTTTTTTGTTAATTTTTGGTCATTTTATTTTTATTTATTTTTATGTTTATTTTTACACTGGTGAAGTGGATCAGGATATACTAGACTTAGCCGTATGTAGTTTAATGTTATGTTGATGTCACTTGTGCATTTTAATGTCGCAAATTTTAGCTTATGTTCTTATGAAATCTATACTACAATATTGTTTAAAGCATCTTGTAAGATACTAATTTTTTTTTAATGTTCAAACTATCAACTCTTAATAACTGAATTGATAAAACCTCAACAATTAATTAATATAAAAAATACCTAATTTCACAGATAATTCGCCAATACTTGATTTGTATTTTTCTTAGCAAAAATAAATTCTAGTATATATATTGTATAATTCTTTCTTGAAAATACCTTTTTATTGAAAATAAAAATAACTATGAACAGGCACATTAAATTAGTAAACTAAATTTTAGAAAATGTTTGGTAATTTAATTTTTATCATAGACATACCTAATTGATACAGTACAAAATATTTCCAGTTCAATGTATTTTTAGATTTCTGTGTTTTTTATTTCTAAATTCTATACCTTTGTCAAAATGTAATTTAATTTAACAGGACTTCTGTTAAGAATTTACTGAGAAAGAGGAGGTAACGAAAAGAGGGGCAAATGTTTCATTTATTTATACAATCGGGTTTCTCTATAACGAAACTCCATCCAATAAATTTCTATATCTAACGAATATTTTATAGGAATGGTCATTTTTTTCATTATTACATTAAAAATAATCTCCATGCAGTGAAATACATATCTTATTATAACGAATATTTTTCAGAAATTTTTCTTCATTTGCTTAGACAACGCTTCAAATTGTTTGTGGAATGCATTTATGTTTGCTATTTCTTGGTTTATATTTCTTAACTGTATATTTCTACTTTATTGTTTATGCCAAAAAAGAAGGTATTCACCCTCCCCCTACCCTCCAGGAACAGAGTCGAATATTGCATTTGATGTTACAAGGGGACGACGTCAAATGAAAGAAAATGTTTTGCATTCCTTGTCAAAATTTGGAAATTTTTAAAGTGCAATTGCCTTGAAATCAAAACAACCGAAAATTACTGACTTCCTCAACAGATTTTTGCGCTGTTTTACTGACTTTTTAAATGAATGTTTATTTCCTTGTTTCGAAATTTTTTAAGTAAATAAAAAATAGAATATCAAATTAATGTTTAGCGTTAAACAGTTCGAAATCTTAATTTAAAAGCTCAAAAAAATTTTTAATAAAAAATTACATATCAAATGAAAAATTTTGTGATTTTCTCTATAAAACGAATTTTTTTATGTAACGAATTTTTTGATGGAACAATGAATTTCGTTATATAGAGACTTGACTGTATATATATATATATATATATATATATATATATATATATATATATATATATATATATTATATTGGAAGAACAATCCCATGATGTAAAAGTCAATCAAAATATCTGGTAATATTTATATAAGGTAAAATAAGAACAATAATATTTTGTTATTTTTCCTTAGGATTTTTGCTTAAATGTAAGTTGATAAATCCTTTCTTCCATGAAATGAATTTCCCTGGTTACTCCCAAAATATTCATTACTTTGCCTTTTAATATGAGGTGGAGCTTTTTAGATTGACCCACAATTTTCTATTTTGTTATATCAAGAAAATGCGTAGCGTAATCACGGATTTTAAAATGGAATTTAGGTAAATGGATAGATTTTTGCTTCGGAAATTATAAAGAAAAAACATGTAGTTAGAAAAACAAAACGTTAGAAAACATCTTGAAATATTTGAGATTTTATATTTTAAGTTATAAAGTGTTACTATTTAAAATGATTATTCTTCATATATATATATATATATATATATATATATATATATATATATATATATATATATATATATATATATATATATATATATATAATTTTTTTTCATTCTTGATATACATTAGAGAATTAATTATTCGCGAAACTAGATACATTATAAGTATATATATATGTATATATGTATACATATATATATATATATATAATGTATTTAGTTTCGCGAATGATTAATTCTCTAATGTATATCAAGAATGAAAAAAAATTGTCCCATAAAATAGATTTTTATACAGAATATTTTATTTTTTATGACCTCGTTGAATATTAAAAAAAGTAAGTAAAAACATTTTTTTCCTTTTTTAAAAAATTAAATTATTCTATATATTCAATAATTCTTTCTTGCAAAATTTTTTAGAAAAATCCAAAACCTAAAACAGAGGTATTAGGAAGCTAACATTTAGATAAAGTTTGATAATTTAATTTTTATCACAGAAATATGTCTAATTATTACATGACAAAATATTTTCAATTCAGTATATTTTTACAATTTTGTATTTTTTTTTCTCTAAAATAGTACGCTTTTGTTGAAATAGAATTTAGTTTCTAAGAATTTTTTTACAAAGACGAGTTAATCAAGAGAGAGAAAAAGTGTGTTTTGATAGATAGATAGATAGATAGATTTAAGTATGGTAGAAAAACCCCCTGCAACTAAAATAAAGCGAAATATCTGGTAAAACTTATGTAAGTAACATAACAACGATAACATTTTGTTCTTTTAGTCTAAGTTTTTTGCTTAAATATATCAGATAAATATTTTGCACCATGGAATAATTTTTTCTGTTTACCCCCAAAGTATCCATTACTTTGCCATTTTAATATGGGATAAAATATAGATTCCAACGATTATCTATTTTATTATATCAAGAAAATGCATGGGTAATCATGAATTTTAAAAAGTTATTTATGTAAATGAATAGATTTTTGTTTCGAAAATTGTAAAGTTCAAAATATATAATTTAAAAAAAAAGAGTATTTTCTAAGGAATTGTGAGATACTTGAGACTTTATACTTTAAATATTCAACTGTTACTGTTTAATTTGATTATTCTATATCTTTATAATCTATTTTAAAAAAATCTAACTTCACGAATAATTAATTCGACAATGTATAAGAAGGATGAAAAAAGCTGTATCTTAAAATACATTATTATTTTTTTATGTCCTTATGGAATATTTTTAAAAAAATGTAAGAACTTAATAAAAATACAAAAATGCATTATTTTCACTTTAAAAAAACTTTAATCTGTATATTTAATAATTCTTCACATGCAAAATTTTTATGTTAAAAAGCAATAGCTTAAAACGGGAAAAAAATATTAGCAAGTTAAATTTCCGATAAAGTTTGATAATTTAATTGTTATCATAGAAATGTCTAATTATTACATTACAAAATATTTCCAGTTAAGTGCGTTTTTAAAACTTTGCATTTTAATACTAAATTTTTTCCTCTCTAAAATGTGTGCTTTTGTTGAAATAGAATTTAATTTCTAATAAGATATTTCTAATAAAAACGAGTTAACCAAGAGAGGCAAAAAGTGCGTTTTGATTTTTTTTCCTTCCAAATATGGCTTAACAAACCCCTGCTTCTAAAATCAAGCAAAATATCTGGTAATACTTAAGGATAATAAGAAAAATAACATTTTGTTCTTTTATTCTAAGGCTTTTGCTTAAATGTAATCTGATAAATCCTTTCTAGCATGAAATGAATTTTTCTGGTTACCCCCAAAATATCCATTACTTTGCCATTTAATATGTGTTTTTTTTTCTTTAGATTAAGCGAAAAATTTCTATTTTCTTATATAAGAAATACGCACAAGCGTAATCATGGCTTTTAAAATAGCATTTAGGTAAATGCAAAGATTTTTTCTCTTTAGAAGTTATGAATGAATGAAGTAAAATAAGATTCTGTTAAAGAAAGTTTTAAGACGCTGTTTCTTATAAACATGTTAACGATTGTAATGTAATAAATCGAAATATATATTTTTAATTATATGCATAAGCGTTTTATTGAGGTTATGCGATTAAAATTTAGTTTTCCTGGTTGACTAGATTTTATATTTGTAATGGTATAACAAATTCAACTTATTATCATCGTTAAATATTGAGACTCTTTTACAATATGGCGAATATTAATTGTTACAATCTCACTCCTATATTAGCCTTCGAAAAATACAATTCATGATACATTTATATAACAAACATGTCGTTTTGCATAATAAATCTAAAGCAATGCAATAACCAATAAAAAAGATAAGATTCGACTAATATTACATAATTTGAATATAAAAAATACTGCATTAAAAGAAATTCAATTCTAGCGTTCCGTTATAAAAAAAAAAAAAAAAAAAAAAAAAAAAAAAAAATAGCCTTTATACATACCGAGTGTCCCAAAAATGACTGACGGATTTTAAAATTCAATAACTTGCAAACGGGGACAGCTATTTAAAAAAAATTGCAGGAGGGTTATGTATAATGTCAGGAGTATTTTTTTTTTACCGTAATTTTATATTTTAGTTCGAATTTCAAAGAGTAGGTAGCGCTTACGGCGATTGAAGGCCAGCTCGACGTTTTACTGAGCACTGATCACCTGACCTTCAATCGCCGTCAGCGCTACTTATTGTTTGAAGTTCGAATTAAAATTTTAAAAAAATACGGAAAAAACTCCTGACATTATACATAACCCTCCTCCAATTTTTTTTTTTAAACAGCTGCCACCGTTTGCAAGCTATTTAATTTTAAATCCATCAGTAATTTTTGGGACACCCGGTACATACACTAAAATCACAGCTTTAAGTTTTATAACTGAGAAATTGAATGTAGATTAAATCTATTCCATTTTTAAGTTGAGATTTGTATAATTTACAATATATTAACAACGTATATTTATAGTATTTAATGTTTTCAGAAACGTATGACGAAAAAGAATAATGCGCTTTTTAAATAGCATTTCAATTTTAATAATGAATCATTGAAATAAATTGTCTTTCATTAAAAGTTATGCTATTAATTATTTTATTAATTTAAATTATGAATTATGTGGTAAATTATGTGATAAAATATGGAAATGAATTCTACAAACTATTTTCGATTTTATATCCTGATTTGGTATGCATTAAAAAATACAGAGTGTCCAGAAGATAAGACCCCGAATTCAAATTTAAATTTATAAATATATATATATATATATATATATATATATATATATATAGAACTATGCGACGAACGGTTTATTTATTAGGTAAGCTGTGTGTTATACAGAAGTTTTTAACGGTGAATTTTTATAAAAGATAATGTTCTGATTGCAAAGGATGCTTTATTTGACATTTTTCTGTTTTAGATTGTTTGCAAAGAACGGGGTTTTCGCTTTACATTGCCATATTTTAACGATTTTTGGACATTTCAATTTCTGAAATTTTGGAATTCTAAAAATGTAATACAAAAAGTCGTTAAAATATGGCACTGTAAGCTGAAAAACTCGTTTTCTGCCAGCAGTCTAAGCAAGAAAAATGTCAAATTAAAACATTTTGCCATCAGAATACAATCTTTTCAAAATATTCACCGTTCAAAACTTCTGTATAACATTTTTACAGCGTACCTAATAAACAAACCGTTTACCGCATAATTCTATCGTTCTTTTTTTTGAGAAATTTAATTTTGAAATCGGTATGGTATTTTCTGGACACCCTGTATATGCAGAGATTAAGTCAGAAATGCAAATTTCCATGTATATTATGTAGCAGAGGTATATGACACAATTGCTATATATGCATCATGTAATATAATTTCCGCTTCAATCTAAATATTCATTACAATGTGCTAACAATGCAGTATGGTATGGATATCTCTAAAGTCAAATGTGTTAAACTCTTGGAATATGCCCGACAACCGCATTGCAGTTTATGATTCGCTAACATGAAACAACTTTAGGCACAAGCGCGAATAAATGATTAATTGTTGTATATTACAGTTGTCAGAATGTAGGTTTCTATAAAAATTATGTATTTTGCTGTTGCATATATTATTTATTAATGATTAAAAAAATGTTTTATTGAGTTTTTATTTAATTTTTAAACATTTTGCTAGTTAATATTGTTTTAAATTCATAACATTAAATCTTGCATTATACGCATTCATAAATTATTTTGTACTTAAACATCATAGATGTGCGGTAAAATTGATGAAATGGCATTTCTGATGTTGATGTTGTTGTTGTTTACATTTACCAACAAAATTAAAAAGAGTTTATGAATTCGAAATTGTTGGACTGTTTGTTGATGTTTCTGGGCTTCATTCCATGATCTAGCCTTTACAAATATAGTTGTATTGTCATAGATATGTAATTTTATATGATTTTGAGATTTAGTGTAGAATGTCTTATTTTGCAACTGGGTGCGTAATATTTATAGCTCATTTACAGATACACAAAAATAATTTTATCACGCAATTTCACGTTGTAAAGATTTATTTTTAATAGATTTTCATAATGTTGCATTGCTTGACAAATTATTAAATTGATATTATTCACTGATCTGGACAAAAATAGGTTCAATCATGAGTATAGAATAAGTTATTTTTGGATTTATATCCTGTATTGGTATGCATTAAAAATATATGAAGAGATTGAATAAGAAATGCAAATTTCCATATATATTATATAGCACAGGTATGTGACACAATTGCTTTATATGCATCATGTAATATAATTTCCGCTTCAATCTAAATATTCATTAAAATGTGCTTACATTTCAGTACAGTATGGGTATCTGTAAAGTCAAATGCGTTAAACCCTCGGAATGTGCCAGACAACCTCATTGTAGTTTATGATTCGCTAATATGAAACAACTGTAGGCACAAGCGCGAATAAATAATTAATTGTTTATATAACGGGGTGCAGAATGATAGGAATGATACAAAAACAGTTTGCGATTGATATGAAAATGTGTAAACTTCTATGCTAATATTAAATATGCGGTATTCCAATTGATATTAAAGTAACCGTTTTCAAAATTTGCACATATATTTTTAGTCGTTTTTAAAATATGTAGTTTGCTAAATTTACACAGGAAGAAAATTGTAAGAACGCAGTCAGTATTACTAAAACGGCGGAACGTGATTGGCTGATACTTTCGCATATCATTTAAAAGCGAATTTAAAAGAGTTTCTAGGAACATTTCTTTCGTTTGCAAAACATTTGAATTACAAGATGAATCAAAATGCTTTGTGGCTTTGAAAGAGGGCAAATTCTAGCTTATAAAAGAATCGGAATGTATTTTCAAAGAATTGCTGATGAAATTAAATTTCCAAAGAGTATCATTTTGAATTTCTTATAGAATCCAACTATTTATGTAACAAGAAAATTTACAAAGAGACCATAATTCTTTAAAAACGATCCGAAAGCTTGATTATTCGCAAGATTTTAAGCAAAACAATGGCAGCTAAAGAATTTAAAAGCCAGATAAAGACGCCAGCAACAGTGCCGACCGTACTTAGAACAATAAAGATGTCAGGAATTCTTTAAAATGTAAAACCACATCAATGAAAACCACCAACATCTGGCAGTAAAAAAAACCTGTTTTCTGTTTGCAGAGAAACACTTGAAGCAGCAAATGAATTGGTTTAAAATTATCTACAGAGCTGAAAAGAATTATAATTTCGTTATTCCAGAAAATATTCATCCATCTTAGCATAGCTTTCAAAATGAAGAAGACATGCATTCTACGTGTCACTTAGGTGAAAGCTCCCTAATGTTTTAGGCTATTTTTCCCTCGGTATATAAGTTTATAATTGCTTTGGTTAGATGTATGAACAAAACTGACATGCCTCTATTCGCATGTAAGAATGGCATTTGCTGATTCTGAGTGAAAAAGTTACTGAGTTTTACAAAACTTTCAGCAAGGCAATGGGTAAATTCACTCAGAAAAAGACAGAAAAAAGTGATTTGAACATAAAGAAGACTTTCAAACTTGACTTGCCAGCCAAAGGTCCAACTTTATTCCTTTTGCATCCCAGTATAGTTGTGAGAATATATGTTTCTATAAAATGATGTATTTTGCTGTCGCATATATATATTTATATTAACGGGTTAAGAAATTTTTTATTGTTTTTTTTATTAAATTTTTAACATCTTGCTCATTTATTACTGTTTTATATCCCTAAAATTAAATAGTACAGTACATGTGCTCCAGAATTATTTTGAATTAAAACATCATACATGTACGGTAAAATTAATCAAATGACATTTTTTTAAAACACTGATATCTAACATATATCAACAAAATTAAAGAGCTTATGAACTCGGGGTGTCGGTCTGTCTGTCTATATTTCTGGGCTTCTCCCCATGATCTAGCTCTTAAAAATATAATTGTATTGCCATGGCTATGAAGTGTTATATGATTTTAAAGTTTAATGTAGGAAGTTTGTTTTGGAATTAAGTGCATAGAATTTATAGCTCGTTTACAGTACACAAAAATAATTTTACAATTTTACACTGTAAAGATTTAATTTTGATGGATTTTGATAATTTTGCATTGCTTGTCAAAGAATTAAATTGATATTGTTCACTTAGGTGAACAAAAACAGGTTTCGTCAGGAGTATAGAATAAGTTTTATTACAGTTCAGAATAGAGACAAATGCAAAGGTTTAATATTATGGTTTATGGGAAAAATCCTTTGCAATGCATTTAATATTGTTACGGTACATTAAATATATTTGAATTAAAAAGTATAATTGAGATACCTTTTTGATACATTACTTCGTGTGTAGGATTTATGGAGTTCATATGGTTTTATGCAAAGGTATGCACAAAAGAATTCGATTACAGGAATGATCATAGTACATGTCATTGTATTAAAAGAAAATTAAATTTACTGAGTAATATTTTAATAGTTTTGGACGATGTTTCCGTATAAAAGTCTGATGGCAGATTTTTCGATTAATTATCTTCTCCTCTCAGGCTTTACTCCTACTTTTAAATGCACAAACGTGAATTTATTCTGCTAATAGATAACTTTCCGTCCATTAAAGAAAATGTCATTTTAAAAAATAACAAATCTAATTGGTTGTAGCAATCTCAAAACTTTCATACATTTCATACATTTTAATATTTCCTGAAAAATGAAATATAGCAGCGCTACAGTTTAAATGATTTCCACCACTATCGAATTCAGCAACATCATTTGGCAAGTTTTAACTGAATCTGCAGTTTTATGAAAATCCCTACATAATTTTTTGAGATCAAACCATGGTAGAATTTGTGAAAAAAATTTAAATAGAGGCCCCACCTGTTGAACGGTTGGTTGGTTGGTTGATTTTTGTCTTCCGATTATCTACGCTAGGTATATAGGACCAGGGTGAGTGCCCTCCGTGGGGGGTCTTTCTAAGGGAACCTAACCCGTATTTACGCAAGGTTAGAAGAAAACCACGGAAAACTCCGAATGGTTAGGCCGATAGCCGCGATTGGGATCGAACCCAGCACCTGCCGTTTACCACTTGAGAGGTCCGAACCTCTCGGCCACTGGTGGGGCCCTGTTGAACGATTTACTATAAAAACTATACAGCACTGATTTATATCAGATAATAGTTGGATCTAAAGTTTGACAAAAATTCGCGCATTACTTCTATAAACAGATCTATTGTGGTAGTCATAGAAAATACCGTATAGCAGTGCCACCTGTAGGGAGATTTACATAAATAAAAAAATTGGTTGCCTGTAAAGTCGGTATACGGGCGAAAGTTTTACGTGACAACGACTTTGAGTTGTAAAATAATTTTAATGTGAATATTCATTCGTATAGTAGGAAGAAGGATGAAATAATAGTAACAATTTAAAACATTTATTTATACAAAGAATTATATTTAAAACATTAATTTATACAAAGAATCTCGCACTGAATTTCATATTAACAAAATTTTATTTTTACCTTTACACATACATACGTATTTATATACAAATATACATACAATAACTTGCAATACACTGTGTTTGTTAAACACATTTTACTTCATGTTTATTGATGTCAAATGTTGAATTTTGTAAACAGCATATTAAAGAATTTTTCAATGAGCAGAATATAACTAAAGTAAAATGGCTTTCACTAATCACATATCATTAGTTTTCCATAATATACCACCGAATTACGAAATAAACTACACTTATTCTCTTTGTACTTTATACTAATAACTAATACATAACGTATTTCGTCTTAGTTTGATACTATCTAAAATTCCTATTAAGCACCGCCCCTTCCTTGCAGCGAATTCACATTCACGTTCAGAAAATGGTCCCACAAGTGACTGGAAAAAGTTAAGAGAAAAGTGAGCGCGTATCGTGAGCGGAGCGTAACGTAACGTAACGCAGTTTCTTGAAGTGTCTCCCGGCAAACCAATTTACAAGACGTTGTCACGTCAAAAAGAAACCAGCATCATATAGTAATAAGTACAAACGAAGTTTTATGAAAATCCATTCATTACTTTATGAGATATAGCTATTGCGGAAGTTATGAAAAAGATAGCATAGCTTTACAACCTGTTGTGCGATATACACAAAAAAAACAGTACAAGTTTATACCAGGGACTAACTGATTCTAAAGTTTTATTGAATTCAGTTCTTTAGATCTTGAAACAGAGTACCCAAAAATTGTGTCACATACAGACACACTGGCGGACTCATAGACATACTCACAGACAGGCATTTTGTAAAAAAAAAAAAAAAAAAAGTTTTTCGTTTTCTCTGATCCCTAAAATGTGTAATTCCGTCAAAAACTGAAAATTTCACAAATTCAGTACTTTCTTCTTGTAAAGATGGAAGAAAAGAAAACAGTAACATATATGCACAGAACTTCACATCGTTTAATTCAGTAAACTAAAATTTACTTATTTTTATTCAATCAAAACAACGCAAATGGAAACTCTAAAACAATGCTTCACAGATATATAATTATCAGACTAGAATAACTGGAATTATTGGTAAGGTTTCAAGAAAGACGATCTTCACTAATGTGTATTGATCAAAAGGGCGTTACATTTTAGGATTAATGATTCACATTGAAGAGGTTGTGAAGTACAAGAGAAGAAACTCGGATTACAAGATTTGATGTTAGTGTATCTAAGAAAACTTTAAAATGTTATTACCACATGAATGTTAGCTGCGGATTACTTTTCTCTTTGTGATGGAGCTTATGAGATTTGAAAGTTAAGAACAAGACGTATTAAGTTAAGACAAATATTACTGAATCTTGAAAGGAGAGTTTGCAGGATTTATTTTAACACTCTATGTAGTTCCAATCAAAATGGTTTTTGAATATTTTACAAAACAAGATTTAATATTAGAAACTTTAGATTTAAATTTAGAAAATTAATTACTAATTTAGACTTAATATTAGAAACTGAGAAAATTGGTGATAAAATTTGTTACTACCTGAATGAACGCCCTCCTAGGTGGTCTGGAAATGACCAATTATAGGGGAAGGGTGGTAGAGCCCGGCTAATGTGGGGTAGGTTTGGGGAGATTCATCGCCTTCTAGATCGACTCATTGCGAGTCCGGCAGCCACGAGTAGTGGTCGTTGTGGTATTGAATTCCCGCGTGGGTGGTGATCCGGCCCTCAGTACCCCACATACCACGGTATTCGTGGCAAGTCGGAAGGTGACTACCATAGGCTGACCGTAGCCCTTCGAGACCTTGGTCTATTAGAGGTTGCATGGTGACTCTGGGCAAAGACGAGTGAATAATTATTCTAAGGTGACAGTTACCTGATCATCTTGATGGTAGAAGAAGCCTGAAAGAAGAGTGTGGACCTTGTAGAGCAAGTTGCAGGGACACGCTAATGTCGAGAGAACTCGTAAAATCGACCAGCAGCAACATTCGGAGTTACTGTCGGGAGAGATTTTGGACTGCGTGCGCCTGGCGAACCTACTTTGCCGGGTAGCTCATCTTCTTGTGTCCACTGCAGCTCAGGCAATTTCGAGCTTACTTTTAGATGTGTGGTGACTGGATGTGCCCCGTCAATCAGAGGGCTATCGCGGTTGAAGGACATCGTGGTGTGGAGTTCCTGTGACCTGTGAGGTTTCCCTCTGGCAGGGAGTTTTCCGGTAGGTACACTTCCAGGATCCGTCCCCGCGCCGAACTCTTTGTCTCATACGGGTCTTGCGTGTCTGTGCGCTAGTGGAGTTTCCTGTGCCTAGTGATAAAGACCTAGCAAACTCTACAAATGACCTTCACGTTACTGATCGCTTCGGATTCTTTTGGAGGAGATTTCCCCGCTATCAAGCGCTTACCACATGTATCTTCATATTTCTCGTAGTGGTTTCATTGAGTGGGGAAGGTACGCCGTGCTCAGGAGCCACGGAGGCAATGTGGTACGGTAGAGGGTGGTGTGACCTCCACTAGTTTCTGGCGGTATCCCGGTTGAAGAATGGCGTGTCGGTGAGAAGCGTGTTGGGTCACGGGCGCATTAATCTCTTAGCATGATGGGTCTTTCCCGCTAAGTGAAGATTTTCGTGACCATAGGGATCACTGGCGGCACCTTGTCTGATCTCTCGGTCACTCCACTCCCTGCGAGAGCTAAAAAGTTCCTCAGGTGCAAGGGAATGTTGGGCGAGAAAACGTAAATGAGGTGGTGTCTGCCGCCAGGTGGAATTTTCACGGTTTCTCCAGTCTCCATTTTGGTCATCTAGAGTGAGCTCTTAGATCGGTATGCAAAATGTGCGTGTTAAGGGTCGCTCGTAATTCGGTACACACCAGGAGTGAGGGCGAAAAAACTCTGAGTGATGCCTTGACTATTCGCTCAGGGAAGGCTTTCCTTGTAATATCGAGGGTCTTGCTAGAGGAGCCTTTCTTTCTGATTGAGCCACAAAAATGTATTTCCTCATCATAGGAATTGATCTTGAGATTCTTCCATAAAGCAATAGCTACAGATAGATTTTACTAGAATAATTTTGAACTATCCATACCTTAATGCTTTTTCAAAAGTTCGGATGTGATAGGAATATTTGTTTATATAACTGCACGGAGTTTATCCAAATAATGGAGTAGCCAGTTCATAAAAAGTTTTCTTTAAATAAATAGATAAATAAATAAAATAGAAATATGTAATGTAAGTACTTCTTAAACACTAAATAATCAGAACGAAAAGGCTGCAATAAGTAGCAAAATAATTAATTATTTATACATGACATACTACCAATGGAAGCAAGCGTTTTAGTAAATTTTAAAAAGCTGCGTTAATACATAAATACATATCAAATAAGAAAAAAAAGTGCTATTATTAGTGCGCATTTTAAAATATATACAATAAATTTAAAATGAATATTCGAGTTTCAAATAAATAAATTTTTGTTAAAATTATTTTGTTCCAATATATGGGAAACATATGCGATACTTTAATCGTTTTTAAAAAATAATTACAGAGACGTTTTAAAATGTCACTTTAAAAATTAAAAGCATATTACTGAAACTAAGAGAAAAAGAAAAGGATTAAAATGAACTTTTGTGACTAATAACATAAGAAGAAATTCCAGTGTAAACTTTATGGAAATAAAACTGGAAATTGAATGATTTAGAATGCAAATTGGAAATGAATTCTTTTAATGCAGCCCTCAAGTTATTAAGAATTCACTTGCTTATCCGCTTTTATTTATCAAGATAAAAACAGATTTCACGGATATTTTCAAGACAGTAAATTTAAATAAAATGTGCGGTTGGAATATAAAATATACAGACTGTTAAAGTGTGCATGTTTCAATATTAATTAAAAGAGTTGAAAAAGGTTCTGATAAAAATTTTTTCTATATGAAAAAGTTGGAGTTTGATAAGAAAATATTATTTTACTGTGTAATATTAAAGGAATGATCTCAACATATATTTGTACATTTCACAGCTATTATTTTAAACATATTGTCAATATTTCGGAAATATTGGCTTCTGAATTCAAATGAGAATAATTTTAATACAATAGTTTTGTTATTGCCTTGTTCCGTTTGATATATTCAAACTGAAAACTAATTAGATTATTTATAAAGTATGTATGCATTTTTGAATCAATTTTTATTCAGGTGTTCTTTCCCAAATCTTTCAATAAAAAAGTTGAAATTGATAGTAGTTTTCTACTTCGACTGGCATGTAAATAGACATGAATGAACTTTTACTCGCATAATTTCGCTCTCTTCATACTTATTATTATTATTATTATTATTATTATTATTATTATTATTATTATTATTATTATTATTATTATTATTATTATTATTATTATTATTATTATTATTTTCAAATGTTTGATTGTAATGGTAATCTTTGTTTATACCATTACAGGTAGTTTTCCCAAAATTATCTAATTAATAGGAAGTTTCATTTGAAACTAATTGGGAAAGTAGTTGTTGTTCTCCATAGAGAATTGGGAAATCCGAAGTATATCTGAATATTGTTACAGCTTGAATTCCGCAATTTATTTCATTTTTTTCTGATTGGTCTGTGCTTAATTTTTAGAAAAGAAATACTTGTGTTTCTTAATTTATTCGTTTACTGATTGGTTCACGTTTAATGTAAAAAAATGAATACTTCTGCTACCACAATGACAAAAAGCATAAAAAACTACAAATAATAATAAAAAAAAACACTACCAAAAAATCCCCCAAAACAAATTTACATGCAGGTTTCATACAAGTTATATTTAAAAGTAATTTTTTTCTTTACATGCAGATGCAAAAATTGAAAATGTACGATGTTTATAAGTTTAAAAATGTATAGTACTGAAAATTGTTAAACTGAAATTTCATTTGATATTTGTTTATGATTAGTCCAGGAATATTTACATGTCTTTAAAAGTCCAGGCATATTAATATGACTCTGTCATTACGTAAGCTACGTTTTTATCACCAAAAAAAGATGTTATTATTGTTTCTTTAAATATAGAATTCATTAAGTCTAAAATTATTGTCTTTGAAAATTACTTTTTTCAAATAGTCGTAATTTTTTTAAAACATTTAGATGGATAAATAAATAAACTCACTGTCACTCAGCTTTCGAATTTCCCTCCGTAATGTTAAATCTAAAGATATTTGATGCATTTTAATATTCAAAATATCTCTTCCTGAAATCAACATTTTTTAATTTCTTCTTTCAGTGTTTTCTTCTTAATGAAAGTCCTATTTTTCCTTACTACTCAAAATATTTCTAAAACCTTTGCTGAATTTGATATTTTATGTTTTAAAAACTGACAAACTCTGAATAAAGTTTTCAAACTTCCTATAAAATTAAGCGCAGCTTTTAGAAATACAGTGAAACCTCCGAATAAGGGCCACTTATGGGACCAGAATTTTTGTCCCTTATTTGGAGTGTCCTATATTTGGTGGTTTCACTGTATTTTAAAAATTAACAGAAAAAAAAGTCTTTTTTTTTTTTTTGGAAATATACAGAGGAAAAAAAAATTAATTTTGTTTAATTTCTCGGCAAGGTATTTTGAGCATAAAAATGCCTCCAAACCCATGGACTTAACTTTATATAGGAGAATTAGGAATCTAAGTGACCAGTTCCTGTAAACACTGAAATAATCAGAATCAAAAGGTCGCTGTAAGAATAGAATTAATTAACTATTTATATTTCTCTTAATCTGACATACTCCTAATTGAAGTGTGGATTTTAATAAATTTTAACAGTCTATGTGAATAAATAAATTAATAATTGCTGTTGTTAGAAAGCATTTAAAGCGAAATACATTAAATTAAAAACATTTTTCGAGTTTCAAATAAAATAAATTTCGTGTAAAACTCTTATATTCCATATCACGGATAACATAGTGTAGATAACTTACTACTTAAAAAAAAATCATTACATAGAAGTTTTAAAAAGTCACTTTAAAAATTAAAAGCACATTACTGAAACTAACAAAAAGAAAAGGATTAAAGCGAAATTTTGTGAATAATTATATATAAGAAGAAATACCAACTTAAACTTGATAAGAGTAAAACTGGAAATTGAATGATTTAGAATGCAAATTAGAAAATAATATTTTTTTAATGCAGATATCAAGTCATAAAGAATTCACTAGCTTTTCTACTTATATTTATTAAGCCAAAACCAGATTTCACGGATATTTTCAAGGCAGTAAATTTGAATAAAATGTGCGGTTGGAATATCGGATATACAGACTGCTAAAATGTGCATGGCTCACTATTAATTAAAAGTGTTTAGATTGAAATTTTCCATTAAACATTTTTTCTATGTGCAAAATGTGGAAACGGGACTGAAAGTATAATTTTAATGTGTAGAACGTAATAATATGTATGTGTTTTCTTAAGTGCACAGACTGTATAGGTTATTATAATTATTATTATTATTACTATATATGATTTTGCTTTCCCGTTTTTGTTTATCTACATTAACCAGATTTAATAGAATATTTCAAGGCAGTAATTTTAAATAAAATGTGAGGATGGAATATGTAATACACAGACTATTAAAGTGTGCATGCTTCGATATTATTTATAAGAGTTTAGATTGAAAAAGATTTTGTTAAGTATTTCTTCTATATGCAAACGATAGAGTCGGGTAAGCAAATACCTTTTTAATGTGTAGAAGGTAACAATGTGTACGTTTTTTTTTATAAATGTACATAATGTATATTATTATTATTATTATTATTATTATTATTATTATTATTATTATTATTATTATTATTATTATTATTATTATTATTATTATTATTATTATTTTATAATTTTGTTTTTCCGTTTTTATTTATCAAGATAAAACCAGATTTCCCGGATATTTTCAAGGCAGTAAATTCAAATAAAGTGTGCGGATTGAATATAAAATATACAGACTATTAAAGTTTGTACGCAGTGTTGCCAGTGGGCTATTTTTTTTCAATTCAGATTTTTTTGATTGGCGCCAAACTTTTGAAATACAAAATTCCCTTAATTTTCGTCTTAATTAATATATATTTAAATAAAGTGCATTAAATAATTTTTAAAAAGTAGTACCAATCAGGAATCTTAATTAATAAAAAGCAGTCCATCTCACAACACTGTTTGTATGGTCCAATATTTATAAAAAAAAAATATAGACTGAAAATGATTCTCTTAAACATTTTTTTTTTCTATATGCAAAAGGTGGAGTCTTGTCAGAAAATATTATTTTATTGCGTAGAACGTAATAATGCGTGTGTGTTTCGATAAAAGTATATGAAGATCTCAGATTCCAAGATTAAAAAGTGAAAATAATTTGATTTTATAAAAAATAAAATAGTTCAAAAAATTATTTCATTTCTCTTCTAATACATTGAAGCAACAATTGTGAATAATGCTAGAAATTGTCTAATACTGACACTGAAGGTACGATTAATGCAATATTTAGAAGACTCCTATGTATTTTACAAGATTTATTGGTATTACTAAATGAAAAAGAAAAAAAATGCGCCTTTTTTTCTTTCACTTATTGCAATTAGATGTAGAAGCTTCGTATGGGGCTCAGGGAGACGAGAGGGTTAACAAATTTTAAAAGGATATATGAAAAAAATGCACATAAAATTTAAAAAATGCTCTTGTCACAGGACATTTTAAAAGAAATAGATTAAATAAAAAAAAAACAATTTCGAGTACCAAATAAAATAAATTTTTCACAAAACCATATTACGGATAACATAGCGTAGATAATTTAGTAGTTTTAAAAAAATCTTTACATAGAAGTTAAAAAAAATCACTTTAAAAATTAAAAGCACATTACTGAAACTAAGAAAAATAAAATGATTAAAGCGAAATTTTGTGAATAATAATATTGGAAGAAATTCCAATTTAAAACTTGATGGGAAGAAAAGTGGAAATTGAATGATTTAGAATGCAAATCGGGGAAGAATATTTTTTTAAATGCATCCCTCAAGTCATTAAGAATGCAATAGCTTTTTCACCTTTATTTATCAAGATAAAACCTGATTTCACGTATATTTTCAAGGCAGTAAATTTGAATAAAATGAACAGTTGGAATATAAAATGTACGATCTGTTAAAGTGTGCATGGTTCAATATTAATTAAAAGTGTTTAGATTGAAAAGTTTCCATTAAACATGTTTTCTTTGTGCAAAATGTGAATTTTCACATACTTCACATATATCTTCACACTTCGCACTTCACACACTTCATATATTTCACATTCATTCCGCTATGTTTTTTTTACGACCACACTGTATTTATAATGTCCATGTTCTTAATCTGCAACATGTTTTACAAAAGTATTTTTAAACCCTTTCTATTTTGCATTCGAAAGGGAATTTCATGATATCATACATGTTCTTTTTAATAATAAGTGTAATATTATTACAATATTCTAAATTGAAAAACAAAGAAGTTGAATAAAATTGTGGTAGGAATATTCTAATGTGTATAGTTAACTCATTAATCGCAATTAAAATACAAGACAGGTATCGTCCAATTTTTTGCATGAAAAATTATCCACCACAAATTTTGATCTTCGTTATATTTAATAGTTAAAGTTTAAAGTTTCAATTTAATAGTTTAATAGTTAAAGAAAATATTATTTTAATGTGTATAACGTTATAATGTGCATGTGTCTTGATAAGTGTGCATACTGTATAGGTTCTTATCGTTGTTATTGTATATAACTTTGATTTTCCGTTTTTATTTATATAGATTAATCAGATTTAATAGAATTTTTCAAGGCAGTAAGTTTGAATAAAATGTGCGGATGGAATATGCAAAAAACA
Organism: Maratus speculifer; assembly: GCA_964019185.1. Classification (NCBI taxonomy): domain Eukaryota; kingdom Metazoa; phylum Arthropoda; class Arachnida; order Araneae; family Salticidae; genus Maratus; species Maratus speculifer. The sequence continues at coordinate 127,862,458 of OZ025297.1, read as the reverse complement.
TACTATTAAAGTGTGCATGGTTCAATATTATTCATACGAAATTAGATTGAAGAAAGTTTTATTAAAAATTTTAAATTAAGAGTCATTTTATTAAGAATTAGGAGTCGAGTAAGGAAATTAGTTATTATTATTATTATTATTATTATCATATATAGCTTTGCTGTTCTGCTTTATTTATCAAGATAAAACCATATTTCAAGGATATTTTCAAGGCAGTAAATTTAAATAAAATATGTTGGATGAATATGTAAAATATACAGACTATTAAAGTGGCCATGGTTCAGATGAAATATAGATTAAAAAAGATTCTCTTAAACATTGTTTTTTTCTACATGAAAAAGGTGGAGTCTTGTCAGTAATATTATTTTAATGCGCAGAACGTAATAATGTGTTTGTGATTCGATATATGTGTATGAAGATCTCAGAAGCCAAGGGTTAAAACTGACAAAAATCGGATTTGGAGTAAAAAATGAAATAGTTAAAAAAAATTAGTTCATTTCTATTTTAATACAATAAAGCAACAATTGTGAGTAACGCTAGAAATTATCTAGTACTGACATTCAAGGTATGGTTAAGGCAATATTTAGAAGACTCCTATGTTTTTTAAAAGATTTATTGGTATTACTAATTGAAAAAGAAAAAAAATGCGCTTTTTTTTTTCTTTCAAATATTGCAATTAGAAGTAGTGGATTAGTATGGGACTCAGGGAGACCAGAGGGTTAAGAAACTTTAAATGAATATGTGAAAACAAATGCATATCGAATTTTAAAAATGCTGTTGTCAGAGGACGTTTTAAAAGAAATATATAAAAAAAAACAGTTTTCGAGTATCAAATAAAATAAATTTCTTATAAAACCACAACACGGATAACACAGTGTAGATAACTTAATAGTTTAAAAAAAAATCATTACATAGAAAATTTTAAAAATCACATTAAAAATTAAAAGCACATTACTGAAACTTTCAAAAAGAAAAGAATTAAAACGAAATTTTGTGAATAATAATATAAGAAGAAATCCCAATTTATACTTGATGAGAATAAAAGTGGAAATTGAATGATTTAGAATGCAAATTGGAAAAGAATATTTTTTTTAAATGCAGCCTTCAAGTCATTAAGAATTCACTTGCTTTTCCGCTTTTATTTATCAAGATAAAACCAGATTTCACGGATATTTTCAAGGCAGTAAATTTAAATAAATGTGCGGTTGGAATATAAAATATACAGACTGTTAAAGTGTGCATGAATCAATATTACTTAAAAGAGTTTAGATTGAAAAAGGTTCCTTTAAGCATTTTTCTGTATTTTAAAGGGGGATTCGGGGAAGAAAATATCTTTTAATGCCTAGAACGCAACAATGTGTATGTGTTTAGATAAGTGAACATGATTTTAAGTACATAGAATTATTAAGGGGTCAAAGTACCTTTGACACCATCTCTTCGATTTTTAATAATACTGAAATAAATGTAACGGCACAATACTTAATAGTAACAATAAAATAAAAAAAAAATAAAAATAAAAACTCATGTGGAACAGTCTATTTTATTAAATTTTTTTTAAATTAACTTTTCAAAATCCCTACTTCTTTTTAAACATGAATAAATTTGCTTAGATTTTTTTCACATTCATTATAATATACTACATAAAACTGTACATGGATTATTAGATGTATAGAATTTTTATTTAATATGATTTTTTTTCTTTCGTGTATGTTAAAAAAATCAAGAATATTCAATAAAATCTAAATTTAAATATTTTTTAAAACTTTAAATTTGAATGTTAAATCCATGAAAAAAATATTAAATATACCTTAGAGAACAAGGAAGAAATTTCAAACCCCTATCCAAATAAGCAAAAAAAGACTTTGTATTTTTCGAAAAAGCTAGTTAGAAAAATATGATACGTGGAGAAAAATAGTTTAAAATTTTCATTTGTATGGGTAATTGCACTTGATCTATCAAGCACATTTAGAACATCTCGTGATATAGGAGTAATGAGAGAAGTAATGATAGGAGTAAATTGAGTTGTGAAAATATTCACAATTAATGAAGCTTTCAGTTAATATATATGTTAAAAAAATCAGTATTTTTACCAAGTTCAAGTTACTGTATCATCTTAATATGATTCATAAAATAACAAGGATATTTTTTCACTTATTTCCATTCTGGCCACATCTAAAATTTATAAAAATGCATGGATTGCAAAATTGCAATTAATATGTTTTATTAAAATAAAATATGTAATCCTAATTGATTGTTACAACTTTAAGACGATACATTAAAACTTCTGAGTCTAATTAAATATTTGACTATCCCGGGTAAAAGTCTTTAATTAGAGCCCATATCAAAAAAATGCGATTTATATAGAAAAATTGTTTTAGTATTTTTTTGTTATGCCGATATTATTTGTATGCGATTTTGGTTATTAATAAAACTCCTTGATATGTATGATATTTAACTTGAGTCAAATTTGTGATTTGCGTGAAATCGGAGGGAATGCAATTATTTTAATGCTTTCATCAATGTGTTCAGACACTGTGTTTACATCTCAAATTTCAATTATATTATGGCGTAGAAAATATGGATGAGAGTAGCCGGGAAAAAAGTAAAACCATAGATATATCTGGTAATGCGTACCAATTCATTGTAATTTATCGCTTTCGTTCACTATAAAAAAATTAACATACATCATAAAATTGGTGGCAACGTGCTGCCTCAAATTTAATGGAGTGATTTAACATGCTTGACAGTCTAATTTAAAGTGATCTAATTGATGTAATGCTACACATCAGTGTAACGTAACATGAGTTATATCGGTGAAATTATTCAATAAAATGCAGGCATCAAGGCAGTCACCGATTTAATGATATAACGTCACATACATCACAGAGTTTGAATGCAAAAATTAAGTATGAAGAACTGCATACACTATAAAAATTATCTGTTAAATTTACGGAAAAAAATGCAGGCAACAATGTTGCCAGCAGTTTTTGTCATAAAAATCGCAGCAAAATTAGATGTAATAAAAAAAATTACATCTAATTTTATTGCAATTTTTACGGCACAAACATCTGTCGAGATTGCTTCCAGCAGTTTTTGTCGAAAATTTAATTCTTTGTTTTTTTTTTTTTTTTTTTTTTTTACAGTGTACTTATATCAAACTCTTCCAGAGTTTTGTATAATCGTCGACAAATTTAATCTATATGATGCAACAGACCTACAGTCAAGGAATAATGTGTGTTTACAAAATGTGTACAAAAGGACACATGACGTTAAAAAGATTAATTTGAGGTTTAATAAACTGCAATTCCCTCAACATTTTTCTCTTTAATATTATACGTATAACTTTAGGAGCTGTTCTCTTCCTGGCAGAAGAAAGAAAAGAAGATAAGTGAATACTAGGATAATGCACATGATATAATATGTGATAATGCATACAACTAAAGCATATACTTTTGAAAAGGTAGTTCTGAACTTCATGAACCCTACAATATCAAAATACAACTAGGGAAAAAATACATAAAATAATCCCATTATTTCTGTAACCATGTAGACTCGTACTGTTTCATCTGTAAAAACTATAGCCTTATCAACATTATTTTAATAAAATAGCAATAAACCCTCGAAATTTAAGGAAAAAGAAGATTCACGAAGTTTAATTAAAGTAATTTTTTTCAAATTTTTCTATTAAAAAAAAAAGAAATCTCACTCTGGAATAAAAAATATGTGTGTACTAAATATAAAATTTGGAAAACAACTGAAAATTCTAATTTTATATTTCAGAAAAGTATTTTTCTGATCAAGAAAATATTTTAATATTGTTAAAAATGATCATTTGAAACGAGAAAAATGCAATGGTAAATTAAATTACAATTAAGTTTCATAGTTTAGCTTTTACAAGGTTTCTACGAGCGACTCTTTTTTATTTCAGTTTGCACCAATATTTCTCTAATATAAATTTTGAAGTCCATTTCTTTTACAAAAGTTGTCAAAGTGTCTATTAATCCGTGATCGCCGAGCAGAAGGGCAAAGTTGTAATGTTGTTTTTTAAATAATTAAAATAAAATTCTTGAAAAAAAATTTTTTTTTAATATGATTTAAAAAACTGTGAAACATCTGCAACCTGAAACCTCTGTGGAACCTGAATGCGAAATCTGTATAAACGGATATATCGATTCGCGATAGTGTGAAGATTAAGATTTCTGTTTTGAGAAATTGTTTCCAGTTAGAATTAAAAACTAATCGTTTGTGGAAGCCCTGCTTTTATCTTACAAATTGCGGGATGTTATACAAAATTGGTGCTGCTTTATTAAATATTTGAAATGTTATATTTCTTGACCACACTATATATGAATTTCTCGAAGCGATTTTTTTACAGTGTGATTTCTTATAAAACAATTATAATAATGAAATTTAAAACAATAAAGGAAATTTAGAGTGAATTTCATTGAATATTTTTATTCGATTAAATCAATTCTCAATTTCCTATCAATTCTTTTTTATTCTTTTTCTTTTTTCTGAAATGGCGAGTATTCAAATATTAAAATAAAATATAATCTTGAAGCAAGAAAAATGCAAAGGGGAAATTAAATTACAGATTTTACAGATTGAAATTATTAATTTAACTTTTATTATAGAAACTGCAAAATATTATACAAAATTGTTTCCAATTTATTGTATTTTTAAATTCAATATTTTTTGCCAACAACATTTATTGATTTCACGAAATGAAATTTAATTAAGCGTGTTTCCTGATAAGACATTTTTTATAATAACAATGAGAACAAGTTACGAAAATGTATGATTTTCATACAAATATGTTTATTCACATATGCTAAAATTACTACACTTAACTAATGTAAAATCAAACGCCTGGAAGTTGGTTCATGCGTCAATTTAGTTATTTGAAACTACAGGAACATTTTATATTACTTTTCTTCCTAAAAGTTTTCTTCGACTGAAATCTGCTAAATCCCTTCCACCATGAAATGAACTTTTATCATTTAATGTAAAGTAAGCTTTTTTTCTTTTTTTCTTTTTTTTCCCTTTTTTCTTTTTTTTTTCTTTTTTTCTTTGTTTTTTTCTTTTTTAAAGTTATTGGAGATTTGGATTCTTGTTGGAACAGAGAAAAATACGTAAGGTTTACCATAGATTTCTAAACGCTATTTATTTATTATATGTATATATTTTTCATTTCAGTTATCAAACAAAGAAAATTTACAATTGTTGTTTGATTCTATGCCTAGCATTGAATATAAATAAAACGTGTTAAAACAGCATGACAGATGAATTAATACTATAAATACTGAATTCTATCATACTGAATATCCGAATTATACCATAGAAATGAGAAACATTTGCCTCATATATGGTATTTAATATGGCTTTGTAATGCATATGATGCACATTGTGCTAACAATGCGGTATACAATGAATATCTGACGACTCAAATTAAATAAGCATTTGCAAAGTGTGCGAAAACGTCAGTGCATTTGATTTTACAACATGAAGCAACTCTAGTCAGAAGCGATTACTAATGATTTATTGTTTTACTGTAAGCTATACGCATTTACGCAGCGTTTCTATAAAATTTTTGGATTTATTTTTTAATTGCTATACTAAATAATATTGAATGTGTCAATATCTATAGAAATTAAGTATACGTTGTATAAATGTATATACGCTGTAAATATACGCTGTATGGATATTCATTCCATCTGAACAAAAACTAAAGTAGAAATAAAAGCTATTACTTAAAATAATACAGGCTGTTATAAATTAAAATGGAAGAAAGCATACTGTGTGGTAAAGTATTGTTTTGATATTTTAAATTAAAATATTTATAGTTGTGATTAAAATATAAAATAAATATTTTTCGACAAACCTCTCTCAAATTCAATCAAATATTTTTTATTCTCAAAAAATATTCTTAACCCATGATATATCCATGAAATTACAATAAGTATTTTATTTGAAATTTTATTTTAACTTTTACAATGCAACATTTGTTTTACAATGCATTAAAATACTTTTAAAAATATTCATTACCATCTACAAGTAACTGCAATAATTTTAATGCACTTGTAAAATGTAATACACTAAAATAACTTGTATTTTTAACAGTAACTAAATTTTTATTGTATTATTAATAGTAAACTCACTTTATCATATATGCTTGACATTCAGAAACAGAATTTTGTATTCTATGTATGATATAAAATCTTATAAAACGAAGAATTGAATATTTAGCTCTTTTATGTATATTTTCAAATAAAGAAATTTTAATATTAAATATCAGAAATTTTTTATACAATGAAATTGTTTTTAGAAATTAAAATTTAATGAAAATGCTGTTCAGTTTTTGTTTGAAAATTCAGTTTATATTTCAAGTTATTATTTCATATTTTCTATTTACAAAATTATGTTCCGTGAAAAACAATAATTGAATTACATAAAACGGCAACTGATTGATCAAATTATTTCTTACTGTATATTTAAAAAAAATTCTGATTAAAATAATTGTATGTCGTTTTGTTGCTTTTAACTGATTGAGTATGATTAAAAATTTTTGTATACTCTTATACATTTATTTAATTATTTGATCCTCATTTTTGTCTAGGCAACTTTTTTTCAAAGGTGTCATAGTTTAAAACTTCATCCGTAACTTATTTGCCTGTCGTGTACTTTCATTGTTTTACCACTAATTACTTAACATTGTAATATTTCAACAGAACATACTTTTTCTCTCACCAAAAGTTTAAAGAATGAATTTACTTGAAAAGTTTTTCATTCTGAATCCCATGTTTTATTAGTTTAAGTGAAAAATTAAAAATGATCTTAATCAAATATACAATATTCAATCTAAACCATGCGCAGTACAGAACATAAAAATATAAATCCTTAATTAATTTACCGATAATCTTATTTCATGTATTTTTAATTCTTTTAAAAGTAAAAATGTAAGTAAAAAGCTCTTGGCTCTTCAACCAAATGTTAAATAATTTACATTTATTCAACTTTCTTTAAAAATCTCTTCTTCAAACAGATTTTGATTATTTATTTGCAAGAGTAAAACTTAAATTTTGTTTATTTTTTTTTCAAATTCACTAAGAAATTTTAAACTTATAAAGTTTTTGGTGTGTACCATACTCAACATTAAAATCGCAACAACAAGTCAAAAAACTCGTGAAATATTAAAATTACAAGATCAATAGATATGTTAATGATACGCAAATAATCAAATTTGAAGGGGCTTAGATCGAATGTGCGCCATGTATGATACACTTAAAGGGCATCAAAATCCGAAGGTTACAATTGATTTCTAGCGCATAAGATTTCAGTGATTTGATTATGATGAAATATTGTGATTTGATTGTGAGAGGCTTCATGTTCGTCGACTTGCTAATTATCATCACCAATTGCAAATTGAGAGAGCCTTAATTCTTCAAAACAGAGATATTGGTTTATCGCCCTAGCATATTGAAACTGGATTTGGTTAACATATTAGCACTATTCATAATTGTGTGCCCCACCGGTTACCAAATTTACTCAGAAAAATTGGATGACAACAACAACTGATCAGAGGCGAACGTCTTCTCGGATGGATTGTAAGACTTACAGAGTGATGTATATGCCACTGCAAGTGAAATTAGATGTCACGTATCATCCTAAAAAGGTCCAATAATGTCTACTCAAATCATCAGAAGGCGCTTGCACGATAAAAGTTATGAGCTAAATTAGCGGCGACAGTTGTTTCACACCTAGCAACAATAATCAAAGTTTATCCTTGGTGTGCATCTAGCCGGGGAAAAATTTTTGAATAAAGTATATTTTTTCAACGACGAGTCACACTTCTTAGAATGCAGTGGTGACTGAAGAAAGGTCGGGAGATCATGCGGAACACACTGGCAAAATCCCAACAGTTTAGAACGCCCCACCATTCCTTCTTCCGGAATTATGGCGTGGGGTGCTGTGATGCATAGTAGACGAACCACTCTAATTTTCGTTTTTGATACATAATTGGACATCTCAAAGTTACGTTGATTTTGTCGTAGAGGCAGTGAGGCGGACATTCCTATAAGGCATTCCATGAGTTGTATTTACACACGTCAATTATAGGAAAGATGTTACGCGTGATAATGTGGACAGCCTGCTTGGATTTGTAAAGCTAGCATGGCCTACCGCATCTGCGGATTTGTCTCCCATCGATCAAATATTAAACATCACTGTTCGTCATTTGGAAAAAAGTGTACAAACTGCCCATCTTGAAGAATTATGTGCTCAAGTATTTGCTGTGTGACAGATAATTCCTAAGAAAATAATTAATAATCTCATTGATAGCATTCCATGCTGTGCAATGCGTATGGTTCAGCACATTGAGTGTCATATTCCATTACTAAGTAAAGCGAATAGGATTAAATGATTTGTTTTCGTATTTTGATAATTTGGATGTTATTTACACATCTATAAATGTGAATTTTAACGTTTTATGACTTTTCCCTTGTGATGTTAAGCTTTAAATACCAAGAATTATATAAATTATAGAATAAATGTAATGTAGAAAATATACTGTTTGTGAAAAAAGTAAGTTTTTATCGGTCTTGAGTAGCAGATATTTCATCTTTCACAGTACATGTTTTGTTTTATTTTTTTATTTAAGTAATTTTATTGAATATAGTAAATAAAATCTAAATATTTTTAATTTCTTTTATTAAGTTTCTATATTCAATATTCCCGTTTTTTATTACAACTATTTTGTAAGAGTTATTTTTTAAGAATACAGTTCTTTAAAAAAAGAATAAAAAAAAAAGGAAAACAGTTGCAACAAAAAAAAGGTCTTGCAACTGAGATATATAACATAATTAATAACATAAACTCAATGAATTCATTTATTTATTCACATTTACTTATTTTATATGAGCTGTATAACAATTAGAGGACAATTTTCATATTTCTTATATCCTAGCTTCAAGTGTACTGTTTAAACTTTCATGAGAATCTCAGCTATAGTAGAAAATTTTCGTTCTTCCTTTGCCGAAAACAGTCAGAATAATGCATGTTGTGTATATGCTCAACGTGTTGCTTTTACAAAGAATGTCACTTTAGTATTACAGAAAGGAATGGGCCACTACAGAATTTTTTACACATACAACGGGCTGATTGAAGTGGAAAATTCGTCATGTTGAAAATCTTGAAGTTTCGCTCATGTATAAAATATTCGAGACAATGTAATGTAGAAGGTATACTTTTTGTGTGTGAGGAAAAAAAATCTTTTTCTTATGTTCCTTTTTTCAGATATGTTTTACTACATTTCAAGAGATTTATTTTTTTTTAACGAAGTTTTATTTTCAAAATTTAACTTTAAATAACTTTGAAATTGTACTGCAAATGTGACGAATGAGATGAGATTGTATATTATACCTAGTTTTATAAGTATTCTGATCTTGGTGCAATAGCTGTTGCACATTTATGCAAAAATACATAACTACAAAATTTATTACAATTATACAAGTTGGTCCTAAACGGCACGTCAAAACGTCACGTGTTGAGTATCAGGTTCTAATGAGTAGGAATTGCATATGAACAGGGTTAGGAAACTCAAACGTAACAGTGCGCTTAAATCGTGAGCGTGACTAAAAAAAAAAAAAAAAAAAAAAAAAAAAAAAACATTTATTCTACAAAAAAAATCTCAATTGAAGTACATAATACAAATGAAAAAAGTGGCACAACTCATAAAAGATGCTCAAAATGTGCCTCTCTAGACGTAATTCATGTTTCACTTCAACATCGCATGCAATACAGAGCACACAATCTCGAACACATGTCGTAGCTTTCGCGATCCTTCCAATGAATCCATGATCGATCGAACAGGTGCGTTGCACACCAGAGATTTAATATATCGCCAAAGGTAGACAACCAGTGGGATTAAATAACGGGATTGCGGTGACCAAGATACTGAGACATTTACAATGTTTTTGCCTCAGATTTCGCGATTCCAGGTGGTGCTGATGCAAAACATGCATCGCATGTGGCACATTTTTAGTGCTTGTTACGGTTTAGTTTGGTTTATTTTACGTCGGCCGATTATCTACACGTGGGATATAGGCCCTAAAGGGGTGGGATGCCCTCCATGGGGGTCTTTCTAAGGGAACCTAGTCCGTATTTACGCAAGGAAATCCAAGGTTCAAAAGGAACCGCGGAAAACTTCGAACGGTTAGGCCGACGGCCGCGATTGGGTTCGAACCCAGCACCCGCCGTCTACCTCTTGGGAGGACAGAACCTCTCGGTTACTGGTGGGGCAGCGCCTATTACGAATTGTAACGTTTTTTGGACCTGTTTTATACATCAATATAGTATTTTTCTAAAATAGGGGTATTTTTATTCCGTTTGTCATCTTTGTGTGTGTGTGTGGGCGTGTCACAGTCAGGATACAATTACACCGTCACGAGCATTTTTACGACCCCTAGTTCCTATGCAATTCTTGCTCCTTATGACCTGACAAGCCCATACTTGCCATTTGAATATGATCTTTTGAACCACCCGGCATATATTAAATTCCGTAATACGGAAATAGTAGGTCTTCGTGTTAAGTACGACATAATCACCATAGCATGATACAATCATTACCTGTCATGGAATATCATTGATTCAATCACGTATGATTCGATTAAATGCAATGAAGAAGACTTTTATTAATATGTTTTTATGTTTTGATTCGATTTCTATAAAATATGATATGTCTCAACAAAATTTGGCATCGATTATATATATATTAATTTCGAACCATTCGGTTGAGCAATTTTTGTGTTGTTGTATGTGACAAGATTACAGACAGACGGACGGGCCAATCGATAATTATAGAGGATAAGTACTGATATAATTATCAACGGACCTAAAAAGTCATTAACAGTTAAGTGATTTTGCGTGTAAATTCCGAACTATTTTACAAAATATTGTGAAAAGGACATAAACTATTACATTTTTATGTAAATATTATTTCATGCAAACTGATATCTTTCATTCAATTTAAATAAATAAAAGTAAAAGTAATATAAAATATCAATTAAATTTAAATTACATAATGAGAATAAATACTGCCTGAAAAAAAATCATAACTTTGTATTTTCACTTTTTTAAAAAAATCTTTTACTTTTAAAGTGTACCTTTGTTTTCATTATCTCTTTTGTGGTAGATAAAAATACTTAAAAAATATGTGACTTAGGCATTAAAAAAAAAAAAAAAGAACCAAAGAACAAATCAACATTTGTTAAATCTCATAATTCAAAAAAAAAAAAAAAAAAAAAAAGAATAGTTAAAGTATTTTTTTAATCTTTTTTTTTTTTTTTTTTTTTTTTTTTTTTTTTTTTTTTTTTTTTTTTACAAAACAAAACAAAACAAAAAAATCGTCACCGATGTAAAATTATATCTTGAATGTTATATATATATATATATATATATATATATATATATATTATATGCTTTTTTTCACTTAGTTCTTTTTACAAAATATATGCTTTTTTATTTCATGTTTTATTAAGTTTCCATTAATAATAGATTCATTAAAAAACGAAAAAAATTCAAACTAAATTTCGCTTTAATGTATTCTAAAATTCCTCCCTTATATCGGAATTTACTAAATATTTTAAACCAGCATTTCTATTTTTTTTTTTTTAATCTAACCATTTACGTAGTTCTTGAAATGAAATGGAATGTAACTTTATTTTTTGGCAAAACTTTACGATAAATATATAATAGTGTGATAAATATATATGTGATAAAGTGATGTGATATGTGTATATATGTGATATATATGTGATAAGTAGCGATAAATATATATGTGAAGAAAAAAAAAGAAAAGAAATATTCTGTTTTATTTATTTTTCTTACATTTGCCGAAACCACCAAAAAATTTATAAAAGCAAAACCATATGTCCGGAAATACTTGTATGTGTAAAGAGTTACTACAGTATTTTTTCCTTAACAATTTCTTTTTCGAATGGAATTTGCTAAATTCTTTCGACCATAAACGGAACTTCCACGGTTACTCTATCAAGACATTTCTTTATCATCTAATATATATATATATATATATATATATATATATATTCTGTAGTAATGACCGATTTCCTTTTTGAATGTAATAGAACATTATGCAAGAATAATCTTTTATTCAAACAGATTATTTAGTTAACACGAAAAAAAAAAAGGGCAAGATTTGTATAAACGTTCTCTTGAAGAAGGTTTTAAGAATACATGCTTTGGTAAAAACAAAGAGAATACCGCATTAATTTGAATCCTCAATTTGTAACATAAAAAACGGAAATAGTTATCCTTTTTTTTCGATTCGTTCTTTAAAAAATAAATCTTAAGGCCTCGTCTTCTTATGAAAGCAGCTTGATACATTGAAATTTTTAATATGAACACCCGATTTTGATATCATATTTGGTTTTTAAGGGAATATTTTCCATAGAATACGAAACGAGAAGTAATTAGGGAGTGTATGTTCAAACATACTGACGTAAAAGTTAAAAATCCTAACAATAAATTGAACTCGCATGACCTTAATAATATTGAAAATTAAAAAATGTCGATAAAAAGAAGAAAAAAAAGAAAAGAAAAACTGAAAAAAATTAAATGAAATTACATTTTATAGACTCCAAAATTCAACCCTGATAACGAAAGTTGCTAAAAATTATATGAAATATTACCAGCTCATTTTTTTTAAATTTTTTCATAAATTGTCTATTTTCTTATCATATCTTACGTTTTTTATGAAGTGGAATGTAATATAAACAGATTTCAGATAGAAATCTTTTAATAAAGATTTTAATATCAATGGAAAAAAAAATAATGTATTTTGCTTTAGTTACTTTTCTTATATCTGCCGAAACCACCAAAAAAGCTACAAAAGTAAAACCACAAATCTGGAAATTCTTAAAAGACTTAAAAAAAAAAAAAAAAAAAAAAAAAAAAAATCATCTTTTATTAGCTCCAAAATTCTACCCTGATAACGGAAGTTGCTTAAACCGTACCAACGCAGAAATTATTTTCTGGAAATTCTTGTATGGGTAATGAGTCACTAGAATATTTTCTCCTTAACAATTTCTTTTTGAGCTGGAATTTGCCAAATTTTTCCGACCATGAAATGGATTTCCATGGTTACTTTATAATGACCATTTCTTTATCATTTAATGTGACTTTTTTCCTGTAGTAATGAACCGATTTTCTTTCTAAATGTAATAAAAAAAAAATGTGTATGCATATTTTTTTTTATTCAAAAATGTTATTTAGTTAACATGGGAAAAAGGGATACGGTCTGCATAAATATTCTTTTGGAGAAAGTTTTCAGAATATATGCTTTGGCAAAAAACAAAGAGCATATAAGAGACCCCCTAATGATTTTAATCAGCAATTTGTCGCACAAAGAAAAAGAAATGGCCATTATTCCCAGCTAAAAATGAACTGCAGTTTTTTTGTAGAAGTGAAGTGTTTTTGAGGTTTTTCTAAAATTTCTCTAGTCTTTCTGTAGTGCAATCTCAACTATAAAATCACTTCAGTTATTTTGTAGTTAATTAAAGGTGATTTTGCAGTAATTTATTTTCAACATTCTGTGCTCTATTAACTTTGAAAACACTGTAGTTTTTATAAAGTCATTTTATAATCAAAAATTAAAAAATATATGATTTTATAACCGTAGAAGCACTGCAGTGAATTTGAAGTTATTATCCAACCATTAATTTAGAAGTACATTTCCGATGCATCTCTCGTATAACTGTAGTTATTGTCCGATAAATTCACAGAATTTAATCGGAGAAAAATAATTTCAAATATGCTTCAAAATCGATCTAGGGATTTCTCATCCCATCGAATCACTTCCGTAGTAAAAAATTTATTAGTTCCTACTTTGTTTTGTTACTTTGAAATTACAAGTTTTAATACATTAAAATCCATTTTTCTTTTTTTTTTTTTAATTCAGACATGGGCGTCTCTATCTATGCTTCCTTCCCCCTAACTTAAAATTCTTAGTTCCTTTATTATTTTAAGCTAAGAAAAAAAAATAATTTCACTAAATTACATTTTGAAATCCAGTGAGGGGTAGTGACTACCTGTGCGCCCTGCATACAACGGAAATTTCTTAGTTCGTTTATTTTAAGTTACTCTAAAGGAATAAATTTTGCGACGTTTATCAAAATCAGAGAAAAAATATATTAAGTTTCAAAAGTTATGAGGAACAATGGGCCTTTTACTCACCAGCCTCTTAATGCGAAATTTCTTCTTACTTTTTATTGTAAATTTCTTGAAAATTATACATTTTACTATGCATTTGAAAATATCAGAAGAGAAAAAAATTGTTAATGCATAGCTATGTTTTTTTTTTTAAATTTACGAAGGGGCAAATACTTTCCTCTACCTTCCTCCCCCTAACAGAAAATTCTTAGTTCTTACATTTTAAGCTAAAGAAAAAGATTGGATTTTAGTATTTTTTCAAAAATCGGAGAAAAACATTAGTTAAATTTCAAAATCCAGTGAGGGAAAATGGATCATCTATTCCCCCACCCCTCGCGGAAAATTCTTTTTTTCTTTATTTAAATCACACTAAAAGAATAAATTTTATTATGCTTTTGTAAATTGGAGGAAAAATTGCTAATTAAATTTCAAAATCCAGGGAGGGGCAATGAGCCTACAACCCCCACCTTAATTGAAAATTTCTTTTTCTTTCTTTCTAAGTTACTCGAAAATTTTACATTAGGTTTTTGAAAAAAAAAGAGGAAAGTTTATTTAATTAAATTTTAAAATCCAACGAGCTCCTCTGCTTCCTGCCCCCATACATCTCCATCTTCATAACTGAAAATTACTTGCAATTAATTTACTATTACTTCATTTTGAAATCGACATACAAATATTTGAATTATCAAATAATTTTTTAAATCGCTCTTTAAAATTATTATTCGATCTAAACTTAATGAATCGTAGAAAGAAAAAAAATACTTCATCAGTTAATTTAAGTGTATTTTCTAATTATGTATTCATTTTAAAAGCACATCAAAGTTTCTTATTTCATGCAAATATTAAATTATTAAAAGTGTTTAAAATTACTTTACAAGTCATAAATATATTGAAAAATCTAGTCATTTTTTATATTAAAATTAAAAAAAAAAAATCAGAAATTTCCCTTTGTAAAAAATTATTTACCAAAGAAAAAAAAAGAAGAAAATTAAATTAATGTTTCTATTTTATTTTTAGGTAAAAATGTAGATAAGTTAACAATCAAATATATCTACAGAATCATTAAAAACATATGCTACATTAAAAAATAAAAATGATATAAAATGAGTCCTTATTCTAATTCAAAGTTATTAATTATGAACTTCTTATTTTATAAAATTAATTTTTCCTTTTTACAAATATATATTTCTTAAATTACCACATTAATTTACATTATAATTCCTTAAAAAATTATATTATCAGGAAAACTTCTAAAATTCGTTTATTTTTGTAATTTTGCAAGAAAGATTAAGAAATATTCTCCATTTAAAAAACTCACTACCGATATATATATATATATATATATATATATATATATATATATATATATATATATATATATATATATATATATATATTATTTTTATTTAATTTTTAAATTAAAAAATGTTTTTAAATAACAAATTATTATTCTAACACAATATTATATTCTTATTTTATAAAATTAATTTATCCTTTTTTACAAATATATATTTCTTAAATTAACACATTTAATTACATTATAATTCCTAAAAAAAATTATATTATCAGAAAAACTTCTAAAATTCGTTTATTTTTTTTAATTTGCAAGAAAGATTCAGAAATATTCCCCCTTTAAAAAACTCACTACCAAAAAAAAAAAAAAAATATATATATATATATATATATATATATATATATATATATATATATATATATATATATATATATATATATATGTGTATATATATTATTTTTATTTAATTTTTAAATTAAAAAATGTTTATAAATAATAAATTATTATTCTAACACAATATTATATACTTATTTTATAAAATTGATTTTTCCTTTTTACAAATATATATTTCTTAAATTAACACATTATAATTCCTAAAAAAAAACCTCTAAAATACGCTTTTTTTTTTTTTTTTTTTTTTTTTTGCAAGAAAGATTTAGAAATATTCCCTATTTAAAAAAACTCACTACAAAAAAAAAAAAAAAAAAAAAAAAAATATATATATATATATATATATATATATATATATATATATATATATATATATATATATATATATATATATATATATGTATGTATGTATGTATATATATATATATTTAATTTTTAAATTAAAAAATGTTTATAAATAACAAATTATTATTCGAACACAATAATAAAAAAATGTTTTACCGCATCATTAAACGACATAAAATGAATTTTTATTCTAAGTAAAAAATATTAATTACCGACCCATAATTTATTAAAGTAAGTATTTCCATGTCAAAAATATATATTTTATAAAATTAACACAACGCATGTAAAACATTATAATTCATAATAAAAAAATTATTTTTTTTCGCAATTAGCCAAAAAATAAAATTATTTTATTAAATATTTACTGATTTTTAAATTCAGAAGAAAAACCAATTCATTTGCTTTATCTAATTCGCTAAAGTATTTGTTTAATTCATTTAATATTAAATTGTTTTTAAAATACACGCCCATATAAACGAATTACAATAAATAAATAAATAATAAAATAAAAGCAATTTAAAACATCCAATTTTTCTGCCTGCCATTCAGCTTTTGGAACAAATAACCTTTAATTGAAATGCCTCCCCTTTATACCTCGCACAACACTAATCACACAAGTCTCAACGGGCAAGTGGTCAAAGCGTGTCTCTCCTGTACCTGGGATCGTCAGTTCGAGTCCAACTGTTTCCACAGTCAAAATCTGCCTTTGAAATGTTAAAAAGGAAGCTTACCAGAATGGTCAATAGATGGCGCCAGCAGAGCCAATTTTTTTGGGTGGGAGGGGCATTTAACTTCAAATTCACTGCAGAAAATGTGTAGTTATGAACTACACATTCACTTTAGTGATTTTGTAGTTGTTGACTTCGAAAAAACTGCAGTGATTTGTGCCAAATCACCACAGTGTGCCAACTGCATTTTCTTTGCAGTTTCACTAGAGTTCATTTTTAGCTGGGTTTCTTTTTTCGGCTCATGCTAACAAACAAATAAAAATTTTAAGGATCGTGTTTATATGAAAGAGCATCTTAATTTGAAGTTTTCAATGCGAACACTCAATTTTAATATCATATCTGGTTTTCATGGGGAAATTTACCATAGGACGAGAAGGGATTACGATAGTAATTCGGGTACGTATGTTCAAATTATGCTAACGTAGAAGTTTAAAATCCTAATAATAAATTAAACTCGAATGAAGTTAATAATACTAAAAATTTTAAAAGTGCCAAAATAAATAAATAAAAACTGAAAAAATAAAGCCCTTTTTACAGGCTCCAAAATTCAACCCTGATAACGGAAGTTGCTAACTATTAAGAAAAACCGTATCAATGCAGAATGTTTTTTTTAATTTTAATTGAATTTCTGTATTGTTTATCATTCCTGTTCATTAACGTCATTCTTGAAATGCAATATAATATAGCTTGATTTCAGATAGGACTCTTATAATAAAGATGTAAAATTAAATGGAATAAGGAAAAAAAATATATATATCTTTTTAGATACGTTTGTCTTACTGCCGAAACCACTATAAAAGTTATAAAAAACCCATATATCTGGAAATTCTTGTATCAGTAAAGAGTTACTAGAGTATTTTTTCCTTAACAATTTTTTTTCAACTGGAAGGTGCTAAATTCTTTCAACCATGAAATGAATTTCCATGATTACACTATAATGACCATTTCTTTATCATTTAATATGACAATTTTCCTGGAGTAATGAACCGATTTCCTTTCTGAATGTAATAGAAAACTATGTAAGTGCAATCTTTTACTCAAAAATGTAGAATACTTATGTGTTGCCCTGTAAATTAATAACAAATATTCCTTTCACCACATATCGTGCAGAATGTATATTTTAGTACTACTTCATAGATGCAAACAAATTTTACTGTGTTCGAAAGAGTGTAACATCGTTAAAATGCGAATGCGCATTTCAGTAGTTTAACTAAATTCAAATAATCACAAGATAATCGGAAATTGGCGATAGCACGCAATTAAAATAACAAAACTTACAATTACAAAATACAAATACATCAGAATAAAATATAAAAACACAAAGGAATCGAAGCGTTTCGAGTTTGAAAATTAACAGTCTGGTATCAGCTACTGTAAACAAGTGTCCGTAAACGGACAATGCCACAAATAAACAGAAAATGATGGAAGGTGAGATTAATGAAGCTTTTACAAAGTATAAAAGACAAAGCAGGGATATTACTTCTTAATTTCTACTCCTGTCACTTTCTATTCATTTATAACCTTGTCTTATTACGAACACGCGTTTACAGTAAATGATTGCGGACTGTTATTTTTTGAATTCGAAACCTGTATTATGCATATATTAATGTATATAAAGTTTTATTACTTTAATTATTTTTAAAAAGTTTGAAGGTTCCTCTATTCTGAAGCCTGTTATTATTTCGAAAACCATATTTCATTTATTTATTTATTTATTATTATTATATATTTTTTTCAATTAAGGGTGTTTGGGGCACATTTTAAAATAATTTTTATTTATTGAGTTAAAATTTTGAGTTTTTTGTGATTGTTAACCATATTACTAGTAAACAAAATCACAAGATGAAAATTAAATAGTATATTTTTTAAATTTTAAATTAGAAATTTATAAAAAAGTAAGGTGAATTAAAATCATTATAACTTTAAATTGCTTTTGTAGAATTTCAAATTTTCTTTTTTAATAAATTAGACCCCTCCCCGGAGAAAAATAAATAAATAAATAAAATAAAAATGAATAAACTATTGTTTTGTAATGAAAAATATTTTTCAGCTTTTTTTTAAACATATAGTATACTGAAATGAACAATATTTCCTTTAAACCACCGTTATTGTGTATTCTGAACTCATTAAATATTTATTTACATATATATAAAGAGTTTTACATAAATATAATATTTATATCTCATTTACATATATCAAGAAGGAAATTTTATATCGCTAACCAGTAAGAAAAGGGACTTTTTTAAACAAAAGAAAGTTTATACAATCATTTTATGCCAAGATTTTTTTTTTTTAAAGAAAACGTAAACTGTGCATGTTATTTATTGTTGCAACTGATAAATTATTTGCTGAGTAATCTACAAATGATAAAGTTATTAGAATATATTTGTAAAATTTTGTCTTATTAATCTTTCGGTACCTCATTACATTATAATTAAGTATTTCTGATTACAGTGGTTTCATTTTAGCAACGCAAATGCAATGTGGTTGCTGCTCATATTCCTAGGGTTAAATGTATTTGACTCCACATACATTCTCAATACGACCCGTTGTTACCATATTGTAATGAGTATTCAGACTGAAATCATGTAATGCATTATATTAAGCCCAAAGATATATGACATTAGGTATATGAGGCAGCTGTGCCTCATTCCTGAGTTATAAATTTACATCTTTATCATTGGTAGTTTGATGAAATTGTCATATTGGTGCCTAAAACATGCATTCGCAGAGAGTTTTTAAAGAAAATGACATGTTTGAGACGCCCTCATTAAATGCGATCGTCATTATGTACATACGTAATACCTATAGTGTTTGTTCAGCCCATAAGTCTGTCCGTACGTCCGCATATAAAAGCTCAAAATCTGCCCAATCGAATTATTTTTAAAACATATAATTGTTGCGTTATTTTGTCTAATCATTTGATTTTTTTAATCATATGTATAGTTTAATTAAAGGGGCAATCAAAAGTATTTCTTTATGTAACGGTGAACGGAAAAAAACAGTTTCAAGTGCATTTTCATGATGTTACATTCTTTCGAACATAGTAAAATTTATTTTCATCTATGAAGTATATACTAAACTATATATTCTGTACAATATGTGGTGCAAAAAATATTTGTTATTAATTTACATGATCACACATAAATATTCTACATTTTTTTTAGCAAAACATTGCACTTACATAGTTTTATATTACATTCCGAAAGGAAATCGGTGCATTGCTCCAGAAACAAAAATCATACTCATATGATAAAGGAATGGTCATTTTAGAGCAACCATGGAAATTCGTTTAATGGTTGGAAGAATTTAGCAAATTCCAGTTGAAAAAGAAATTGTTAAGGAAAAAATACTCTAGTAACTCTTTACACATACAAGAATTTCCAGATATATGGTTATATTTTTACAACTTTTATAGAGGTTTCGGAAGATGGAAAAACAATGTAACTAAAGAAAAATACGTTACTTTCCTTTCTATTTATTTCTAAATCTTTATTGTAAGAGTTCTATCAGAAATAAAATATCATGCGTTAAGCATAGATTAAGAAACACTTTCCAACACTTCCTGAAATCTTAAACAAAACTTTATTATACACAGAAATCAGGTGTTATTATCCTTAGCCAAATATGTATTCCAATACTTTTTAAAGCCTTGTATTTGATATGTCAGTTGATATATATACTATATAATGGGGGAATTTAGTTTAGCAAGAAAATGCCTAACTGGTTGATTTTTTTTTTAGTAATTTATACTAATATATGGAAACATACTTGAATACTTTTGTTCAACCCTATAGTTTACCTAGTAAATTTATTAAACAAAAGTATTTTGCTAAAATTTAGTTCAATCAAAAATACTCTTTAAACAACTTAAATCACATTTCCAGAAATTATCGTCCTTAGATGACCATCCAGTTTGTGTGACTCTGTATATCATTTTATCTGCATTCTCTGAACATTTCTTATTAAACTAAATACAATTCAGCGTAAAAATGCATAAAACTTATTTTAAAACCACCTTTAAGTTGTTTGCGCTCACATTCAGTATCGTTTGTAAGCTCTTTTGTGTCCTGTATATCAACTATAGCATTTATACATACTATATAATATGCATAGATTTAGTGGAACTTAAAAAAGCATATCATGATTAAAATGCATTTCATCCATCCATCAGCCATCGTGAGATACATTTGCAGTGCTTCGGAAAGAATATACTATTTGAAATCTTTTGTGTGTCCCTGTAAATGCTATGCACATCATATCATCCATAACTGCATCTTAAAACTTATATTAAGCTGAACACACGTATATAGATTTTTTTAATCATAAAATAATTTTATATATTTAAAATATGTCGCACACAATTACCCCATTAACATTATAAAATGAAATTCTTTTGTGTGGCCCTACAAATGAAAAAGAGCTATTTTTTTCACCGCATATTTTACAGAATGCTTATTTTAGAGCCGTTTATAAACTCAGTTCATAAAAGCAGTTCATAAAATTTTATTATGTTTGGCAGGCTGTAACATCTTTAAAATTCATTTGAAACAATTTCTCCTATAGCCCGTAATATAACAGTAATTTTTTGAATACTCCTGTAAATGAACTAATCATGGTAGAAACTTCTTTTGTTAGGGTAAATGTCAATAACCTCCAAAAATCTAAGGGTGATCCGAAAATATATACTCGGACGTTAGAGTGCGGCCATACAGCCAGACAAACCGAAATCATAAACATTTTTCAACTTTGTTGAAAAGTGTTAAAAATGGTAAATGCATAAATAACAAACGAATTTCAGTCAAACTCCGTAGTTTTCTGAAAATTATCTAAAAAATTAAGCCATAAATTCAATAAAATATATTGATGCAACTGAAAAAAATAATTATGTATGTGCAATGTAAATCTGCTAATTTTATTCCTTTCTAAAAGGTAAATGAAGCCGACCGGATATGAACAAAGTTCAAACGTACTATAAAAACACACATAGTGGAAATGAATTATCATAATGATTTAGATTTTTAATTTTTAATATAAATTTATAAAAAAAAAGTTTTCAGAATTATATGAAACTTATTTATAAATATATATATAAATATATAATTATATAAATATATTTTCTCAAATGCTTAATCTTCAATGCTTAATGCTTCTCAACACAATCTCCTATTTTTTAAAAATCTAATTTTACAGATTTTCATTAATGATTATTACATATATGTAAATATTTATTAAAATATTTTCACTCGCTTGCTTGAGCAAATCTCCCAATATCTTATTTAAAAGAATTATGAGGTTTAATAGAAGGAAAGGAAAAGATAATACACAGACAATTACCGCAGAAAAAAAAAAAAAAACTCAATTGTTGTTACAAAAAAAAAAAAAAAAAAAAAAAACATAAATACTAATATTTTAAGTTAAATTAATATTTATGATTAATATAATTAATAAACAG
Source organism: Maratus speculifer (assembly GCA_964019185.1). Lineage (NCBI taxonomy): Eukaryota > Metazoa > Arthropoda > Arachnida > Araneae > Salticidae > Maratus > Maratus speculifer. Next base: position 127,840,023 of record OZ025297.1, on the reverse strand, counting down.
TAAATTTACATTAAGTTAAATTGTAGATAATTTTCCTTAGAAATTCTTTTTATTAAATATATAAACAATAAAAACTTTACAGTTCCGTATAATTTTAGAATCAAGTTCTTTGTTCCTTCAAATCATTTAAACTTTTGTTTAAACGCAGTTTAATTTAATGTTTTTTAAGACAAGATCTTTGTAACAAAAGAAAAAAAAAAAACAGAGATATAGAATTCTTTGTTTAAAATATTTTTTTTCGGTCTGCCAGAAACATCACTCACAAGTAAAATAAAAACGAACATTTTGAAATTCTTGTATAAATAAGAGATACCTAAGATATTATATATATATATATATATATATAGACTTTTTTGTTCTTCTTGAATTTGCTAAATCCCTTCTACCATGAAATGTCTACCATGAATGCCTTCTACCATGTCTGTTTCATAGTTACCCCCAAAATTCCAATTTCTTTATCATTTATTATGAGGAGTATTTTTTCGGCCTTGAGTTACCGTAAATTTTTATTTCAAAATGCACATCAAAATGTAAAAGGGAAAACTATAATGATATTTAGATAAGTAGGAAAAACAGTTTTTCATATAGAATTAATAAGCTGTAAAAATAAAGAAAGCATTAAAAAAAATACTTTATTTTAAGTTGATCATGTTTGCAATAATATTCTGTAAAAGTTTAAAATGTTTAGAAAGCTATCAACTATAGGATTTAAAGTTTGAAAATCTGCATTAAAAATAGCACAGGGTGTTTACTAGATATTAAAAGTGTAAGATTATTTTCTCATATTTTTATTTTATGTTTAATTCCCATAAGTCCAGGAATATTCCCGAGATGTAGTCACATTATTCCAGGATCGAGAACTAATTCCTAAATATTTTGCTCTTACTTAATCTTTTTTAATCTTTGCAGGTCAGGATAGTTTTTGAATAGAATTTTTAAATTTACTTCAAAACTTCTTTCAGTAATTACTTTTTCTACTTGATGCTCATCTCAATCATTTTATATTTTTGTTGGTTTTATGCAGTTAAAAATTAACTGCATTTAATGTGATTTCAAACATGACTTTATAACAAAATCTTTTAGATAAAAAAAAATAATGAAATTTATTTTTAATAATTTTTTAGGCCAAAAACATCACTCGCAATGGATGTAAAAAGCGTATATGTTAACCGATTAATTTTATCATTTTTTTATTACACATTTTTCTTGGTTTTTGTTTGACTTAACTTTGCTAATTTCCATTTATTATGATATGAACTTTCATGAATAATTATTCAAATACCGCTTGGTAAAATATAATGGAATATAAAAAGTGATCACGTTTAAAATCACCAAATATATTTAATTAGCAAAAGATCGGTTTCGGCAGTATATAGTCTTACCGTCGTCAGTGCTGAGAGAGGTAAAAATTTGCTCCTAAATATAGGAAAGACGGAAAATTGAAAGCGACCAATAAGATGACAAAGAACTGCTGGCCAATAAGAGAACGCATATGAAATGGAACCGAAAGAGAGAGAAGTAGGTCAAAGAAAAAAAGTAGTTAAGTAAAAGATGTTTTAATTAAATATTTCCAGCAATTCGATAGTGGGGTGGATGACGAAATCACAATTTACAACATCGTCAGTAAGCTATATGCTACCGAAACCTGTCTGTTGCTAATTTAATATATTTGGTGCCTTTTAACGTTGCTCAATTTTTATATTCCATGAACTTTAATAGTTACCCCAAAATATCAGCTTCTTTATTATTTATTACGAGGAATAATCCTTTTTTCTTCAGTTACTGTAAATTTTTATTTCAGGATGCACCACAAAATGTATAAGGGAAAACTGTAATTCGAAAAGTTTAATGGTATTTAGATAAGTTGGAAAACGATTTTCCATTAAGAATTAATATGCTTTAAAAGTGAAGATAGCTTTTTAAAAGAAATGTTTTATTTTAAGTTGATGGTGTTTGAAATAATTTTCTGTAAATGTTTAAAATGTTTAGAAAGTTATCAGCAACAAGATTTAAAATTTGAAACGTTCACATTTAAATTAGTATCGAGTGTTTACTAGATATTAAAAGTGTAAGATTATTTTCTCATATTTTTATTTTATGTTTAATTATAGTTTAAGATGTCGGTCTAATTTTGATAAGTTCAGGAATATCTCCGAGATACAATCACTCTTTTCCAGAATCGAGAAGAAGTTTAATTCCTAAAGTTTAATATCAGAAGTTTAATTCCTAAACTTCTTGGATTTATTTTTATTTTTTATTTTTACAGGTTTGGATGATTTTAAAATCGTGCTTCTAATTTTTGTTCAAAACTTCCTTCAATACATGTTTATCTCGATCATTTTATATCTGTTTTGAAATGGAATTGAATTTAATGGAAATTCATATATGATTCTGTAACAAAGATTTTGAGATAAAATAAGTAAAATAATGAAATTTATCCTTATTTATTTTTACTAAAAAAAAAAAAATATCGAAACGAAAATAAAAGCGAATAGTTAACTTAAAGATTTTATCATTTTTTCTACTAGACAATTTTTTTTTTTTTGTTCTGTTTGAATTTTCTAAATCCTTTCTACCATGAAATAAAACTCCATGTTTACCACAAAATACCAGTTTCTTTATCCTTTATTATGAAGAGCATTTTTTATAACTTGAGTTATCGTAAAAATTTTTAATTCCGGATGCACCACTAAAAAGTATAATGGAGACCTTTAATTCAGTTAGATAAATTGGAAAACAGTTTTCCATATAGAATTAATAATCAGTAAAGTTAAAGAGAGCTTTTTCAAAGATAGATTTAATTTAAGTTTATGATATTAAAAGTAATTTTCTGTAAAAAGTTTAAAATCTTTAGAAAGTTATCAGAAATAGAATTTAAAGTCTAAAACAATTATATTTAATACAGTATAGGAAGTTTAATAAATATTAAACGTGTAAATTATTTTCTTATAGCTTTTTTATGATTAATTACATTTTAAGATGTTGGTATAATTCCCATGGGTTCAGGAATATCTTGAAGATACCACCATATTACTAATCAAGAACAAATTCCTAAATTTCTTGGAATTATCTTTTTTTTAATCTTTGTTGTTCAGAATAATTTTAGAATCATGTTTCGGATTTTTGTTTAAAACTTTTTTTCAATTCATGTTTACTTCAATCATTTTTTTAAATATAGATATACGTATATATTTAATAGAGCCGATTTTATTGTGATTTTAAATGTGACTTTACAACAAAAACTTTGAGATTTAATAAAAGTAAGATAACAAATTTATTTTTAATAAATTTTTATGCCAAAAACATGGATGTAAGAACAGATATATTATTTAAGTCATTTTATCATTTTTTTTCCCATTAAGCATTTTGCATGATATTTTTCGACTTGAATTTGCTAACCCCAATATTATGTTAAATACAATATTATGTTAAATATCAGTTTCTATCATTTATAATGAGGAATGATATATTTTTTTTCTTCAATGACTCTAAATTTTCATTTCTAGAGTGCCAAAATATATATAAGGGAAAATTTTAATTTGAAAATTATATTTAGGTATTTTGGAAAATAGTTTACTTTTAGAATTAATAAGCCGTAAATGTAAAAAGAGCTTTTTCCAAGAAAGATTTTGGTATAAGTTGATAATGTTTAAAATAACTTTATGAAAATGTTTCATATCTTTAGAAAGTTATCATCAGCGGGATTTAAAGTTTAAAACATTTTTGTTTAAATTAGTACAAGGTGTTAATTAGTTATTTAACGTGTAACATTATTTCCTGATAAAAAATATTTATGCTTAATTATATTTTAATATTCGCATCTAATTCCTACGTGCTCAGGATAATCTGCATGATACTGAAACTTTATCCCAGATTCGGAAACTAATTTGAAATTTTTGTAGACATCCGTTTTATTTATAAATTTGATTTAAAACGTGGATACCTCGAGCATTTTATATTTTCCTTGTAATTAAATTTAATTTAGTGTATTTAAGTCATGATTTTATAACAAACAAAAAACAAAAAAACAATGAAATATATTTAAGTATTCGTTATGTGAAAAACATCACTGCAATTGAAGTAAAAATAAGTATGTTAACTGAGCAACTTTCTTTGATTTTGGTTCCACTTTTGAATTTGCTAAATCTCTTTTAGCATGAAATGAACTTTCTTAGTTATTCTAAAACATGAGGTTTTTTTTATCATTTATTATTTCCTCTTTTTTATGGTAAAGTATTTTTTCCTTTTGCGTTATGGTTAATTTTTATATTCATGATGCACCAGAAAATGTAAAAAGAGAATTTTTTTCGATAAATAGAGCTTTTTTAAAATATAGATTTTATTTTAAATTTATAGTGTTTCTTTTATAAATTTTATTTTACATCGATAGTGTTTTCTATTTTACATCGATAGTGTTTTCTATTTTACATCGAGAGAGATTTAAACTTTTTTGTGCATACACTGTAAAAAAAAAGGATCGATCTACTAAAAAAAATTTTAGTAATGTTAGTCGGTTACAAGAAAATCTGTAAGAATTACTAGAAAAAAGTTAGCAACGAAGAGAGTTAATAGTTTTATATTTTTAATAAATATTACTAAAACTCACTTGGTGTGGCATCGATAGCACAGTGGTTATAGTAACGGACTCCAGTCTAGAAGGTCCCGGGTTCGATACAGGCCACTGCCAAATACGTCCCGAATGTATGTAGTGTAAGTACTCGTTAGTAAAGGGATTATGAAAATTCTCTCTGAGCAGTTAGCAATGTTTGATGCTGCCATCTATTGCAGTTTTGCCGAAAATCTTTCGCTTCAGAAGTCTGGATGCAGCTCGAAGGAACCTCCTGCCCTTCGGGCGAGCGTAATGGTTATTAAAAATAATTTTGGAGCTATTACTAAAATTTGCTTGGTGGCTCATACTAAAAATTTTTAAGTTAGTTATACAAAATATTCTTTTGTTCAGTTTACAAAAGAAATGCTTGCTTCACTTCCAAAAATAAGTTTGTAATGGTTACCAAAAAATTCTGTGGAATACAAATTTACTAAAAAAATTTTAGTAACCTCTTGAATTTTTTTACAGTGTATTATTTACTATATACATGATAAATCTGCTTATAGAATTAACCGTTAGTCTTTTTTAAATCAAAAGTATTTGAAGATGTATTAGATTTAATTATTTTTCCCCATTTATATCAACAAAAAACTACTTTAATCGTAATATTAGATGCATATAAAAATCCATGCACAGTCTTACGTAATGCACATTTCAGAATCTTAAAAAGAATAATGAAGAGAAACATTGGCAAAAATATTAACATTTAAAAAATTATTAGTGATTTAATGCAATGAATTCGAAAATGTAATCTTTTTAACTTAAAAAAATATTTTAAAATGCCACTATTTTATTTTTATTTATTTATTTATTTATTTATTTTTTGAAATTCACTTCAACATTGAAATGCAGTGAGTTCATTATTTGAATCACATTTTTAAAGATGGAAACGGAAGTATACTGTGCCCTTAAGATACCTTTGATGTTTAAAAATAAATAAAATTATATTTTGATACTAAATTTGTTAAAGAACTTTATGTATTTTTTTCTTGAATAATTATAATGTATATATTTTTCAAATGGAGGAAAACGTGTTCAGCCCGGATTTGAAGCACTGACCTTTGGCTAAAGTCGAGAAAACCCTGTCAATAGAACTATTACGAATAAACCTGGAAGATACACATTTCACACACAAAACTAAACATCAAAACATTTCAACTGATATGTGAATCATCTACAATAAATCACAGGAAATGCGAACTTTAAGGAAAAATTGATACGTATTTATATCTATGAAACGCTGGTAATTTAAATCCAGACGAATCCTGGATTTGTATTTACACATGAATAGTTAAAGGGTCATTTTCCCAAAATTACTTAATTTGTTTTAATTTATTTATGTTTATTTTCCAGGTTATTTCAGTTGGTGGAACATCGCCTGATTCAGCCAAAGGTGTCTGATTTCGAATATTAATTTGGAATTTTTTGCCCAGTTTAGAGAAATTACAAATTTAATTATTCATTTTTTTAAATACTGATAATCATTTTCTGTAGTTTCTATTTATTTATTTATTTATTTATTTATTTTTTCAATGCGTTTTATGAAATCTTTCAGATGTAGGAACATATGATTTTGCCAAATGTACCTGATTTTGAATAAAGGCTTGGGCGCTATTTTGCCCAGCTTGGAGAAATTACAACTTTAACTAATCATGTATAAATACATTTCCATCATTTTCATGGAGTTTTTTAATGCCTTTTTTGAAATGCTTCAAATGTACGATATAAAACAGTATTATATAACTCGAAGCGTTTCAAAAATTTTCAAATAATAAATTGCATATATCATTTTTCATTATGTGAATACTTAACTCAAATAATGGGTTATCCTGTCTTGATGTCTATATTTTTAAACCTTTAAAAAACGGCATATCAAATAATCAAACTCCAATACAAAATAAGTAAATTTTGTAATACAAGCGTGATTATGCTCATAGGCATTAGTGTAATATAATTTTGAACTGAATATGAAGCACAACATGGTTTCTATGTAAATATTCATTACAATGTGCTAACATTGCGGTAGACTATGAATATCTGCGGAGTCAAATACATTAAACCTTCGGAATATGCGCATCAACCACATTTCAGCAGATTTGCTAACAGGAAGCAACTGTAGTCAGAAACGCTTATTAATGGTTTATTATTATACATCATGCATGGAAGATACTATTTTGCTTAAATCAGCTTCATCGAAATTTTCGGTAATATATTAACGTTCATGAAAACTACCAATAGCTTAAGAAAAAAAAAATATTAAACTTTTATTTCATTGTGGTGTTCAATAACTCATTATACACAAGTAGCTTTTATTTTACTGTTTAATTATATCTTTATTATGACGCTTGTACTTATCAATACTTTTTATAACTCTTAACTTATTAACCTCCAATATTATAACTGCTTAATTATCATTAACTACTTTAGCGTATGTTATTATGTAAGAAATGGATCTATCGAAATAAAACATTTGTATACGCTGAGATTATTTTATCCCAAGAGCCATATTTCTCTAAACATCGTGAACAAAGAAAATTTATTTTTTCACTCACCCCTTCTGATAAGAGATATCATAAGAGATAGAAGAACATAACGTCCTAAAAAAGATACCCCTTTTTTCGAAGAAAAAACTTGATTTGCTTGAGATTTATTCCAGCGCATAGAATACAACCAATTACAGCCAATATTTTATCACGGATTGACATGCAACCAATCAAGTCATCCCAATCCCATTTAAAAGAAGAGGGTTCAAAAGGTGTGAAATATGCATACGTTTCAGATTACGAAAGTGATTTCTACAATAAGTGCATTCAGTTTCATATACAATGTAAAACTTTTAATTAAAAATATTAATATACACATAATTAAAAAAACAAATGTAACATACATTTGTAAAATGAGAAATATAAAAGATGCAAAAGAAAATATATTAATTTTTAAACTTAAGTCAATAATCACGTTTCAAAAATTAATTATGTATACATGTAAAAGCAATAATGGTACAAATTATTATGGTAATGTGGAAAAAAAATTACAAATAAATCAGCCTAAAGTTAGTTTATTGTATTTCTTTCAATATTGATCCACCCGTTGTTTTTTAGCATTTCGTATGTCGTTCTTATATAATTACGACTGCCTTTATACGTTTCTGCATCTCTTGAATAAATTTTGGAATCAGGCGTTCCTCTTTATTACCATGATGCCATGCAAGAATTGTTCGCTCAGTTAATTGCATCCTGCAAATTACTGCAATACTGTTGTCTCTGGTCTTCAAGTCAAGAAAAATTAAGCAACAAACAAGGTTCAAATAACTGAGCGATTTATTCGTATATGACATCATTGTGATGAAATGAAACGACTGGTTCAGAAGAAGCGAAGCCTAAACATATAAACCAAAATGAGTAATTTCAAAAAGTATAAATATATATATATATATATAAAGTATATATAAAGTGTATATATATATATATATATATATATATATATATATATATATATATATATATATATATATATATATATATATATATATATATATATATACTTTAATTACAATTTAATGAATTATATTTCTTTCCTCAGAAGCCAAATCCGCTCTTTTCTATTAAGAGAGGAAATGGGTTCATAAATGGTTATAATTTAACAAGCAGTCTCCATATTTTTTTTTTTTTATTTACCGAGACTTCCTTTTATAAAATCTATTTTCATAGTACTAATGTCCCTCTTATGTTTAAAGAGAAAACACTAAGCCTTGCAAGAAATTGGAGTAGAAAATTTTAGTATGTGTTTCTTTTAAATTTTTATGACGAGCTAAAATTCCTTATCACTTTAGAAGTTACATGGAAAATACAAATAGATTATATTAAACTGTATATAAATTACTTAAAAGTAGTAGAAATTTTTTTAAATGTTAAATTCAATGTTCATTTTAAAATGTTCATTGACGTTGAATTTCTACAACACATACCAGCACATACAGCTAAGAGAATAAACGATGCAATAAAAGCTAAGAGTGGATTTCTATAATTATATTCGTTGTAAATAATGTATATACATTTATCAAATGTTAAATTTAATACAACGAATCACCTTCTTGGCTGATTTATATATAAATTATCCAGTTACCATAATAATGTGGCCACACTATAATTCAATGTTTCTTTTTTTATTGAAACAAATTACATTTTTGAAAAATATTTTAAAACCCATGTAAAAAAAATCTTTTTACCAAATCTCTACTGTATCAGAACATTATTTTGAATTCAACGTGAATTCAACATTTAAAAAAAGAATCTTTTCTATTATTTTTAAGTAATTTATATACATTTTAATATAATCTACTTGTATTTCCCACGCAACTTCCAAAGTGATAAGGAAGCGTAGCAAGTCATGGGAAAGTAATTTTGTGTTTTCTTAATCACTTATAATTAAAAACATTTTAAAGGAAAAACATACTAACATTTTCTACTCCAACTTCTTTCAAGTTTAAGTGCTTTTACTTTTACCATAAGAAGGACATTTGTACTATGAAAATAGATTTTATAAAAGGAAGTCAGAGTAAATAAATAAATAAAAAATCTCGAGACTGCTTGTTAAATTTTAACCATTTGTGACCCCACCCCCTCTCTTAAAATGAAAGAGCGGATTTGGCTTCTAGGTAAGAGCTATAATTCATTTGATCCTAATTAAGGTTGTTTTTTCCTTTTTCAACGTTTTACACATTTTGACATAAAGTACTTTTTAAAATTACTCATATTGATTTAAATTGCTTAAAAAACACCACGCTTACTCAAGGTGATTCAACTCTTCATCAGAATTTGACCTTCAATTCGAGAGATAAGTGAATTTAAGCTCAACATGAGTTATTTTGTACCTGAAGTACTAAGACAAATATGGTACGCTAACGTACCGTAAAAATAACTTGTAAAAAATCTATTTAATAAGTCGGTTAATCGTACAAAATCTTTAAATGAATAATAGGTGTTTTATTTTGTCACATCACAAAAGCATTATTGGTTGCACGAAAGAATTATGTAATTAAAAGTATTATTTGCTTTTCATTTAGATTACTGTAGCTTCCACGATACTGAAAGATTGTATGTGAACAGTTTCAGTTAGGAAAAATTTTATTTTTCCTGTTTTAAAGAGCATTATATTAATGTATTTCCTTATTCTGTAAGATATTTTTAAAAGTGTTTAAAATGAAAGATTTGAATAGAATTACAAATATTACACAAAATCCCCCATAATTTCAAGATTAATTAATTAATTTTAATTCTCGAAATCTTTCTAAAATTTATTAAATTGTTTTTTTAAATCTTCTATTGTAGTATCAAATATTTACATTAAATTCTTTCGAAGATGAAATTTTCATAAATTCATAATTCGGTGTAGAAGTTTTAAATTGTTCGTAACATATTTACATTTTCAAGTAAATTTGAATTAAAAGATTTCTTATTTCTAAAGCATAAATTAAATTTTTACAAAAAGTGATATTACATAAGGACAGTAGGAGCGTTTGAGTGCAGTTTTCAAATTATTTTTTATGAAGGATTTTAAATTTTAGTCACTATCTTTCTTAGGAATATTTAAAAGGAAATATAAAAAAATAAAACAAAGAAATTCTATTAAAATTAAATTTCAGAGAAAATATCAATATCTGTAAAACAAATATTTTATGCTTAAAAATATAAAATATATTTTTGATTTTTATGATGAGATTAAACTTTACGAGTCTACTGGCTTTTGAAAACTTAATTTTTGGAAGCTCTTCAAACAACGTAAAGCTTTTTTAGAAATTCTACTTTTATCGTACCGTTTCGTTTTTATTAAAATGCAAACAGATTCTTTGATTGCATGTAAAATTAATCTCTTATCATTTACTTTAGATTACTTGAACATTCTTATCATATTTCCAAGTACTTTTGATAGTACTTCGAATGCACTAATGAAATTAAAACATTTTCCTAAAAATAATTTTGTAGTTTACTAATCTCACCGCCAGTTTAACTTTAATCTTACATTTTTTAAAATCGAAAATTACTTGAAAATATAAACTTCGGAGCTAGAAATATAGTTCTTGAAGTATAATTCATTCAGTTTTATCATGAGACTTATTTTATAAAATGAATTAATAATTAACTTTTTTTCAAATATTGGAAAATAGATTTCACGTTTACTGAGTTTTTAAAACAAATTATTGATCATTGCAGTTTTGAGATGCAGATTTATTTCCTTCTGAATCTTAAAAATACATTTCCTTATGAAAATATTCAATTATACATATATATATATATATATATACAAGGTGTCCCAAAAGGTCGTTTACATACTTAACATGCTGGTCTGTCATATCATTATGAACAATATTAAATAGGAAACTAAGGGTCCCAAACGTCTTCCAAAGGAGATATGCGCCATTAAAGTTTAGGATCCAAAAATTCAAATGATTATAAAAAACACAAAAATTGGTCGATTCGTTTGGGGTTTTCACTAAAACTATTCTTTATGTCAGTATGTTCTTGAAAATAAATTATAAAGATAAATTTCAAAAAATGTCAATAGAGGGCGCTTTAGACTTTGGAGTAACGATAAACTAGTTTTTACCATTATTTTTTGCATCTCATTAATTATTTTTAGAAGCTTAGACATAAACTTAAATTTTGAGCTCAAAATCTAAATCGTTGGAAGTGGTTAAGTAGCGCAAACTGAATTGCGAGGGGAGGTTCAAATTTCAAATGATTATAAAAACGGAAAAATTGGTCAATTGATTTGCGATTTTCACTAAAATTATTCTTTATGTCAGTATTATCTTGAAAATAATTTATAAAGAAAAAATTAAAAAATGCCGATAGAGGGCGCTTTAGACTTTGGAGTAACGTACAACTATTTTTCCCGTTATTTTTTGCATCTCATATATTTTTATAGAAGCTTAGACATAAACTTAAATTTTGAGATGAAAATCTGAATCGTTGAGAGTGGTAAAGTAGCGCAAACTGAACTGTGTTCAATGGGGGTGGGGAGGTTCAAATTTCAAATGACTATAAAAAACGAAAAAATTGGTCGGTTTTCGGTAAAATTTTTCTTTATGTCAATATTTCCTTGAAAATAAATTTTAAAGATAAATTAAAAAAAAATCCGTTAGAGGGCGCCTTAAACTTTAGAATAACCAATAATTATTTTTAACCCTTTTTTTTTTATTCTAATTAAATGCTTGCAAAATTTTAGACTTAAATTTTGTGCTCAAAATCTAAATCGATAGGAGGTGTTAAGTAGCGCAAACTGAACTGTGTTCGGGATTTGAAATGTTACCTTCCCCACCCCTCGAACGCAGTTCAATTTTTGGCCGCTTAATTACTCACAACGATGCAGATTTTGAGTACAAAATTTAAGTTTGAACTTTTACAAGCATTTTATTAGATACAAAAAATAACGGCTAAAAATAGTTGTTGATTACTATAAAGTTTAAGGCGCCCTCTGACGGAATTTTTTGAAAGATATCTGTAAAATTTATTTTTAAGAAAATATTGATATGAAGAATAGTTTTAGCGAAAACCGACCAAGTTTTCCGTTTTTTATAATCATTTGAAATTTGAACCTCCCCACCCCCATTGAACACAGTTCAGTTTGCGCTACTTTACCACTCCCAACTATTCAGATTTTCATCTCAAAATTTAAGTTTATGTCTAAGCTTCTAAAAAAATTATGAGATGCAAAAAATAACGGAAAAAAATAGTTGTACGTTACTCCAAAGTCTAAAGCGCCCTCTATTGGCATTTTTTGAATTTTATCTTTATAAATTATTTTCAAGATAATACTGACATAAAAAATAATTTTAGTGAAAATCGCAAATTAATTGACCAATTTTTCCGCTTTTTATAATCATTTGAAATTTGAATCTCCCCCCGCAATTCAGTTTGCGCTACTTAACCACTTCCAACGATTTAGATTGTGAGCTCAAAATTTAAGTTTATGTCTAAGCTTCTAAAAAAATTTAATGAGATGCAAAAAATACTGGTAAAAACTAGTTTATCGTTACTCCAAAGTCTAAAGTGCCTTCTGTCGACATTTTTTGAAATTTATCTTTATAATTTATTTTCAAGAAAATACTGACGTAAAGTATAGTTTTAGTAAAAACCGCAAACGAATCGACCAATTTTTCTGTTTTTTATAATCATTTGAATTTTTGGACCCTAAACTTTAATGGCGCATATCTCCTTTGGAAGACGTTTGGGACCCTTAGTTTCCTATTTAATATTGTTCCTCATGATATGACAGACCAGCATGTTAAGTTTGTAAACGACCTTTTGGGACAACCTGTATATATATATGTTTATTTATTTATTTATAATTTTGATTATATTTGATATAAAGCTGTTTTTAAACAGTAAATAGGATTGGGAATGTTTGCATAATCTCTGCTTTATTGTCTGTGATAAAACGAAACGTAACACAATTTTTATAATAAAAAAATCACTACAATTTCGTATAAATAAATCAAATTCCAAGTCAAATATGAACATAATTTTAGTAGACGAACAATTTAATATATATTTTTCTTTTTTTATGTATAAATTCCATTTTTTCTGTTCTCCTGAATTTGAGGTCATTCTTTAGGTTCAGATAATAATTCTTTGGTGCAGTATTAAGTAATGTCCTTGGTTGAATATAAGATCAATTTATCAAGCTAGTTTCCTAAAATTTTAAATGAAATTAATTTGAGATAATTAGTAATACCTGCAATAATATTTAGATAATGCTTTATCGTCTTCAATCACGTTTTCCATCCTACATATTTATTTCTGAAAACGGCCGATATATATAGTAGGTTTTAAGCCACAAGCATCTTAGGTAATGATTCGTCAACGAGCTTTTTTTTTGTCATAACTATTTGTAGTTTACTTCAAGAGTGGGCAAAACTGTTTTCCATATTCTTTTTTTTTCTCAAGCTTCACTTTTTAATTTCATATAATATGAATTTTTATGTCATCGAATACTGGAAAAATGAATACTATTATTGTTAATTGTATCTCAAGTTACTGATTTAGTGATTTTTAATAAATTTCACTTATGAGGAATTTTATTTTAATATATTTCAACCATCAAAAATATGTTTCAGCAATGGAAAGTTATTAGTATGGAGCCACCACCATTAAAATATGTTCAATGACAACAAAAAATAGTTTCCTAAAATTTTAAATGAAATTAATTTTAGCTTATTAGCATCACTTACAGTTGTATTTAAATGATGCTTTACTGTCTTTATCCACTGTCTTTCTGAAAACTTTTGATGCATATGGTAGTCTTTAAGCTACAAACAACATGCCTAATATTCTAAGGATAAATTCGAAAAAATGATTTTCCATTTTCACCAGCTCTAAATTTTCCGATGCATTTTCAGACTCATTTTTAAAAGTAGAAACATGGAACTTGCTGGGGGATTTTTGAAGTAGTGTATAAGATACCGTGTGATGTAATGTTTCACTGATTTAATTAGAATTTGATTTATATACAATTATTTTCTCAGTTAAATCATTTTTTCGTTCATAAGTCTCCAGGTTCAGAAATTTTTGTTCAAATTAACAACTTTGATAGATTTTTTTTTTTTTTTTTTTTGGGGGGGGGGGGTAGGGGGCAATATTTTTTACCTTTACCAAAAAATCGGCAGACACGGCACATACGGTTGTTTCTAAATAAGTGATTTTGAATATTTAATGCATTTGAGAGGAAAAATAAATTTAAAAATAAATCTGAAAATAAGCGGTTTTTATTAGAATACATAATCAACAACGAGCTTTTTTTGTATTAACCTCCTCAGTCCTGATGTCGCCCGAAGACGACACTAAAAAACACCCTTTAAATTAATTTTAATCCTTATAGAATTGTTAAAGTTACTTTTAAACTTTTTTCATAAATGCGTGCATATCATAAACATTGATGTATTGACTGATATCTAAATCTTTGTAGATATTTTATAGTAATTTTAAACTGGTTTTAACGGTCCCTCGAAATATTTGTCTAAGCACTCAGGCGGATAATTATCTGCAGTTTACTGTACATGTGTCAAAGCTGTTTTCTACGTATTTTTTTGCACATGCCAGATTTCCTAATTTCATATAATATGTGTTTTTATGACACCTAATGCCGAAAAAATATTTCTAAAATTATTGTTTTTGAAACTGTCTCTAGTTTTAGTGGTTTAATGATTTTTAATAGATTTCAATTCTAAAGAATTACATTTTGATATATTTCATCAGTCAGCAGTGTGTTTCAATAATGAAAAGTAGCTAGTACAGAGGCACCACCATTCAAACATTTTCGTTGAGAACAAATAATAAAAGCAATAATAAAAACAATAATAATAATACAATTACAATAATAAACAGATCATATTAACTATATGATATCGCGCTTTTGATCCAAACTAAAATCTCAATTAAAATTTATTAATATTAATATTAATATTAATATTAATTACCTTAAAACTGTGTGAGGTTAATTATTTTACGACATATTTATACAAAACAATAATACCAGTTTCGGAAGAAAATGCATCGAATTATTTTTATTGAAACAGTTATATACAGGCAGTACCGAATTTGAAAATCAGTATTTAACACGGGATAGTAAGGAATTTCTAGGTATGTTTGGACATCTAACATCACCTAAATATTATTTATATCGTTATAGAGTCATATAATGAATTATTTTTCAGTATATGAAATAAATAAATAAGCAATAACATGTACTGGAATAAGATTACTAGCCATAGGCTTAAAATTCAAAATTAGGTGAGAATGCTTCATATTCTGGAAATCCACATCACTGATTATTGTGTAAGAACGAAATATTTTATGGTTTTTTCCCTCACAAATCGTAAAAATGAAAAAGTTCTTTTGTCCGTAATTACAGGTTGGCAAATTTACACATTAATGAACTTTTTAAAGATGTTAACAAAACTTCAACATTTGCAGTTTGTTGAAAATGTTATTATTGTAAAAATTTAAATTATTTTGTGTGTTTATTTATTATAATGAATCATCCTGTATGCAATTTTACTAGCAATATACATTTTTAATAAGGAAATTTAGAACATCATTTGTATTATTTTTCCGAATCAAAATTCTTTTTGTGTGTAATCTATAGCAGCAATTAAATATTATACCGACAATATTACATTTATCCGCGTATTTTGTACTGTAAATTTTCGAGGGATTTCAAATTTACAGTCCAAATATTTTTTAACAGTTTTTCCTATGAATTTTCCAGAAGCATCTCATAACTTATTTTATCCTTAATCATATCATATATCTTATAAGCACTAGAAAAATAAGTGATATTCCTAAAAAAATTTTAAACGATAAATAGTACAAAAAAGGTAATGATTTTAGTCAATTGGAGAAAACACGTATTTTTATTTAGCCAATTCGCATCTTCTTTGTAGTTCATTACTCGACATACATCACATACATGAAAATCATTGGCATATGTTAGATGACAGTAGCATTATATTGCGTTCCTTCCTGTTGCTTGTCAATTTATATTCTTTTTTTCTTATTTCCATAATGTATACATACTATCAGCAAATTGTCAACGCTGTCTTACTTTAGCTGGTAATAACAGGAGTATGAAAAGATTATTTTTTTAAAGAACTTCTAGAAATTCCGTGCTTTAATACTTTAAGTAAAAATTTAAAATTGGTTCTACCAGAAATACATTTTCCGCATGTATCGCTCAAAAATAAAACTACGAGTATAAATTATTATCCCCTTTCTCAGGTAACTTTTCTCATGTTTTAGAGGTACATTTCTAAAATTTTAGTCTTGTTGCCAGGATTGGAAAACTTAGAATATTAAACCCTAAGTAAAAATTTCATCTGGAACTTTTACTTAATATCTCACAAAAATGCATTTTCTTAGGAAATCTTGTAATTTTTGGATCAGATAAGCATTCTGGCATCTGAAAAGTTTCTAAAATTTTCTACAAACTATGGGAAACTACGACTTTGCTTGCAAAAAAGTCTTTATAATAAGTTTGGTGAAACTTACTTTTGGTAACATATTCTGAATTTTTTTTCCATATTTTCACAAAAAATTGAGAATTTCAGTTACACATATGCAAACTGTTTTCCAAGAAAAATATAGAACTAAGGTGCTGCAAAAACTTTCTTTTTTCCTGCTAACTAAATAAAAAATATGGTTAAATAAGTTTTTAAAATTTTTCTAATATGAAATAATCGCTTCTAAAAACAATTTGTCAATCTTTACTTAAAATTATATGTATTAATTAAAAACATTAAATTAAAAGGAATTATTGCTATATACATGCATAAAATTTAATTCATGTAATATCTACGGTGACATATTTTTGATACCATTAGAAAAGGATATAAAATAAATGTATTCGTAACTATGCCTTTCGCTTAGCTGAATTGTGTTTTAGCATGCTACGTAGCAAGTATACATATCTATATATTATTTACAGAGCTGCACAAAAATGTTGAGTAATATTTTATCTGTTAATGGTAATTGCAGAAGAACTTTCAAATGAGTTATGCATTTTATAAATTGTTTATTTAGATATCCTTCACAGTAATAAACTATTTTGTTAAAGAATATTGAATGTGTTGGAAATAGTTACACAATCTGTGCTAGATGCATGATTTTTTCTATCTTATTATTTTTTTAATATACTGTAAGATATTATGTATGTTTATAACAGTACCCAATCTATTATCGTATTTTACTCTCCGAAAACCTGTAAAATAACAGAGGCGTATAATATAATTATTGAAAACCTATACACTATTTATTTAGATATACTTCACATTAAAATTTTGTTTTATTAAAATGTTTTGTTACAGTATTTTGAAAGTATTGGAAATTGTTACATATTCTACGCTAGTTGAAGGATCTTTCTTTCTTGTTTTTATAATAGACCATATTACATTATGTATGTTTATAACAGCTCCTAGTCTATTAGAGCATTTTAATCCCACTATATCTATAAAATGGCAGAGGCGTACAATAATTATTGATAACCTATACATTATTGATTCAGATATCCTTCACATTAATAATCTGTTTAATTAAAAGTGTTTTGTTACAGTATTTTGAATGTGTAGGAAATTGTTACATAAACTATGCTAGGTACATGGTTTTCTTGTTTTTTAATGTACTATATTAGATTAGGTAATTGCAATAACAGCAATCAGTCTATTAGCGTGTTTTATGCTCAGAAAATCTGTAAAATAGCAGGGCAGTATAATAATTATTGATAACCTATAATTTACTGGGAATCTCCTACGGATACTAGATGAGAGTATTAATTGAATTTCAGGAGGATTTTGGACTGGATTAATTTGCCTAGCTGCTATTAAAGCTGAATTCATTGAAGACTATATAACATGTCAGAGAGTCTAAGGCTTAGGCGGCGAAAGTGTGTAAATTTTCTGTAAGCAGATTAAAAAGAGTTATTGCTTACATTATTGTTCTTACAACTAGAAAGGCTAATTATTAATAAAATTTCCTTTGAATAATATTTTTTAGTTGAACAGTATGAATAAAAATTTGTTGAATATTGTGAGTCTCAAGAATAGTATTATTATCAAATAAGATGCATTTTGAATTATTTAAAATTAAATTTTAATAATAATAAAGTTTCAAAAATTCAGTCATTATTTATAGTTAGCAGGTATAATATTTCAAAATACACTGCTCAAACCAATTGAAGGATATTTGAAGTTTTATATTAAATAAACATATAAAGTTATTTTTTTTGCCGAAAATAGAAGAAGAGAAGAACAAATGCAAATTTTTCTGGTTTTCAAACTGTGGAGTTCAAATTTTGATTTCAACGTCAAAAACGTCGCTTCAGCGACAGCGAATGAAATTTGACTTTCAACTGGATAACAGAGAATGAAGACAAGGACGATCGGCATTCAGTGATTGCTTTGTTTCGATGAGTACGATGTCTCAGCGAAGTCATTTGACAGATTCAGAAGCTTGGAGAATTGTTGGTAGGTTAGAAGGGGGCCAAACTCAAGTCGAAGTAGCGCAAGCCATTGGAGTGTCACAAAGTGTCATTTCCAGGATCTGGAACCGTTTTTTGGAGAGTGGATGTGCAGGCCGTAGACCAGGGCAAGGTCGTAGACAAGCAACAACGCCCAATGAAGATCGGAATTTAGCGTTAACAGCTCGGAGACAGCGAAACATGAACGCTACTCTTCTCCAACAGCACCTTCGCTCAGCTACAGGCACCACGATTTCAACTCAGACTGTCCGAAACCGGCTCCATGCTGTAGGTCTGTATACTCGCCGACCGATGGTATGTGTTAGATTAACATCAAGGCATCGTCGCGACCGCAGGGAGTGGGCAACCGAGCATGTCAACTGGAGGAGAAGTGAATGGAGCAATATTCTGTTTTGTGACGAGTCCCGTTTTTCTGTGCATCCTGATAATAGGCGTATTTTCATCTGGAGGGACCGTGGCAGTAGGAATAATCCTGCGTTCGTGCACGAAAGTGTCAGATTTGGCGGTGGAGGACTGTTGGTGTATGGTGGCATCTCCATTGACGGGTGCACTGACCTCTACATCATTCAAGATGGAGCTCTGACTGGTCGCCGATATAGGGATGAGATCCTCAGACCTATTGTAGTCCCTTACGCTGCAGCAATCGGAGATAATTTCATTTTAATGGACGATAACTGCAGGCCACATCGTGCAAACCTGGTGGAGGATTTCCTTTTCGAGGAAGGAATCGTTCGAATGGAATGGTCAGCGTGTTGTCCA
Source organism: Maratus speculifer (assembly GCA_964019185.1). Classification (NCBI taxonomy): domain Eukaryota; kingdom Metazoa; phylum Arthropoda; class Arachnida; order Araneae; family Salticidae; genus Maratus; species Maratus speculifer. The sequence continues at coordinate 127,820,624 of OZ025297.1, read as the reverse complement.
GGCATGAATCTAATCGAGCACGTTTGGGACGCTCTAGGAAGACGAGTTTCTGGCCGCCAACAACCCCCACAAACTCTCTAAGAGCTGGAAAGAGCTCTTCTGGAAGAGTGGGGCAGAATACCCCAACTCCTCATTAATAGCCGCATTGAGTCCATGCCTCAAAGGTGTTCAGCGTTGCTGGCCGCCCGTGGAAACCATAACCCCTACTGAAAATGATTTTCTTTGAAGAAAACACCTTTTCTTATTCTTTATTTCTTATTCTCTTCTATATGCACAAATTGTGTTTTTTTTCCTTTTGTACACAAATGCGCAATAAAATGCATTTTTTTTCTGCCAAACATGTGTAATTTATTCTCATATAGCCTACTATGTCTGTCGACCATGTATTAATCAGCTAAATAGTTTCCCAGATACAAAATCCACCTAAAACTGCAATATCCTTTAATTGTTTTGAGCAGTGTAGTATGATTTCTAAAACAACCATACATATTTTAGTTAATCAAGCATAATTTAAAATGGATATTTCATATACTTATATACATTTACCATATTTGATGAATTATTTCTTTTTTCATATTTGTAAATTGTTTAACATATTTATATCCTAGAAGCGACATTAATGATAAAATAATCTATGGAATTGAAATCCTGTTATCTGTTTTAATAAAATGAATTTTTTTTAACTTTGTACTGGAAAATAAAAATATATGTAAGTTTACCATTATGTATGTTTTCAACAGCGCCATTCTCTATTAGAATGTTTTATTTGCTGAAAATCTGTAAAATAGCAGAGGAGTACAGTAGTTATTGATAATCTAAAATCTATTGGGAATATCGTACGGATACTAGATGAAAGTATTAATTGAATTTCAAGAGGATATTGCACTGGATTAATTTTTTCATAGCTGCAGCTAAAGCTGAATTCTTTGGAGACCATATAACATGTCAGCTAGTCTCAGGTTTAACGGGTGAAAGTGTGTAACTTTTTAGAAGATTAAAAGGGTTTAGTGCTCGTATTGTTGTTCCTACAACAAAAATGATTAATTATTAATTAAATTTCCTTCAAATAATATTTCTTGGTTGGATAGTATGAATAAAACTAAATTAAATATTATGAATAATATTATTACTAAAATAAGATGCATTTTGCATCATTTATAAATTACATTTAAATAATTATAATGTTTCTAAAAGCTAGTCCTTAGTTATAGTTAACAGATATAATATTGAAAAATAGTCTAATTTTAATATATATATATATATATATATATATATATGTATATTAGTTAATCAAGCATAATTTATAAAGAATATTTCTTATAGATGAACCAATTTAGCACATTTTAGGAATTATTGTTTTTTTTACTCATATTTGGAAATTGTCTAAAACGTTTATGTTCTATAAGCGAGTTTAAAAATAAAATATTTTATAGAATTGAAATCTAGTTATCTGTTTAAAGAAAATGAAAAAAAAATATTTTTTTCTACTTTTTATATATACTGGAAAATAAAAATTATATATTTACCATGATGTTTATAATAGAGAGCATTCTATTGGAGTGTTTTATCCTAAGAAAATTTGTAAAATAGCAGAAGCATAAAGTAATTATTGATAACATATACACTAATTATTTAGAAATCCTTCACATTGATAAACTGTTTTATTAAAAATGTTTTGTTGCAATATTTGCAATGTGTAGAAAATTGTTGCATAATCTATGCTAAATGCATGATTATTCTTTTTTGTTATTTAATATATTGCATTACATTACATAATTTTATAAAAGCACCCATTCTATTAGATTGTTTTATCCACAGAAAATTTGTAAATTAGCAGTGAAGTATTGTATTTTTAGCTAACCTAAAATCTATTGGGAATTTCCTACGGATATTAGATGACAGTATTAATCGAAATTCAGGTGGATTTTTCACCGGATTAATTTTGCCTACCTGCAGCTAAATCTGAATTCATCGGAGACTTTATAGCATCTCAGTTAGTCTAAAGCTTAGCGGGTGAAAGTGTGTAAATTTTCTGAAAGAAGATTAAAAAGAGTTATTGCTTACATTGTTGTTCTTACAGTTAGTATGGCTAATTATTAATGGAATTTCTTTAAAAAAATATCTATTAGATGATTAGTATGAATAAAATTTAGTTTATGAATATTATAAATAATTTTATTAATAAAATAAGATGCATTTTGCATTATTTGTATATTAAATTTTAATAATTATAGCGTTTTCAGAAGTCCGTCCTTAGTTACAGTTAACAGATATAATATTTAAAAATAGTATAATTCCTTTAAAAAAGATATATATTTTAGTTAGTAAAGCATAATTTACAATGGATGTTTCATTTATATGAATATATGTAACACATTTGATAAATTATTACTTTTTTTATATTTGGAAATCATCCTTCATGTTTATATTCTGAAATCAAGTTTAAAGATAAAATACATTATGAAATGGAAATCAAATTATCTGCATAAAGAAAATGATTTTTTTAATATTTTTTATTTGTACTTGCAGATAACAATTACATATGTTTAATAGTATGAATGTTTATAACAACGTCCATTCTATTAGAATGTTTAATTCTCAGAAATTCTGTAAAATAGCAGAAGAGTATAACAAGTATTGATAACCTATAATCTATTGGAATCTCCTATGGATACTAGATGACAGTATTAATGGAATTTCAAGAGAATTTTGTGCCGGATTAATTTTTCCTAGCTGCAGCTAAAGGTGAATTCATTGGAGACTATATATCATGTCAGTTAGTCTAAGGCTTAGCGGGCGAAAGTGTGTAACTTTTTAGAAGCCAGATTAAAAAAGAGTTATTGCTTGCATTATTGTTCTTACAACAAGAATGGCCAATTATTATTATTTTTTTCATTTGAATAGTATGAATAAAATTTAATTGAATATTCTGAATGTTAAGAATGTATTATTAACAAAATAAGACTCATTTTGCATTATTTAAAATTAAATTTTCATACTTATAACGTTTCCAAAATTTAGTCATTATTTATAGTTAACTGATATAATATCTAAAAATAGTATAATTTCTAAAAGGACCATACACAATTTAGTTAATTAAGCATAATTTAAAGATGATGTTTTATGTACATGATTAAATTTAACGCATTTGATGAATTATTAATATTTTTTCATATTTGGAAATTGTTTATAATGTTTATATTCTAGAAGCAAGCTTAAAGATAAAATTCATTATGGAATGGAAATCAAGTTAATTGTTTAAACAAAATGAAAGTTTTTTACTCCTTATTTATACTGGAAAATAAAAATTATATAAGTTTACCATTAAGTATGTTTATAACAGCGCCCATTCTATTGGAGTGTTTTATATCAGAAAATATGTGAAATAGCAGAGGAGTATAGTAATTATTGATAACGTATAATCTAGTAAGAGTCTCCTATTAATATTAGATGACAGTATTAATTGAATTTCAGGCGGACTTTCCACTGGATTAATTTTGCCTAATTGCAGCTAATGCTGAATTTATCGAGGACTGTATAGCATGTCAGTTAGTCTAAGGCTTAACGAGCGAAATTGTGTAATTTTTCTGAAACACATTAAAAAAGTGTTATTGTTTACATTATTGTTCTTACAACAAGAATCACTAAATATTAATTAAGTTTACTTCGCGTAATATTTCTTAGTTCAATAGTATGAATAAAATTTAGTTAAATATTATGAATAATTACAAAACATATATATTTTAGTTAATCAAGCTTAATATTTAATGCATGTTTCATATACATTATCAAATTCAGCACATTTGATGAATTATTGCTTTTTTTCATATTTGGAAAATTTCTGTCATGTTTACATTTTGTTAGCGTGTTTAAAGAAAAAATTCTTTAAGGAATGGAAATCGAGTTATGTGTTTAAATAAATTGAAAGAATTTTTTTACTTTTTATTTATACAGGAAAATAAAAATTATATATGTTTATCATTATGTATGCTTATAACAGCGCCTGTTCTTGAATGTTTTATTTTCAGAAAAAATTTAAAATAGTAGAGGAGTATAGTAATTATTAGTAACCTATACACTCTTTATACAGGGTGAGTCATAAATATCGAAACAATAGGCTATCTCCTTATATATTGCCCCTAGACGCATACTTCCAATTGCAAGGCTTTATAAAAAAGGTAATTTTTTGATAAGATAAGTTGCAACGCCGTGGGGGGGGGGGTCTATTTTAAAAAATACGAAAATTAAATTTTTATACGGCCCCCAGAGGATAAAACTTCCAATTAGAAAAATTTTCCTTATCCATTCCTGAATTGAACAAAAAAAAAAAATTCATCTCCATATCTACAAATCCCTAAAAGCTATTAAAATCCAAATTTTTCAAAAATTCATGACTTACACCACTTAAGCGTAGTGGAGAGATATTTGTGTGGACAAGGGTGTAGAAATTCAAAACAGCAATTTAAATAATGTAGAAAAAATTACTAAAAAATTTACACAAGCTGACAACAATGTTCTCCATACTAAGCAAAAATTTATTTGCAAAGGGTTAAAAAGTTTTTGAATAGTTGCAAGAAGTTTAATTTCATGCATGAAAAGTAAAAATAAAATTTCTTTTTCATTTTTGCTACATAAAGAATTTAAATTTAGAATCCAATAAATAAGTTGCAATAAGGCAAGTGTTAGACTTGTCTTCTTTATTTCTATAACCATCATTAAAATATTAAATTGGTTAAATGAGTATAACTGAAGAATAACTTTACAATGTTAGCATGGGGTTAGTGTAAAATACATTACTAGGGGTTAATGTAGACAGCTTATTGTACTGTATAATTTGCATTTTTAGTTCTAAATTTATTATAATGTAATCTAAATTTATTACAGAAAGTATGTTAACTTACAAATATAATTACTATATTAAACATCAAATAAGACTATTTTACATATAAATAAGGATATGTATTGAGATTTTTATCAAATCATTTCAACCAAAAATTTAAATTTTTTCCCTTTTTTTTTCTTTTTATAAATTTACCAATTTTGCATTTTTAGAGGATTAATTTAGCCTTAATTTTAAATTAATTCAATAAAATAGAATATACATTTTTTCTATGTTGGTTAGAAGCATGACTGTTATTATAACTGTTATCATATAATGTTGATAACATAACTATTATCAACTGTTATATTATTATAAACGAATCCGATCATGACCAACACTTAGATGTTGCAATATTGTATATTTTGTCGGCAGAAAGGAAAGTGTAAATGGTTTTAGTGTCCATGATGTTGTATTTTTGCAGAAAAAAGATCCAGCACATCATTTTGCTTTTCTTGATATGAAAAGTAATTCCCTAATTAAAAATGGGGAATAATAGAAAAAAAAATGACACAACTTGTGATTGTTGGTGTTACTTTTTTCTCCATAAAACCTTTAGACTGTAATTAAAACTTAGAAGTTTAGATAATAAGGAATATTTGTGAAAAAATTACCTGTCCACACTAACCCCTTGTAGGGGTCAGTGTGGACAAATGGATCGATGTTAAAAACTGTCAATTTTCTTATTGTTTAACTGTATTTATCATCATATTCCCTGTATGTTAATAAACAGAAAATATCATTCTTCAATTTGAAAGGGTTGTGAAATTTTAAAAATGCTCATAGAATTTTATAAAATTAAATTAAATTTTTCTGTCCACACTAACCCCCCTCTCCCCTACCTCTGAACCCAGCGATATCAGTTCATTTGAAATACAATTTAGGGATCGACCATAAATTTACGCATTATTAAATGTCGGTACAAAACAATACTTTAACTTTTAGACATAAAATAAAAGCATATAGGTTTTTGATTTAAACTTCCTTGAAATATGATAGATGTCTGTAATATCTCGAGATTGGCTCCAGGTTCGTAACTGGCACGACCCATTGGCCGGACCATCTTATTAAACACTTATTAAAACTGTTATTAAATAAATAATATTAATTAAACTCTCATTAAACGTGTCTTTAAAACTTATAGCCGCAGGCAATAAGTTTTAATAATTAATACTAATTAAGTTTTAATAAGTAATAATAAAAATTATGTTTTATATGAAACTTTGCAATTGAAAGTATGGGTCTAGGGGTAATCTTTAAGAAGATAGCATATTGTTTCGATATTTATGACTCACCCTGTATATACTTCACATTGAAAAACTGTTTTATTTAAAATCTTTTGTTTTCCAGAATTTTTAATGTGTAGTACATTGTTGCATAATGTATGCTAGAAGCATGATTATATTTCCTGCTTTTTAATGTACTATATTGGAATTTGTATGTCTATAACATCACCCAGTATATTAGATTGTTTTATCTTTAGAAAATCTAAATAGATATTGCGTATAATAGTTATTGATAACCTATACACTATTTATTTAGGTGTGCTTCACATCAAAAAACCGTTTTATTAAAAATGTTTTGTTACAGAATTTTAAAGTGTTGGAAATTGGTACATAATCTATGCTAGAAGCATGATTTCTTCTTGTTTTTTAATGTACTATATTGTCTGTCTATAACAACACTCAGTCTTTTATAGTGTTTTATTCTCAGTAAATCTAAAATAGCAGGGCAGTATAGTAATGATTGATATCTTATAATCTATTGGGAATCTCTTAGGAATACTAGATGACAGTATTAAATGAATTTCAAGAGGATTTTACGCAGGACTAATTTTGTTAACTGCAGCTAACACTGAATTTATTCGACATTGTACTGTACAGTGTGTGCACTCTCAGCGGTTATTTTCTTAACTATTATTCATAGACACATAGTTCAAATTACGAAAATGTTTGAAATAAGGTAAAGAAATACTTTTAATATCAATTTGGGTCAATAAAAACATTTCTTAAAATATTACGAAATTAAAATTTTTATATGGTACCCCGGTCCAGTAAGTTATATTTAAAATAATGTCCCAGTTGCACTGATAAATAATACAAAAAAAGTCTCGTTATACTACGATTAAAAATGACCGAGAATAGTTATTTTCTTCAAATTAGGGGTCGTTTACAAATTTAGTAGAAATATAATTTCGTTAGAGGTGTTAAAAAAAAAAACAGTTAAAAGTAAAATTAATACTGCTATATAAATTTAAAATATTTAATCATTCTAAAATATAAATGCAAAATGTTAAGATTTTAATAAACATATTCGAAAAAAAAAAAAAAAACAGAATTTTTGTTAAATGAAGTGATGGAAATTCTTTATAAAATGATACATATTTAAAAATAATAGATTACACTAGCCTGCAGAAGATGGGTTAGTTCATTTTTTTTATCTTTTCATAACTGATTCTCATATATTCTCTACCACTGAAAATAAAAATGACCTTAGTTTTTTATCATCACATAAAGATTTTTTGCAAATCGTAAATTTTAATGTAAAAGAAAGCAAAAATTCGATAAAAAAAGATTTGATTGTTGCGTTTTTAACTTTATGTATATATATATATATATATATATATATATATATACATACCGGGTGTCCCAAAAATGACTGATGGATTTTAAAATTCAATAACTTGCAAACAGTGACAGCTATTTAAAAAAAATTAAATTTTTTATTTTACTTCGCATATCGAACAATAGATGGTGCTGACGGCGATTGAACGCCAGGTCGACACTTCACTCAGCACTGATCACCTGGCCTTCAATCGCCGTCAGCGCCACCTATTGTTTGATATGCCGACAAAAATAAAAAATTACGGTAAAAAAACCCTCCAGACATTATACATAACCCTCCTGCAAAAAAATTTTAAATAGCTGTCACCGTTTGCAAGTTATTGAATTTAAAAATCCATCAGTCATTTTTGGGACACCCGGTATATATATATATATTGTATAACATTTGTATTTTTTACGACTGAATACGAAAATCACCATCATTTTTAATTTTTACGTCAAGATTTTTTGCAAATTATAAATTTTAATGTTAAAATTGAACTTCTTCATTTACCTTATTGAAATCTTCAGGTGTCTAGTTGTAAAAAACCCATTATAAGCCAAGAATTGAATAAATTATTGAATCAAATAAAATTAAATTATAAAGAAGAAATTTGACATCTGCTTTAGTAGTAACAAATTTTAGCTCTATTTTAACATCGACATTTATGGTTTGAAAAAAAATTCTTACGTAATGGTAGGAAAAAATGAAGGTTATTTTTATATTTAATACTAAGTAAATAAAAATCAATTATCAATAGTTAAAATACACAACTATTTCCTTTATTTTATACTATCCGATTTTCGTTATTTTTTACTATGATTTTTCCCATAATTTATCATTTCTAAAAAATCCTCGCATGATGGTTAAAAATTAAGGTAATTTTAAAATTCAGTGTTAAATATGGATAAATGGTCGTTAGGGGCCACCATAATACTTACCCATCATAATATGCATGCATATTATATGAAAATAAAACATTTTTTTTTTAACTATTTATAAAATGCATTGCAATTCCAAAACAAAATTTAAACGTGTATTTAAATATTTTTATAATGCATAGTAATGCTCTATTAATGAGTTTCTGACGAACCATTTTCGACCGATTATATAAAACGCCAAACTACTCAAGTAGTACTGAATTGCGAAAAAGAAACATCCTTATAACTCCAAAAATAATAATATTATTAACTAACAGTTTATTGCGCCGAATTAAGCGTCTCATTTCTAATTAAAATATATTTTTAAGTTGAAATTTAAATGAAATACAGGGTCATGAAAAATCGAAGAATGTGGAAAACAGGATTACAGATATCACGGAAACTAATAATTGGACCATTTTTGTTCTTTATGCAAAATTTGTGTTATTTTATTGCCTTTTACGATCACTCCTTAAAATAAAGAATTCGAATTTTTTGAGACTCAAAAAAAAAAAAAAAATAGTTCCGGATAATTGAGGTTATTGATATTAAATAGGCTTCGTTCCATTTTTACATACTAAGTACATACAAAATTTCAAGTCTCTATTTCAATTTGTTCGGGACACAGAGCGTTTATAGATAGACAGACAGACAGAGAGATGGACGGCAAATTCCTTTTTTCTAAAAATATGTTTTTCGAAATCTGCAATGTCTGAAACGTGTAAATCAGTCAAAAATTTTTTCGCTTTTTAAAACGATTGCAAGATTTACCCTATACTACGTATGATGGTTATATAAAATAACATAACTATCGCAATCTTGTGTAGTTAAAGTTTAGGAACAAATTTTGGACTGCAAAAACATATACACTATTGTTGGAGTTAAATAAAAACTTATAAAATTAACGTAATTATTGCTAACAGAAATCATGCAAAAAATAAATAAATAAATAAAAAACAAAACAAAAAAAAACTCATAAATCTTTAGCAAATACTTTTAAATAAACTTACCCTTTTCAAAGCGCAAATACACATGGAATTCAATCTTCGAATACTTTAAGCTCTTGGTATATGACCCTTAAAAGCAGGCTGAATTCATTCGTGTTCACATGTAGAAAAATAATACAAGTCATGTATTTTTAAAGTCTCATAACTCGGTCAATTTTAGAGTTATATGAACGGGACTTTCTTTGTCTTACTTGTCAGTGTAACAGACAAATTTTACTAAATATAACATATAGGACGAGAGACCGTAAAAAAACTTAAATTTCGTATTTTTTAAAGAAATACTTTCATAGATCTCAATTATTTTTAAAATATTTATTTACCTCATTTAAAACATCTTTGTAATTGGAACTGTATGTCTATGATTAACGGTTAAGGAATTAGCCATTGGCCAACACTGAGAGTGCACACCCTGTATGGCATGTAGTTAGATTAACGTTTAGCGGGCGAAAGCGTGTTACATTCCTGTATGCAGATTAAAAAGAGTTATTGCTAACATTATTGTTCTTACAACAAGAATGGCTAATTATTAATTAAATTTGCCTCGAATAATATTTTTAGTTGAACAGTATGATTTTTTTAAAATACAGGGTGTTTAAAGTCCTGGACCCATTTTGATGTTTAATAACTCCTAAAATAATTAAGATAGATTAAAATTAATAACATAAATGGTTAGATAGACTCAAAAAGTTTCATGACCCTTGTCAATGAACCGCCACGTGTGCCCCCTTCGTCTCACGGAGAATATGAAGTCGATAGAAATTTCACGCCAGGTAGCGGCAAGCATGTCGGCATCCATAGAGGCTATTGCGGTCGAAATTTTTGCTTTTAAGCCATCAATGTTCGACATTCTCCTCCTGTAAATATTGTCCTTTACAAATCCCCAAACGAAAAAGACCAGCTGTGTTATATCAGGTGATCTGGGTGGCTAAGGAATTGGACCTCCTCACCCAATTCATCTTCCTGCAAAATGTTCATTCAAAGAAGTACGAAAGATGGTACCCCAATGAGGTGGTGCATCTTGTTGCAAAAAGACATGTGACTGAAGCTCTTCTATTTGAACCTCTTCTAGCTCCATCGTTCGTACTTCTTTGAATGACCATTTTCCAGGAAGATGGATTGGGCGAGGAGGTCCAATTCCTTGGCCACCCAGATCACCTGATATAACGCCGCTGGACTTTTTCCTTTGGAAATTCGTAAAGGACAATCTTTACAGGAGGAGAATGTCGAACATTGATGACTTAAAAGCCAGAATTACAACCACAATAGCCTCTGTGGATGCCGACATGCTCGCTGCTACCTGGCGTGAAATTGATTATCGACTTGATATTATCCGTGCGACGAAGGGTGCACACGTGGAAGTTCATTGACAAGGGTCATGAATCTTTTTGAGTGTATATAACCATTTATGTTATTAATTATAATCTATATTTATTGTTTTATGAGTTATTAAACATCAAAATGGGTCCGGGACTTTTTAAACACCCTGTATTTTCAATATCGCGAAAAGTATTATTGACCTCTTCGCGACTGGAGCCTTTTTCGAAATTTCTAATATTTTCTCACCAGTTTTTAAAAACAGAAAATTGTGCCTTATTATTTCAATAAATGCTCCGATTAAATAAGGGAAATTTTACTGATAAATTTTATTGGTTTGGATAAACAAGAATCTTTAAGCCTGTTTGCATGAGCCATATTTTGCCATACACATATCACTCGTCCACCCCGGGTTAATAAAATAGGATGCATTTTGTATTATTTATAAATTAAACTTTCAACATTATAATGTTAACCCCCCCCCCCCCAAAAAAAAAAAAAAAAAAAAAAAAAAAAAAAAACATATATATTTTAATTAATTAAGCATAATGTATAATGGATATTTCATATATATAAAACAAATTTATCGCTTTTGATGAATTATTTCTTTTTTTCATATTTAGAAATTGTCTGTAACACTTATATTCTGGAAACGAGTTAAAGATAAAATGCTTTATCCAATGGAAATCGAATCAACTATTAAAAAAGATGAAACTATTTTTTTTACTTTTAATTTATACTAGAATATGTATATATGTTTGACATTATGTAGGTTTATGACAGTGCCCATTCAATTAGAGTGTTTTATCCTCATAAAATTTGTAAATTAATAGTTTAGTATAGTAATAATTGATAACTTATAATCTATTGGGAATCTTCTACGGATACTAGATGATAGCATTAATTGAATTTCAGGAGGATTTAGCATCGGATTAATTTTGCCTAGCTATAACTAAAACTGAATATACTGGAGACTAAATAGCATGCCAGTTGGTCTAAGGCTTAGCGTGCGAAAGCGCGTAACTTTTCTATAAGCAGATTAAAAAGAGTTATTGCTCGCATTATAACTCTTATTAAAAGAATAGCTGACTATTAATTAAATCTGCTTGGAATAAGGTTTTTTACCTAAATATGAATAAAAATAATACATTTTGTAACATTTATAAATTGGATTTTAATAATTATAACCTTTCCAAAAGTTTGTCCCTAGTTATAGTTAACAGTTTTAACTTATATTTACTCTAATTTCTGAAAACATCATGTATATGGATGTTAATTAAAATAAATTTAATAATAACATTTCATAAAAAAGTAATAAATAAATAAATAAATAATGAAAAATATTCTGCAAATTATTCATTTTACGTATCTGGAAACTATGTATAATATTTATTTTTTGGCATCGAGTTTAAAGATAAAAAGCTTTATCTAATGGAAATTTAGTTATATGTTTAAAGAAAAGGAAAAAACTTTCTTAGTTTTTATTTAATTTATAAGATAAAATTAAAAAACCTTACACATTTAAAAGTACGCGGGGCGGGGTTACAAATTTAATTATATTTTCAAACTTTATCTAATGGAAATTGAGTTATCTGTTTAAAGAAAATGGAAATAATTTCTTACTTTGTATTTACTTTCTAAAATAAAAATTAAAAACCTTAAACATTTAAAAGTGCGCAGGCTGGGGTTTCAAATTTTATTTTATTATCAGTCATAAGCATATTTTAAGCCCTGAACTGGTTTGCCCGAACGCCGTTAAGGCGAGACGAATTTGCTTATTGCATCATCTAAAGCTTTTTGACACCGCAAATATTTTTAAGAAAAATTTCATACTATTGAAAGGCGGAAATGTTTAGACTAAATTTTATGAATATTTTATTTAAATAATAGTGGTGTGAATCCGCTTTTTTCATTTATTGAACGGAAAAAAAAAATTAACCAGTTAAGGGGTTAATGATTTGTTTTCCTGCAATGTTTATTTCTATAAAAAAAACTTTTCAGATTTAAAAAAAAAAAAAAAATCAAAATTTTAAACATTTATTTAAAAAATAAACATTTGAGTATCGTTTAATGTTTGATATATATTTAATGGGCACTTTACCGATTTCACCAATTTTTTCCTTTGTGTGCAGAAGAAGTTTCTTGGTATGTCTGAAACTCGCAATCATGGTAGTCAAAGTCCATTTTGAGAAAAAAAATTAGATAGTCTATGTAGAAGGGGTGTAAAATCAGTTTTATCCCTTGCTACACTGAACTAAACCTGTTTTCCCATACTTTCTTATAGATGGCAACTGTTTACCTATTTGGTTCACTGCTGAAGCGAAAAAAAAAAACAAAAGCAAATTTTTGCACCTGGTAAACAGACTATATCTTTTATTTTCAAGGCGGACTTTATCTACATATTTTGTCTTCGGAATTTATAAAGGAGACACTTACCAAAAGTGTATATGTATATGTATATATAAGAATGAAAAAATTATAGCGCTTATACATTGAGTCTAGATTTTGACATTTTTGACATATTAAAAATTTATAATTAAAATCATACCGTAAAATGTCGAATTCTACTGCACAAACAAAAAACTTTAACAACTTTTAACATACAAAAACAAGCGTGCTTTGGTGAGCAAATATGACACAAAAAAATCACACACGGCCGTTTCAAAGATTCTTGGATCCTCTTACTCAGTGCCAAAAAAGAAAAAAAAAAGACTTAAAGGAACTCTAGGATATTGGCAAAAATATTGGCTAATGAAACGATTTGAAAATAGCAAACAAGATTTTATATAGCTTAAAGTAATGACGTAATTGACGTGAACTAAATGAAAAAAAGAGCCACTGAGCAGCATCCCTTCACACTACGAGAGAAAAGGGGTTCTGGTCACATCATCACTATGAAGAAAGTCTAATTATGAATAAAGAAAGCTTTATAAATGTCTAGATCTGAACTGAATTACATTTTTGTGTAATTTTCGCTTCTGGATAATTAAACTGTTGGTTGGAATTTCAACAATGTTTAGTTACTGTAGATTTCTCACATTCCTGGCTTTTTACATGCACCTCATGTTCTTTGAGCCTAATTTCAAGAGCAAACTCCGTCTGACCAATGTAAGATATGCCACACTCACAAAAATTGCTGTATCTCAATTATGTCTCTTTATGTTGTGCAGCACAATTTAACAACTTATTTAATTGTTTGGTACAATATGCATGTATGAATGAGACAGGCGTGCAAAGATTTTTTTTTCTAAAGGCGTGTATCTAAGTGAGTTGGCAGTCAGGCGTGTTTCTAAATCAGTTAAATACACTCATGATTATTTTTTAATACACACATACTTGCGTACATAAAAATATATTAGGTACACAAATGCAGTCCCACACACATTCATATGTATATATATCTACCTATAAAGATACGGTTTTTTTTTCTTGCATTAGTTTAAATTTAATCATACAGCGTTCGTATATTATCTCAGTATCTTCTGAAACATCTATAAAAGGAAATTGTTTAGAAATTCTTGTATAAATTAAGTAACCTCTGTACTTAAATAAAATTTACATTTGGATCATAGTTTTAGCAGAATTGTGTGCACTCATTCTACCTTGAAATGAATTTCAAGAATAAGAAGCAAATTCATTTTATTTTGTCTAAACTAATACAGCCCCTTTATTTATTTTGAAGCTTGCTATAAAGCTCATTCTAAAGTCAAAAGGATATAAAATTTAAGGAAAATCTTCAATCGAACTAAAAAGCAGTTCAAAATAGAAAAAGATTTTATTTTATCGATACTTTTAAATGGAAATAAAAATGTATGCATGTTATCCAATTGAAAATACAGTTTTCTGAACAAGGATGAAATTCAATAACTAAGTTTATGAAGTCTAGACACATGAAATTACGAAAATATTAAATGTATTTTTATTTACTTTATTCTTTTTTTCGTATATTTTAAACGGTTCAGCATTTAACAAAAACACAGTAGTTTGTAAACATTCGCCATTGTATAGCGTATGCATACGTAATATAAGTTTTTAATAGTTTTACATAGTTATGAAACAAATAAGAGGCAAACATAGACCGTTTCCTTTATATTATTGAAGTTAACTAATACATAAAATTTAATAGGGACTTTTTAAGTCGAAATAGTTATTTTATAGAAGAAATCTCGTTTTAGAGTTTTGGAATCATACATATATACTTCCTATACTTATGGAAAATTTATGTTTAAACAGCATTTAAATGCTTATTTATTTTATTTATTTTTATTTATTTATTTATTTAAATTCTATTTTTTTCTTTTGGCGCCCATAAACATAGATAATACTTTTAAAATTCTTTGTTCGGTACAGACAATTTTTAATAACACGTAAAATGCGTTTAACTATCAATGTTATTAACTGTGTGTCTAAAGTCAAAGATATTGATATTATTGGAAATTTAACATATTGAGATACAATAAGGGCAAGAAAATACTTAATAAAATCCTAAAAGTTAATAAAAGCTTTGTATTTTTTGACAGAAATTCTTTTTCTCATTCCTTCGCAAAGAAGGCGTGCTACAACTTTGAAAGCTAATCCAAATCTACGTGGATCATGATTCCGAAGTGGTAGCATTTTCCTTTGCTCCCAAAGGAGATAGACAAGTTATTGTCAATGGCCTATTACTAGGTTATCCCGCACTTTTAAAATGGCGAGATATTATTGCAGAAAATCTGTGCTATTCTATTTGTCGAACCTTCTTTTACATATCCACCCTAATAGCATGCATGGTCACAGTGACGTCACTGTGAGTCACTTTGGTCACATCACATCACATCTGTGACCAAAATGCCACCTCTCAGTGACGTCACATTATGACTGACATGTGACTTTCTTAAAAATTTTTAGAAATTTATAAATATCCTTCAAAACATGTTATTTACTTTAAAAAGCATGTTTCTGACAATTTAAATATCGTCGCTTTTGTCGCAGTTTCGTCACAATGTTAATGTCAAATTAGTCACAAATGACACATTTTTCACAAATTTGTCACATGGTGACCACTTTTTGAAACGTCACAAAAGAGCTCTAAAACGGCCATAACGACTTCACACTTTAGTCACTGTGACTTCACATCGACGTCACGTGACGTCACATCGACAATCGTTGGCCACAAAGTCACAATGTGTTTTCACAACGACGTTGCAGTGGCGTCACCTTGCTTTACGGGCAGGAGTGTTATAATTTTCTTTTTCCAAAAAATTTTTGATTATATTCAGAAATACTTGGTAATGTATAAGGAGGTTTTTATATCATTCAAGCAGTTTTTTTCTTTTCTTTAATGAAGACAATATTCTAGAAAAAAAATCAAATATAAATAGGATAGAGCATTGTCCAAGGAGTTAGGAAGGTGAATCAGAACATCTCAATTGAACGAAATAAATATGTTTTTCCCAATTAAATATTGTCCCAAAAGCTGCTTTTGGAATTTCGTGTGCCATTTTTTTTTTAATTCAACAAGCATCACTTTCTGAAAATAAAGAACATCACACACAGTTTAAAAAACATTTAAAAAAACTTTACAAATTGTGTTAAAAAATATATTGGTCCGAATAAAATATAAAAGTTGTTGCTAATAGCCGACCCTTCCATGACGAGCAACTTTGTATATTGCATTGTCAACATAAGAAAGATCCTTTCTTGAAAAGATTGGTACTCGTGGACGAAAATTGGATACTTTATAACAAACAGGTACGCAAACAATCCTGATCCAGTCGAGATAAAGGTCACATTGCTGTTGCTGAATCCGTACATTTACAGAATAAAAATATGATCTCTATTTCTCAAAATTGAATCTACTACGAGCAACTTCCACCTAACCAGAAAATCAATTCAAAATTTAGTACTGGTAACTAGTTGCAACAAAGGTAGCAATAGCTATGAAACACCCCAAATTAGAAAACACACGAGGCATTATCTTCAATTATGGCTATTCTATTGTATAAAAATCTTTGACTGTCAGAAGCAAACTCCTTGCATTCGATTGAGACATTCTGTTCATCCTACATTTCTGACCCATCCTACTTATTCTCCAAGCATGGTTCAATCCAAGTACTATTTCTTTCTTTATTTCAAGTATTCTGTTCACTAAAAGATAATGAATTTTTTGAATGACATAAAAAACCACATCGGTAAGTATTTTGTCCCAAATCAAAAAAGTTTTGGAAAGAAGCTGTTTTTGGACTACCAGAAAAATAGAAGGATTGCTCAACAGACAGTACAAGCTTTCTTCAACAAAATATTGCCTTTATCGAAATTTCAATACTTCATATTTTGCAATAGAAAAAGAACAGCTTTTAAGACAACCTAATACATTTATTATTTTTGTAATGCTCTGAAGAAGTTTTCTGCCCTTAAGTTTAAGTAATCATGAATATATAAAACTATGCAATGTATTTTCGAGCTATTCATTAATATGACTAAAAAAGACTTTACTAAATATTATATAACATTGAAGAGAATGTTTGGCATGTATTTTCAAATTTAGCCAGTCCGTGATATTTAATACATTATTATTTTAACTGTGTTATTAAGGAATTTTCAGATACTTTTGAAAAACTTATAAATGTTACATTGAACTAATTTTAATTTTTTTTAAAAACTAAATTTTTTTTTTATTTAAAATTTTGCAAGTTCTTTTCCAACTTTTTTTAATCAGCTAACTTTTGATATATTAATCAAAGCTTCACTTAGCATTTAGCACCTTATTCCTGGATATATTTCATTCAATCAATCTCAGAGTCCATTAAAGAAACTTAAAATAATGCATAATAAAATTAAAATATTTCTGCTAAATAAGGAGCAAAAGTTTTAATGAAAAAGTGTAATTCGACGCTTAAAATTTTATCTTTCGAAAGGAAAAGAAATTAAATATTTATATTGGATTATGAAATATTTTCAAGCTCCGTAAAAGCTGTTTAATTAAGTTTGTGAGAAAAGAAATTACTTTTACGCCCTTTTACAGTTTAAATTTTTTACTAAATTCGATTGGAGAGTATATTCTTATAAAATAATAAATCGTTTGAACTTCATAAAAATCGATATTTGCTTCAATATTAATATGAATAATATTTTGTTTTTCTTTTCTTTTCTGTTTTGTTATGTAACATGAAATGTAAAGTATGAACTTTCGATTTCTATCCTTTAAAAAATTATGATTTTATTATTATTATTATTATTTATTAATCTATGTAAGATTATTTTATTTTTATTTATTTATTTATTTATTTATTGATCTACTGAAGTCCAAAATATAGAATTAAGTAAAAGACTAATACATTTACATTTTAAAGTTATCTGAATATGACACCATATTTTCACTTTCTTCTATCTTGAATTAATAAAAGTAATGTAATCCAATTTTTTTTCGACTTCCGTTTTTTGGCGTATTTACACGTTTTAGGGGACAGAGATTCCAAAAAACCTGTTTTTACAAAATGTCTGTCTATGTGTATGTCGCCATTCTACCATCAAAAAGTGTATGAAGTTAAGCATTGAAATGAACCAAATTTTTTGTGAATTTTTCTGGCTGTGGCAAGCAGGCCCTCCTTCAGTTTTGAAATATTCTGCCGGAAGGGGGTGCTGCAATCGCGATTTTTGTGCCATTTTCAATATTGTACCGGCCAAAAGCATATGAAGTTTGCATCGAATTGAACCAATTTTTTTGTGTAAGTGTGTGGCTATGGCTAATTGATCCTCCCTGAATTTGAAAAAAATCCGCCGGAAGGGCGCGCTGCAATCGCGATTTTTGTGAAATTTTCAATATTGTACCGACCAAAAACTTATGAAGTTATGCATCGAAATGAACCAATTTTTTGTGTAAGTGTATGGCTATGGCTAGTTGGTCCTCCCTGAATTTGAAAAAAATCCTCCGGGTGGGGGCGCTGCAATAGTGATTTTTGTGCCATTTTCAATATTGTACCGACGAAAAGTGTATGAATTTATACAACGAATTGAACCAAATTTTATGTGCAAATGTATGGCTATGGCAGTTGGTCCTCCCTGAATTTGAAAAAAATCCGCCGGAAGGGGGCGCTGCAATAGCCAATTTTATGCCATTTTCAATATTGCACCACCTAAAAGTGTATGAACTTAATCCCAGAACTGAACTAAATTTTTTTAAATAATTATTTTTTAATAAGGCAAATAGGTCCTCCCTGAATTTAAAAAAAAAAAAAAAAAAAAAAAAAAAAAAAAAAATCTGCCTATTATTCTATTGTTCATCGGCTCGTGTAGAGACGGAAATTCGTTTTTACTCCGATTAATTGATTGAAGCAGAAATTTAAGATGAAAAACAAAGTTCGTATGGTATTGAATTAAAATTATTAAAACATTAAAATGTGTAACTATGTTTTTTAAAAATATTAAAATGTACGTATGAGATAGAAGAAAGTTTTGGGATTCGCACATCCAAGTAGTTTATTATATTTAAATAAAGTAGCGTCTGTTATATTTATTACGAAAATATTATCAATATAAATGTTTAAAAAACAGTTTTCTGATTTGCTAAAATATATATTTTCAAATAAAGTAGCTTTAGTATTTCGTAATTTCTTTGATTTCTTTGTTCAAATTGTGTTTTTTGCTTTATTTTTTTCTAAAATAAAATTTTATTTCTTATGTGTTTGTTCTTTTTAAAAGTACCTGCTTATCAATGAACACTTTAAGAGCCCACACTACTGACTGAAAAAGTCCCGGATAATAATGCTAAGTCGATGGGGGCGTTCTTTTTAAATATCTCGCTCAAATATTAATATTTTTACACGATTTTTTTTTGACGTAGGAGAGCTACGGATCACCTACAACCGGGCTAGTTTTTACTTCTTTAATTATAATTTCAGATTACAAAAAAAGATTAATTTTTTTTAACTTTGAAACCGGTTAGAATCGGTTCTGAAATTGAAAAATATCATAATAAAAAAAATATATATAACAAGAATCGAAAAAGTAAAAACTAGCCCGGTTGTTGATCGTTCCTCAGCTATACTGTGAA
The DNA here is from genome assembly GCA_964019185.1 of Maratus speculifer. Taxonomy (NCBI): domain Eukaryota; kingdom Metazoa; phylum Arthropoda; class Arachnida; order Araneae; family Salticidae; genus Maratus; species Maratus speculifer. Next base: position 127,800,869 of record OZ025297.1, on the reverse strand, counting down.
CAAAAATCATGTGAAAACATTAAAATTTGAACGAGATATTTGAAAAAAAAAAAACGCCCCCATAGATTTAATATTATCATCCGGGACTTTTTTAGTCAGAAATGTGGGTTCTTAAGATGTAAAAACTGTTTAGACAGTAACATATTCAGAAAAATAAATCATCTACCATCAGAAATTTCATTGCAATACTGAAGTGCAATTATATGGAATCTCTAATATGGCAATAAATAATTATTACCACCAAAACCTATTTATATCATAAAAGTTTTGCTATTTCTTCACACAGATATATAATTACAATTAATAAGAAAATGAGTAAATTTAGATGCATTAATGTAATTATTTGCATGCATTCCATGGCATTTTGAGCTAAGTAGCTCATTAAATTATTACTAATATAAATTATTAGTATAAACATTCTTATAATAGATATTGCCGTACGTGTAAAAAGGTTTATATTGAAACTTATTCTTAGCTTAAGTAAATCTAGATGAAATATGCAATTTCTACATGTTCTGTAAAAAAAATATGTATTAATATATATATATATCTTCCTGTGTTTTAAAAAGTTGTCGTTTATTGATATCTTTATTTACCGCACTTAATTTAAATAATTTTACAATTTATTTGCTTGAATATTTTAAACTCTTTCATTTTTTTGTTTCAATTTATTTTTTATTATTAGTTTCCATTTTTTTTTCTTTTAATTTTTTTTTGTATTGTTAATTAATTATTTTTTTTAATGGCAAGTTAATGGGGAATATCGAAATAATTCCTAATGTTCTTTACAATTATTTTTGCATTACCTAATTCGTGTAATACTTTCTAAAATGCATTTTAAGAAAGAGTTATTAAAAAAATTATTATAAAATAATGAAATATTATGAAATATTAAAATTAACTATAAGAATTAACAACTTTTTAATTTCTTATTGAAAGTGAAATAACTTTATAAACGTCACAAAGAAACGATAATTAGTTATAAAATATTAAAAATGACAGATTTTCAGTTCAAATTCTGTAATATCTATTTTACAGTATTTTTCTAAGAATATATTTAATTTTTTTTATTTAAAAATAATTTAAATAATTTTAGAAAAACTGTTATATTTATCTGTCAAATTAATTATCCGCAATTTTGAAATTCACTTAATATATCACTTAATATGTTTTCACATGTTTTGTTGCAGACTGAACATAAGCATTGTACGTTCCTTAGAACAGTTAAAATTCAAGCGTAGCGACTGAATAGAGAGAATGCTAATATTGGAAAACAATATTTTAGAATACATCATTATGGAGTGTTTGATTTTTCGTTTACTAGGTAACAAAAAAGGTCATGGTAGCTTAGTGGTCCTAGCACCGAACTCCTGACAGAGAAATCCCGGGTTCGATGCTCGATATCACAAAAGATCCACCGAGTATATGCAGTTTGCGCGTTAAATAAAGAGTTAAATAAAGTGGCTCAGAAAGTCCTGTGGTAGGTCGTACTAGTTACCATGGGTATTGATCGCTGGATACACTTTCCCTCCCTTTCACAGACTTATCAAAATTGAGGGGGTGACAATGTTTGGTGCTGCCATATATTGGAAACTTTGCCAAACATCCTCTGTTGCAGAAGTCTGATTTCCAACCCCTCTGGGTGCAGTTTAATTGAAGCTCCAGCACCCCTATTGCCCTTCAGGCACACGTCAACAGCTAGATAACGAAACAATGTGTTTTACTCCAATACATCATATTTCTGTTTTTTTGCAAAAAGAAAAAGCATTTTTGCTCAGTTTATTTAGAATATATTAATCTATTTTTTGTCTTTCATCTGTATTAATAAAGTTTCTGTGATTGTTATTCATTCTGTATCATCGTTTCTATATTTCGCATAATAAATTGTAATACATAATAAAAGTGTAAAAAACAAAAGTCCGTGAATTTATAAGGGTTTATTTAAATAAAGATACCTTATTTTTGCTATTTAAATTTTGTAAGGAAGAAATTTGCTTCATGCATTGAATAAAATATTTCCTTTTGTACTTTGTTTTTATGATTTTTATACTTCTCTACATTGAAAATTTTGACATTTTATCAACTACATACTCACTTTCGAAATACAAGAACTGCATGCACTGTAAAAGAAAAGATAAAGATATATATTGTGAACAAATTCAAAAGTTTAGAGATGTTGTTTCTTGACACGATTTTTCACTTTCAGAAGAACTAATCTGAATGTTTCTGAAAAAAAAAACAACGTTTCATTTCTTGCATAGTTCAGATATTAATTTTTTTTTTTGCTGTTTTTGCACGAAATATAAAAGAGAAAAAGAAGGCCGGGAAAACATCTTTTACAGTACTGTTAGTTGTAAATACAAAATAATTAAATAATATCATATTTAAACTTTTAATTTTTAAACAATTTCAAGAAACGTGTCTATGCAATTCAATTGTGTATGTTTCCCTTATGTATTGTGAGGAAGTGACCTTTGTAATAAAGGCACTCTAGTATTTCTGAGATCGTGACGTCAATGATTTAACATGTGTAAGCGTGAAAGCGACATCTATCCTCTCTTTTAGTTTAACTTTCTAGAGCGTGTGTGTCTTTCTCGGATTCTACAGTCATGTCGTGGTTAGAAGTATTATGTAAATTTGAAGAATCTCAGTTTGCAGCATATAAAAGATAGTGGCGTCTAGCAGTGTTTCTCTGGCAACGTTAGCCAGCTTGGTGTGTTTCTAACGGCATTAGCCAGCTAGTTGCGTCTAGCAGTGTGTGTCTGGCGGCATTGGCCAGTTGGTAGTGAATCTAGAGCGAGCGATATCAAGGATTAGCGAGCCTCCAGTAAGTTGACAAGGAGTTTTGAAATTCGACTCGAGAAGTTGGCCGGTGGTAAGAAGTTAATAGTAATTACGTTGAATATTTGTAGTCAATAAAGAATGTATATACAGCCACGGGCTGTCTAACAAAGTTTTATACAGCAGCTTAGCTGAAATTAAAGGAGAAGTAATCTGAAGTGCCCCGATTGAGTTAGTGCCGGAGCTGTGAGTATGAGTTTAATCTTCTAGTATTGTTATCAGTTGTTGAAATTACAGAACTGCTCCACGTCCCCTTGAGCCCTTATGATTTTAAATAAACTGTTTTTATCTTATGTTCTGAGTTATGTCTGCATTCAACACCCAGTACGAGCACCCGACCGTTACAGTATGTCTATCAAAGTGTTTGACGAATATAGTTTTATGCAGTGAATTTTTAATGAATATCAAATTTAATAATTCTTTTTGATTTCAGAAGGCCTTGTTCTGGTATCAACCAGTACTGTAGGTTAAGGAGTCCACTAGTCAATGAAAAATCCCGGGTGATAATGTTGAGTCTATGGGTTATTTTCAAATATCTCACTCAAACTTTAATATTTTTAAACGATTTTCTTTGCTGAGGACTATCTACTATTGGGATAATTTTTACTTTTCCAATTTTGGTTACATTTTTTTTATATTAGGATAGTTTCAATTTCTCAACTGACACTAAATATTAAAGTTTCAGAAAAAAAATTCCAAAACCAAAATCTAAAAAGTAAAAACTAGCCCTGTTATAGATAGTTCTCAACTATCCTATGCAAAAAAGAAAAAAAAAGATCATGTAAAAATATTTCAATTCGAGCGAGATATTTAAAAAAAAAAACGCCCCCATAGACTTGAAGTTATAATCCGGGTATTTTTCAGTGACTAGTGTTGCGTCTTAAAAGTCGCAAAATTGGCAAAAATAAGATTAAAAATGAAGTGAAGATAACAATAAATCATTGCCAAAAAAAAAAAAAAACATTTATATGAAATACCTCTCATTAAAATATTCTAATTATGGTGCAATAAGTCAATAATGAAAGTGAAATAAACAAAAGTTCATGTATTTATGAGTGATTTTTTAATAAAGACACTTTATTTTTTCCTATTTGTCTTTCGATATAGATAAATTTTCTTTGCAGATTGAAAAACATTTTTAACATTAAATATATCTTAGCATTTTTTATTGTTATTTCCCTTTTAAAATAATAGAAAATAATTTAAAGTTGAATCTGTAACTGTTTTTCAAAAACGAGTTTTTCGCCAAATTTCCGTTGGGAAAAAAATCGTATCAAACCCTGTTTGTATATGATATCTGGGCCATATTCATATCCACTGCATAGAAATAATATAAATAAATAGTGTAAAAATAATGCAAACAATATTGTTATGTGCATAAAATGTTTTTTCTATAGTTATCAGTTTTTAACATTAAATATATATATATATATTTATTTATTGTTATTTCCGTTTTAAAATAATAGAAAGTAATTTAAAACTGTATGTCTAACTGTTATTTGAAAACGAGGTTTTCGCCAAGCTGCCGCTGGGGAAAAAAATCGTATCAAACTCGGTTCGTATATGATATCTATGCCATATTCAGATCCACTGCATACAAATAATATAAATAAAAAATGTAAACAATAATTAAAAAAATAATGTACAGAGATAATTTGAGAAAATTGGGAAATTTTAAAATCACGCCACGCAATCGTTAATTCTAAAATGATTAAGTTATGCTATAGCGCGAGGGAAAAAAAATATTACTCTAAATTTAATAATATCTTTAAATCATCTTTTTATATTTGACTTTTTATAACTTATTTTAATGTAGCATAATTACAATGGAATATTTAAAAACTCATAATTAAAGGATAGAAATAAACACGTATTCGCCAAAAAAATTCGACATATCTTGGATGTTTAATAAACAAATTCATCTCGAGATGCTTCGGACTTTTTCATTTTCGACATGTACTGGCCCTCATCGCCCATGCGCAGATCTGTCCAGATTTCTGTAAAACGTGGTGCATGAGTAAAACAGAAAAATGATAACAAGAAAAAATCTTTCAGCATTATTAATAGTGTTTAAATCCAAGAATGAAATAACGCCATGTTAAAATTTGTCATTTTAAACCGATTTCAAAAATGGAGGATATGCAAGTCAATTGTACATGTTTCTTTTACGTATGTCATTAAAAGCATATGAAGCATACAATTTTATGCTATAAAATTTTATGAATGTCAAATTTTGATAATTCTTTTTTCATGTCGTCAAATCTCGTTCTGTAGCCGACCAGAACTGCTAGTTAAAATACCAAAGAGTGGCAAAAACATGACTAAAGTGCAATGGAGATAGCAATAAATTGCTGTTATAAAAAACATATTTCATACACTAAAAGCACTCTCATTAACATATTCCAATTACCGTGCAATAAATCAGTAACATTCGAAAAGATCAGAAATTATGCATGGATGTCTACTTTACTTATCTTTTAATTGTACAAATCAGTTTTTCTCTGATAAATCATGCTTCTATTTTTTGCGAAATGCCATTTTGATGTCATTTAAGCTATACTTTAAGTGAATTTATTAACCTCTTGTAACAAAAATTATATTTGTAAGAACTCAGTCTTACTTATTTACAAGAAAAAAAGAAAAGCTTTACTTATCTAAAGATGGATGTCTTCGAATTTTTTGAAACATAGCATAGAATAGAACGTTTTTAATAGAACTAATGTCGCCAGATTTTTTAAACGAAAAACACTACAGCTACATTTTTAATTAATCAGAGCTCAGGTAAAGTGACGCGTGGCAGTCTTATTCTTTTCTTTTTCTTTCTTTTCTTTTCTTTTCTTTTTTTTCAAATGTGTAGTCGCGTGTTACACATTAATAATTTGGTGTAATTGTTAAAGTTTACTGTCATCATTTGGTTCATTTCGCCAGATATTTGAAATACATAAGAAATGTGAAAGAATAAAAGATTCTGCATTTAGGGGATTATTGTTTTTAAAAAAGACACTTTATTTTTCTTATTTGACTTGCAAATAAGAAATTCTCTATATAAATTATTTCTTCTTTTTTCGTGTTTTTTTAATTGTTTTCTGGTTAGAAAATATTGATATAGATAAATATTTATTTAATTTGGAATTTATTAGAAAAAAATAATTAAATAAAAGTTCATGCATTCATGAATGATTATTTTAATAAAGTGATTTTATTTTTAATCTTTGACTTTTGTAAGAAAGACATTTTTATTTTCCGATTACATAAAATATTACCTCTTTTTTTCTTTTTCTTTCTTTCTTTTTTTTTTTTTTTTTGTGTTTTTTTTAAAAATAATTTTATGCATTATATATATAAATTTGAAACACTTTAGAAAAACGAATTAAATAAAAATTTATGCATTTATGAATGATTTTTTTTAATAACGAAGCGTTATTTTTACTATTTGACTTATTGTAAGATGACGTTTTCTTTACGCATTGCATAAAATATTCTTTTTCACGCTTTCTGTTTTTATAATGTTTGTACTGTAAATAATGACAAAGTTTTCAAAGCAGAGGCATTGAAACTCTTTGTCATTTTTTCTTACACTTACTCAGTAGCGAAATGTAAGAGCTGAATGCATTGTAATAGAAAAGATAAAGCTATATATTGCGACAAAATCAAGAATTTGAAGAATGTGTCTTTTGACACAATATTTCACTTTCAGAAGAGCAAATCTACATGTTTCTGAAACAACAGCATTTCATTTTTTTTTATAGTTTAGATACTATTTTTTTAGGTGCACGTAATATAAAAGAGAACTAGAACATATGGAAAGAATAGCTTGGATTAGTGTTTGCAAAAATATTAATATTTTCAAAACTTTACCCTTTTGAAACGATTTTTAAAAAATGGAGGAAACACAATTCATTTTTATATGTTTTTTTTTTTTTTTTTTTTTTTTTTATGTAAGCCTACGAAATCAACTGAAGAATACAATTTTTTGAATAAATTTTGAATGAATGCTCACACTTTTGGAATTCTTTAGACACTTTCTTAATTTTTTTAATACGTAGTGCCTACATACAACGTCGAATCAATCCGTCTGTCTGTATGTCCGTATGATGGCAAAGCGACTGAGAGGAACATTATGGGTTACAGACATTGTTTCCTTGGCTGAGTGGTCCCTTTTAGCCAAATAAAAACTTACAAAAAATACTTACTGGTGAGAATAACCAAGAATTTTGAGCACCTTATGCGGCACGTATATATATATATATATATATATATATATTAGGGTGGACCTTATTTTTCAAGTTTCAAAATGTAAACTTCTCACCCTCTAAATTTGTTCCTTTTTATGAAAAAATAATTCTGGTAAAATATTAGCTCAATTGAACAATATTTAGAGGTAGCTCAATGATGTAGAAGTTTCCAATGTATGAGCAATGATAAACATATGCGTACTCGCATGCTATGTCATAGAAAATAAATTCTATCTTCTAAAATATTTTAAAATGCATTTAGCTTTACATTTTTATTCATAGATGGCCGTACTATGCACAATATTATTTAAAACAATAAACTGCATTTAGCAAATAGCAGTCTTTGAAGCCACTGAAGACTGGGGACTAGCAGATAATATACGTGCAATGTGCTTTGACATTACCAGCTCAAACACTGGTTATAATTATGGTGTATGTGCTCTTTTAGAACATAAATTGAAAAAAGAGCTCTTATCATTTGCTTGCAGACATCACATTATGGAGCTGATAATTAGTACTGTATTTGAAGTATGCATGGGAGTCAAGTCTTCACCTGAAATTGCATTATTTAACCGCTTTCAGAAACGTTGGAGCTTAATTGATAAAGACAATTCCGAAACGGGAATTTCATTTGTTGATGTTGCAAATCTAGTAGAAGATATTAAGCAAGATACTATCAACTATGCAAAGAAGTACCTAGAAGAGCAAAGAGAAACAAAGCTAAGAGGTGATTATAAGGAATTTTTAGAACTTGTAATTATATTTCTAGGTGCTGTCCCAGAAAGGGGAATCAGATTTATGTCACCAGGTGCAATGCACCATGCCCGTTGAATGTCCAAAGTAATATATTGTCTCAATATCTGTATTTTCAAGACTCAGTTTAAATTGACTGTAAAAGAGGAAGAAGGTATGTGTGATTAGTGATATGTGTGTTTTTACAGTCCGTGTATATTTGAAAGCTTAGATCATTGCACCTCAAGCTTCATGTGCCCCATATAATGACCTGTTGTTGCTCAAATCACTACTCGATTACTCATCAATACATTCAACTGTTTCCAAGTCATCATCACGTAAATTTGCTAATCACTTGTGGTATTTGTCAGAAAGACTTGTTGGTTTAGCTTTATTTGATAGCCGTGTGAGTTTATAAACTAAAAGACGCATGGTTGTTGCATTACAGAATGAAGCTAATTCTAAAAAACAAGTTCAAATTTATTCCAAACGAGGCAGTGTTGCTCTACATTCATTCAAGAATAAAAGATTGGAAGATTTTGTCACAGCTAAGTCCATGATGTTATTTCAATTGTTAGAACTTCCGGATGGATTTCTTGCAGTAGATCCTAAATTGTGCGAGCTAAGAGAAGACTATAAACAGGCAAAACAGATAATAAAATCTCTACAAGTAGTAAATGACCATGCCGAACGTGCAGAACCATGGAGAACACTTATTCAAGAATAAAATGGATTGATAACTCATGATGAAATGCAACTACAATTTTTACTACAAGTTGTTGAAGATCATCGTAAAATGTACTAAGATAGCAGAAAAATGCGTTTCTCTCAACCTGCACAAATGCAATAAAATTTTAATGTAACATGAAAACCTAATAATTGTGCTGTAAATTAAATAAATTCTCACAATTAAATTATCAAAACATTTAAAGTGCTTACTTATTTGTGTAGCTAATATTCTGAATTTTTTCCTAATTTTATAAATTTCAGGTCAATTGAGCTACCTCTAAATATTTGAATTTATTGCTCAAACTTTTTACATAATGTTTTTGTATCAAAAGGAACAAAATAGGGGGGTGAGACTTGTAAAAATAATAATTTTAAAAAATCATGGCATTTAAGGTCCACCCTAATATATATACAGGGTGTCCCAAAAACGACTGATGGATTTTAAAATTCAATAACTTGCAAACAGTGACAGCTATTTAAAAAAAAATTGCAGGAGGGTTATGTATAATGCCATGAGTGTTTTTACCGTAATTTTTGATTTATATCGAATTTCAAACAATAGATGGCGCTGACAACGATTTAAGGCCAGGTGATCAGTGCTGAGTGCTGTCAGTTTTGGCGTTGACCTGGACTTCAATTGCCGTCAGCGCCATATATTGTTTGAAATTCAAACTAAAATAAAAAATTACGGTAAAAAAACTCCTGACATTACACATAACCTTCTTGCAAAAAATTTTAAATAGCTTTCACCGTTTGCAAGTTATTGAATATTAAAATCCATCAGTCATTTTTGGGACACCCGATATATATATATATATATATATATATATATATATATAGGCAGACGCATGGACCAGAAGACGACGATGGGTGCAATGTGTTTATTCAATTACGAACGCGCCAAAAAGATTTTTTAAACATATATAATTTAGAATAATATAGATTTACCACCCAAATTTGATTCAATTCCTACGCGTCGTGTTAAAAAAATAAATGAATAATTGCCTAAATAACGTGCACGATACATCTGTTTTTTACCATTTGACACAAATTATGAGCTTACATAAACGAATAATGCTATCCGTGGTAACAAGGAGACAAAATAATTTTTCTGGTTACATAATATTTATTAAGTAAAAGAACACCTTTCATTATCTACTCTTAGCTATTATTTCGTACTCACCGTGTACTATTCGAATCCTTGAGCATTATATTACTTATTCGACAAAAACATTTAGCATTGCTTCGTGGAATTTAAGGTAATAAAGCACCATCAGAAAAGACTGTTTACAATTTGTATAATTGGCTCGTGCAAATTGGTGTAAGGAAATGCTAAAAAACTAAAGTTTTGAGCTGAAAAATCCGTATACACTATAATTTTGGATATAATCCTATGAGCCGGAAACTAAACGAAATAGCAATCCACTGTTTCGGTGTTTCCAGATGAACCGAATGTTACAAAAGTTGTTCGTTCATGAAGCACTTCTAAAAAAAAATGATTGCTTGTTTCTTCAGCCATAGAAAACATATCGCAGCTATTCTTTTAGAGGATCGAAAAACCGTTAACGCTATTGGTATACAGAAATTTGTTTCCCAAAAGCCATCAACGAAATCAGGTAAAACTACAAAATGCACCGCATCATTCTTCATCACGACAAAGCCAGCTCCAACACAGCACGTGAAATAATTGAATTTTTGAAGGATAAAAATGTAGAACTGATGTCTCATTGCCCATGTTCTTCTGATTTGTCGCCTAACAACTTTTTCTTTTTTTCTTTTGTCAAATAATAATGCGTTAAAAGCGATATCATCACCTCAAGAAGCTGTTGCTGTCTACCAAAACTATGTTTCTGAGATGTCGAATTCACAATGGAAAAACAGTTTACAGAATTGGTTTGAAGGGATAGAAAAAGGAATAAATCACAAAGGCTAATATTTTGAAAAGCAATAAATCAGTTTGTTCCCAAAAAATTCTTTTTCTTACAACTTTTTGCAGAAACTTAAAAATCAACCCTTGTAACCGTACAACTGAAAACCTTGAGCATTCTTTTGCAAATTGTTTTGAACAAATAGATTTTAAGATAATAAATACTTACCAAATATATTTTATTCAAACTTCCTGGCCAAAAAATATTAAAAGAAAAACCTATCAGGAATGATTCTGTTTTATATCGTTTTACTTATTTAATAGGCTATATAATCAGAGAATGTTATTTACGGCCTCAAACCGTGAAAAATAAATTTTCAAGGAAAAGAATGTTTGTATAGAGAAACTTTTGAAGCTTGTAAAATTTTTCCTTTCTCGTGACTTGCAAAACTGAACTAAGCTATCAAATAAAATAACTGCATTAAAATAATGTGAAAAAAAAAAACGAAAGTAAAATATTTGAACACAGAAGGTAAAGAATTTTTGTACTATTCAATATTTATTTAGATTAAGCTAATATTTAAAGAAATTAGTCTGGTTAGTCTATTTTTGTAAATATTGGAAAACCAATTTTTTAATGTAGATTTAATGTAATCGAAAAGGCCTATCTTATGTTTATGTGCTTCAGATTATTTTTTATGGGAGTTATTATTCTGAAGTTTTGAATCTAAGGCATTATGCAACAAAATAATGCATTTCTTTTTTAATTAATGAAGGCTTTTTTCTCATATATTTCTTACTTGCGTATTTATTTAAATACGCTTCTTTAAAAGGAAAATAAATTGTTAAATTGTAAAATAATTGCAACTCAAAATTTAAAGACTTTAATTTCAAGTATTCACCATTCAGTATCTCATATGAAAGAATTTCCTTTTCCATACATTTTTCTTATTTTTGGCTACACGAGAATTTGTAATAAACTATCATCCAATTTAAAATAATGTAACACCTGCTAGTTGCCGTTGGACAGGTAGCGTAGTTGTATTAAATGTTCGAGGGCAAGGCAAAAGGCATTTACAGATATATTTTTATTATTATTAATTATATAATAGTAAATTTCTTGAAAGTTAAGCACTTGAATTGAATATGAGTATGTTGGATTTATAAAGGTTCATCGATTAAAAGTTTTTTAGTCCTTTCTTTATTTCCACATTTTTCATTAGAGGAAAGCTCCTTCATTATTCCATGCTGATGCACTGAATTATTTATAACCGGTGACAAGACACCGTTACCAGAGGTTAAGAATTAACCTTCAACCTTCTCAGCTGCGAACCTCAAATCTGACTGACATGCCTCCTATGTCCCAAACATCTGCTGCATCATCTGTTCCCCGAAAAAGGGTCGATCTCTTTCCGACCAGTCAAGGCTCTAGCTGACGATTTCACATACAATCTTAAATGGGACAGGATCGCTGTGAATTTCTCACGCTTTCGTTATTTCCACATTTTTAACTAGAGAAAAGTGCATCCATTATTCCATGCTGATGCACAGAGCTCCTTATGACTGACGAAAAGGCACTCTTACGAGAGAATAAGGCTTTACCATCTTAACCTTTTCAGCTCCAAACCTGAAATCTGACTGACATGCGTCCAATGTCCCAAACATTTACTCCCCGAAAAGGGGTCGGTCTCTTTCCGACTAGTCAGGGCTCTAGCTGACGATTTCACATACAATCTTAATTCGGACAGGATCGCTGTGAATTTCTCACGCTTTCGTTATTTTCATATTTTTAACTAGACGAAAGTGCCTCCATTATTCCATGCTGATGCACCGAGTTCTTTAAGACTAGTGACAAGGCAACCTTACCAGAGGTTAAGGCTTTACTGTCTTAATCTTCTCAGCTCCAAATCTCAAATATGACTGACATGCCTCCAACGTCCCAAGCATCTTCTTCATTAAATATCTGCTACCCGAAAAAGGTTCGGTCTCTGTCCGACCAGTCAGGGCTCTAGCTGATGATTTCACATACAATCTTAGATCGGATAGGATCGTTGTGCTTTTCGCCCGCTTTTAGAATTAACTAGCATCCTGGATGCCATGAAACAAACCTCAGAAAGGTTTCCATTATTTAGGATGTTCATCGCAGTACGACCTTTAGAAATGGCTGTCGTTGTAACATCATTTTTGAAAATTGATTTTGACGTATCGATTTGTCTTACGTTTACCGATATTCCTCGGTCTTAGCCGGAAAAGCCTTGTTCGGATATCTACACATAGGATTTCCTATATGTTACATTTCTGTTTCATGTGAGAGTTTACTCGTAAAAATTGAAGTCCTCATAATGTATTTATTTATAAATAAACATATAATGTTAAATATAAGTATATACACATGCAAAGAGAGAATAAAATATGCTTAAACAAAATACTAACCGACTTCAAAAAAAGAATCAAGCTTGGCGACAATTTGGCGCTAACGCATATGAATGCATAGATTTAATATGCTTATGATTTGAAAACGGTTGCGACAATGAAAGATGATTTGCGCCAAATCATTATTTTGTTATCAAATTTACATTTGTTTATCTAAAAAAATTCTAATCATCAGAATTTAATGAAATTAAAATGGGATTACATTTATAGCTTATACTTTCAAACAAAAAAAAATTATCAAAATCGATTCATATTTAAAGAATTTATGAGTGAACAAGAAATATATACAGGTCGAAATCATAACCTACTCTTTGAAGTCGGTTAAGAAAAGAGAGAAGGATAATACACGCGTCATAATTTCGCGTTGAATATTATATATATTTATGTATATGTGTTTATATGTTTTCTTCATGTTTGAAAATTATAGTTGATATCTAAACATTTAAGAAATCTGTAAAATCAGTTGAGTAATTTAAAAGAGAAAAAAAACCATCATAAAATAATTAAAAAGTTAAAAAGTTATGTGAGAAATATCAGGAGCCGCATTATATAGGGAAAACTTCATTATTCCTACGAAAATTCTTAATCGGTAATCTTATTGGTGATTTTATTTAGCAAATGTAAAATGAAAAATATTGTTTAAAATGAAAAATATTATTTCCAAAATAGTGGTAGAATCAATAAAGTGAATAAAACATAACCAAAATTTGTTTCCTTATATGTTGCGACCCCTGGGAAAAAAATAACATCACTATAGATAAATAATTGTTTCCATGAATAGATTTTGTCGTAATACTTTAAAAGCTGACAATTTTATTATTTTATTTTTATCTATCCGTAGTTTATCATAATACTCAACAGATAATTCCCAATCGCTTACACTTCAAAAATAAATATTTAGCTTAAATTTTTGCTTAATTTGTGATCATACAATCAAAATAATAAATCTATTTTAATGCATCAGGAAAAAAATAATAATTTCAATAGAAAATGTAATAAGTGTTTCATGTACATAAAAGGATAGCTTTATTATTTTTCTAATTTTATCCCAAAAGAAACCAATCCTATTAAACAATAGCTCTCTGTATATGAAGGTTTAATATAACGATAAAAAGTAAAATTTTGGAACATAAAAATAAACAGATATTTTATGTAAAGTTATTAAAAGATTCTACCATTCGATACTTTTTAGGAATTAAGTTAATATTCGCTGAACGATAGCCTGAAGATTTTTTAAACTGAATACTACAGTAAAACAAGAATATCTAAAATTATATCCATTCTAATTTTTTTTTAATGCTAAATTGTTTTAAATACAAAAAAAAAAAAAAAAAAAAAAAAAAAAAAAAAAAAAAAATAGTACTGTTCAATGTAAAAGTAATATAGTAGGAAATTTATGGAATTTAACTTTGGCTATAATGTGAGAATTAATTATTTTAATAAAAAATAAGAATTAATAGGGAAAAAAATTAAAACACTGTTTTTTTTTAAAAATTAAAGAAGAAATTATGTCATGTTTTTACTAAAATACAGTTTTCTTTTAAAATCAAATGTTACTGGCAGACTGTATCGGATATTTGTTTTTTATCATTTAACTGAAAAATTAATTTGAGGCAAATAATGAATACACAAACGGCAAAAAAAGTATTCTTTAATATCAGCGTGGTACGCTCTTTCAAACAGTTGAAATTATTTTTTTTTTCTGTTGTTGCACAAATTTAATATTTTTAGGTCAGTTAATTCAAAGTACGAGCTTGTTTGATACTATTATAAAGAATCTGTATGTCAAACTGAAATAATTGAACAAGGTATTTGAGCAAATTAAATAGTAGCGCATATGTTTCATGACAGTTTTCTTGGATTAATAAAAACTCTAGTGCTTTTTACTTGCGTACAAAATATTCCGTACAAAAAACTATTAATTTATAACTACAATATTACTTAAAATTTTTGATAATCTAAAATAATAAGGCTTTATTAAAAACTTAGAATTACTTTCTGCATTATTTTTCTATAATTGTCTTCAACATTTGTATTCAATTGAATTAAAAAATGTTTGCTATTTATCACAATGTTTAATCTTACTTAAAGCAAAGACATTCTACAAATTATAAGCTTAGTACTTTTCCAAGCTTGTTCTTCTAGATAGAACAATTTCAATTAATAGGACAATTTCAGTAATTTTCAATTAATATCTCGGTTAATTATCGACAATTATTTTCGAAAATTTATACTCAACAATCCTTTGATTATTCTCGTCGAATGTTTCATGCTGCGTTCCTCAACTACCTCGTTGAGAGGATGAAAAGTAAATCTTGTAGGTAATGGAATTATACTATTTTCTCAAAAATCACGCGAAATTGGATAACAGCTACAATTTCCATGCAAAATTTAATTAAATTTCTACTACCTTAATCGTTTCATAATTTTAATGTAAGAAGTTTCGGAAATAGTGGGTACTGATTATAACTTATATTTGCAGTATTTTTCCGATTATATTTCTCAAAATACGATACATACATTAAAACAAGTGCATTTCCAAATTTGGTTTTTCGACAAATTTCAAATTATACACTACACGTTACCCACTTATACGCACCCATACACTTTTTTTTCGAGTAATTTAAATAAATCCATAGATTTTTCGTAACCATATTTGTGAATTCTACAAATCAATAAATATACAAAAATTTATCAATAAATGTACATTTAGTTTTTAACTACAGAGCACTAAACAAATTTTTATATGTAGTTTTTTCTAACGACATTCTTAAAAGCACTGTTTCCCATTCCCATGTTTTACTATCTGTAATTGGTAGATTGATATTGCTATGATGAAGTAATTGGTGTATAATGCCAAACAAACATACATATATAAGTATTATTAATACATAAGCAATCTATAAGTGCTAAAAATATTAGCAAGATTTATTACAAGTTATGTACTACTAGTGATTTATTCTGTATCTTTGCATTTGTAGGCGATTGAAATTTGTTACATAATATATTTTTTCTACCTGTATATTAGTGGTTTAATTTACCTTTTAAGGAAATCCCTTTTTACTATAAAAATGAGATTTTTATCTCAACGGTACTCTTATATATTTTGTACCACTGCTTGTAATAATTATATCATTATGTTATTTCTATTTTTAACATGTTTTCTTTAGGAAAAAGCTTATTTCATTTTCATACAAAGAAGCATCATTTTTCTTAAGCACAAAAATCATTAATTATATAGATATTTTTTTAATCGAACTAATAAAACAAAATTTTAATAAATAAATACATAATAACGTGTCACTTTTTTTATTTCAAAAAGACCTATTTTATTACAAATGTTTTATATTATTTAAAATCTTATTATTTTTGCAAACTAGTATATTAATATCCTGTACAAAAAGTACAATTTTCATATACAATCAAGCTTCTGTGCTATTGTTGCAATTCTTTTAATAAAATAATGCGAAAATATTTAAAATTAATTACAGACTATATCTGATCAAAATTTAAAAATTCATTATTTAAAAACACTTCAAACTCGAGCAAAGTCACTTGTTAAGCTACTCATAGCTTTACCGAGCACCAGAAAAGGAAGTAATTCAAGGTTTGATCAATTTTAGAATATTGAACTTCTCTTAAATTTTCATCAATATATCGATCTCTCACACTTTTAATTATGTTTCGTAGTGCGTTTTGTTTCTCGAATAATGCAATTATAGCATTATACTCTATTGTTCTCTTGTTTGCAATATTTAATAATTTACACTTATTTTCTTATAACTAATTTGTTTCAAAGCACTTATTACAGAAGATATTTTTTTTAACTTATTAACAAAATATTTTAAATGGAACGAAAAATTAATAAAGGGTGTTTTATTAGATCGTATAATCTTAAAATTGGGATACTGTTTAACAGTGGAAATAAGTGGTTTAATTTATCCTTTTTTTTCTTACTATAAAGCTGAAATTTTTATCTTAACGAGTACTTCTATGTTTTATTTTCTTCTATTTCATGTAATAATTATGTCATAATGCTATTTCTATTTTCAACATGTTTTCATTATTACAAACTAATTTCATTTTAAAAGAAAGAAGCATAATTTTTTAAGCACAAAAAATGACTAATCATTATATACGCATACATATATTAATCGGACAATTAAAATTAAATTTTTGTAATAAAAAATAAAAAATAGTAGCTTTTTTTCATTTTTTTATTACATAAGTTTAATAAGGTAAATTGTTTGAAATCTTATTATTTTTGCAAACTAATACATCAATATCCTGTTCAAATGTACAGTTTTCATAAACTATAAATCTTCTTCACTATTTTGATATAGAAGTCCTTTTATAAAATAATATTAAAATATTAAAACTAATTATAGTCTATATCAGTTCAAAATTCCACTATTTAAAATGACTTCAAACTCGAGCAAAGTCACTTGTTAAGCTACTCGTAGTTTTACAGAGCAGTAGAAAAGGAAGTAATACAAGGATTGGTCAATTTTAGAATATTGAACTTCTGTTAAACTTTTGTCAATATATCGATCTCTCAAACTTTTAATTATGTTTCGTAGTGCGTTCTGTATCAGGAATAATACAATTATAGTATTGTACTTCATTTTCGTCTTGTTCGCAATATTTAATCATTTACACTTATTTAATAATAACTATTTGTTTCACAGCGCTTATTAAAAAAGAAATATTTTAAATAAATTAACAAAGTAGTTTCAGTGGAACGAAAAATTAATAGAGGGTTTTAAATGGATCGTATATTCCTAAAACTAGGATATTTTTTTATGAACGATAATTTTATTTATTTATTTTTTTAAAGATATTTTTTGGATATGGTAAACATTATTAATATCAACTTGATTTATTCTAAATAATTCATTATGTATCCTTGCATTTCTAGGTGACTGAAATTTGTTTAATAATATAGTTTTCAATATGTGTATCAGTGGTTTAATTTACCTTTTTAAAAAACTTCTTTTAGTTATAAAATTGAGATCTCTATCTCAATGGGTACTCTTACATTTTTTTGTACAACTGCATGTAATAATTATAGCTTTATGTTATTTCTGTTTATAGCATGTTTTCACAAGTACAAGCTAATTTCATTAAAAAAAAGAAACATCATTTTTCGTAAGCACAAAAACGATTATTCATACATACATAGTTTTTAATCGGACTAACAAAATAAAAAAAATATTATAAAAACAAAGAACGAGTTACTTTCTTTGTTTTCTTAAACAATCAAGCGCCTCTGTTATATTTATCAACAATTCTTTCAATAGAATAACATTAAAATATTTAAAATTAATCACAGATTATATCAGTTCAAAATTCCACTATTTAAAACCACTTCAAACTCGAGCAAAGTCACTTGTTAAGCTACTCGTAGCTTTACAGAGCATCAGAAAAGGAAGTAATAGAAAAATTGATCAATTTCAGAATATTGAGCTTCTGTTAAACTTTCATCAATATATCGATCTCTCACACTTTTAATTATGTTTCACAGAGCGTTTTGTATCTTGAATAATGCATTAATAGCATTATACTCTCGTGTTCTCTTTTCGCAATATTATACCATTTACACTTATTTCCTAATAAATAATTTGTTTCAGAACACGTATTATAGAATAATTTTTTTAAGTAAATTAACAAAATAGTTTAAGTGGAACGAAAAATTAATAAATGACCTTATATTCTTAAAACTAAAGTATTTTTGTAAACTTTTTTTTTTGATTTGGTAAACATTAATAATATCAACTTTATTTATTCTATATAATTCATTCTGTATCGTTGCATTTCTATGCGACTGAAATTTGTTTAATAATGTATTTTTTTTCTAAATGTGTATCAGCGGCGTAATTTACAATTAAAAAAAATATTTTTTTTGCTATAATATTGAGATTTTTATCTCAACGGGTAATCTCACATTTTTGGTACAACTACATGTAATAATTATAACTTTATGTTATTTCTGTTTTTAGCATGTTTTCATAAGTACAAGCTAATTTCATTTTAAAAGAAAGAAACATCATTTTCTTAAGCACAAAAATGATTATTCATTCATACGTTATTTAAATCGAACTAATATAATAAAATTTTAATTATAAAATAAAAAAACGACTTTTTTTTTTTCTTTTTTAACGACTACATCAATATACTGTACAAATATACACTTTTCATAAACAGTCAAGCGTCTCTGCTATTATTATCTACAATTTTTTTAATAAAATAATATTAAAATATTTGAAATTAATTACAGACTATATAAGTTCAGAATCCCACTATTTAAACTCACTTCCTTGTTACCGCATGATATTTTTTGGATGCATTAAGCATTCACATACTAAAAAAATCGACAAATAAACTCTGTGAAATTTTACGCATCAGTTTTTATTTCGTGTGAATGTAACTTTTAAAATTAATTTATATAATTAAACATTAACGGAATTTGATGTGTAAGAAAGTAAGCTATCTTAATATGGTAAGTATTTTGAAAACGTGTATTTCTTCCATTTTGAAAATATCACAAAGTAATTCATTTGAAAAGCTCTAAACAAACTTGTTTATACTAAACATCAACTGCATAATCATATTGACTCAGCAACATTTTACATGGTTTATTGTATTATGTATAAGAAAATATTAACACTTTTTAGAAATAAGTTCTATAATAAAAAAGTTAGCAGAAGAACGTATGTAGGATATTTTATGAGATCGGTATTAGTGTGGGCCATTTTTTTATGAGCAATTCACTTTTTTAAAAATAGTTTATGTTTTAAAATTAAGATATTTTCCTTTGTTTCTAAAATAACAAATTTTTAATAATATATTCGAATGCATATTTTCTATTTTATTCTATGTAATTGAAATTTATTCATTACTCTGTATTAAAATACATGCCCACTGTATTTAAAAAAAGAAAAAAAAAAGAAAAGAAAAGAAAAGAAAAATTGAATACAAAATTGTAATTCTTGCACATATTTCTAAGACTGCAGCTCCGTATTAGAAGAAAGAAATACAGTTTCGATTCACCACTAGGCAGTTTTTAAAGTCTTAATAAATGAAATAAATAAAAAAAATGAGTTTACACTAATAAATACCTTTTTTCTGATTTGTTGTTTCTAATTACCATCGAAAACAGAATTTTTTCATCATCGTTGAAAAAGCAATTAGTTAAAAATTGAACAAAATAAAAATGCATTTAAAATTCGATAATCCAAAATTATTTTCTAAAAAGTCTGATTTTTTCATGGAGTGTACTTTGTGTCATGTACTGTATTTGTTATTTTATTAGGTCATCTGGGAAGTTCTGCGGTTTTTCAAAGAATGGCTCGAGTACGTATAATTATTTTGCTATTGCTTGTAATGAGACAGTTTCAGTGACCCAGATCTGTAAATTTTGTCTTTTTTCCTTACGTGAAAGGCCCAATGTACTTAAATACAATATGTACCCAATGTAACCCAATGTACTGTACAATACAATATACTGTACCTGCATCATTCAAAATCATTCCTTATGAGAAGTAGCAAAATATAAGAAGACAAAATCTCGCTTCGCTTTGAAAAATCACAGATCTTTCCGGTTGACCCAATATATATGACATGAAATAACAATATGTTTAAACCATTGATTTAAAATTTAAAATTATTAATTGTGAATTTTTAATTGCCATTTTTTGTGTTAGGTTATATCGGCATGATTGCAGAAGTGCTATAGGAATAAATTATATACATACATAATTTATGTACATATTTTATCCAATTTAATAATGTTATTTTAATATCGTTTAAATTTATTTATTAATTTTAATGTTGGTTTTATGTTTATTGATAGCCCCAAATTCGTATTGTTTTGCTTTTTCATGACTAATGCGAAGATGAAACCACACACTTTATTTGTAGTTCCAAAGTATTTGTGGGCCTCAGGATTCTGCTTTGGTTCTGCAATACGCACATGTATCCATTTTAACCCCCCCCCCCATACTTCATTGCGGTAATTTTGCATTAAATGCAATGGTTCATATATTGTTTTACAATTAATTGTATTATGTATATATATATACATACATAAAAATTACTATACTGTATCATGCGTAAATCATAAAATAAATGTTAAAAAAAACAAGTGAAATACAGTAGAACCCCGGTAATTCGGACCTCGTTCGGTTCGGTCGATTTTTTTTTTCAAATTTGAGACGGGGTCGGAAAATTCATTTATAACATACATTTATTTCAGCCTCATATTCTGAATAAAAAAATATTTTCCGAAATCTTTTTCTAAGAATACCTCAAGTTTTCTTATTTAAACTCTTTAATGTTATCTATGAAAGGTATAACTATGCATCATTCAAGCTTTTGCAATTCAAATTTTCACAGTTTTCAATCTAATCCATTTAGAAATGTCAAAAGTTCACTGCTTAATAAAGTTTTACTCAGAGTATTGCAAAAAAGCAAAGTAAATAGTCCTTATAGACATACTGACTGATAAGGATCACTTTCTGATCTTTGTCAGCCAGTCCATAGGTCTCTTGGGACTGTTTCCTTGTCTTCGTGCCAAAACTCTTCTACAAATCGTTTGCGGAAAATCGAAATAGTATGGTCAAAAAACGAAAGTGAAAGAGAAGTTACACCTGAAAATTTTGTCAGCTTGTTTTAAAAAATTGATGGTTGCTTAGATGTTAATATTAGCAACATTAGCATTCGCTTGGAAACAGAAGACAATGAAGAGTATGCCTCGCTTACATATGACTTAATAATCGCTTTGTGCACGACGGAAGTAAATGAAGATGATTCAGACGAAAATCATTATCAAATATGATCAACCAGAAGTTATAAACTATAATGAAGCCATTTCCTATTTTGAACAATTAATGATTTATTTTGAACGTAATGTGGAGACTACATCCAACGAACTACTTATGCTCAAGGAAATGTGTGACCTCTGCGACCGCAAAACTGGCACAGCAGAATATGACAAATTTTATAATTACAAAGTAAACATTTTAACTATCTCTAAATATTGAATATGTTCATTTTAAAGTTGATTTTATGTGAGTGTGTTTTGTTTTATTTCATTTATTCACATTCTCCGGATAATCCAGATTTTCGACAATCAGGATTGGGCATCCGAATTATCGGTGTTCAACTGTATATTTATTAAGCTATGAATTTGTACAATCGCCAAACACCCTTTAGCAACTCGATGATTCGCCAATTTGCAGTCATAAATAGTAGATCATTGTAAAAGGCCATGTGATTGCATTGGGAATTTCATCATAAAAATAAAAGAAGCTGCATTTATCTTTAAATAATTTGTTAGATTGCACAAACAGCGAACAATTCCACCTATTCTCCATTTTTTCGACTCATATTTGTGCGGTGTTACATCCTAAAGAACGTAATTCGGAGATTACATTATTAGAGACACATATCGAATATTGAAGAAAAACACCTCCACGTAATATGAATTTTTTAAACAAGTCAAAAAAAGTACAAATTCTAATATTCAACCATATGTAAGCTCTTGAAATACCAGAAAAATGCTCAAGGATCTGCTAACATACTTTATGTTAGCGCTAACAAAATTCAAGTTAGGGGGAAGCTAATGGGAGATCAGAGGAAGGGGTGCCTAGTGACTGGTTGAAAGCGATCAGTAAGGCTAGCAAATTATGACGTAATGTCGGTACTCTTTATAAACAACGGGGAAAGAAAAGGGTAAAAAATTTACGGGATAATTTCTCTCTGTGTCCGAAAGGACGCTGGAATATTGAAAAAAAATCTTAATAAAAAATAAAAATGATATTTAGATATATTTAAGAAATAAAAAAAATTAATATCGCAAATATGAAAAAATAAAATAGAATAAGGATTTTTTAAAATACATATTAAGTTTTTTACAAATAATAATAAGAAATAAAAGAATGTGCTGATTAAAGGAATGGGATTAAAATATAATTTGTATTTAAGATATATAAAAGGACTTGGGAAACAGTAGATTTTGTAAGAATTCGGAATAATTTAATTAAGGTAAAATTGGCGAAAAAACTTAATTTTTACACACAAACACAACATATTTATATGTAAGTAAACATAGCACGCAGAACCCGATTTTATCAAGAAAATAATATTTTGGGTTTTTATTAGAAGACCGTTATTAAATATTTTATAGATAAATATGATATATGGTTTTAACTCCTTTATTTCCTCACTTGGCTGGAATATTTAAATTTTATGTAATTCAATTAATTTTATGTATTTAAATTGTATGAAATATTTAAATTGTATGTAATACAAATATTAAAATTGTATGTATTTCATATTTAAATTGTATGTAATTCATATGATTAATTATACATTCGACTTTATTATCTTTTTGATAGCTAATGGATAAACGTTGCATTTAAAAATGCATTAATGTACTTTTTAATAATAGCACGACACAGAGAAAAAATAAAAATTGCATGTCATCAGTCCTTGGTGGAAAATTTTAGAATGAAAATATTTTCTCGTGTTTAGTTTTACTTGTTCACTGCATATTTACAAAAGAAATTAAAGAAGGCAGTGAACATTTAATATTTGGTATCATTAGCAAGTAAAACTGAAATGAATATTTTATCATAATAATATGATGAATAGTTTATGCATACAAGATATCATATGATATTAGTATTTCGCAAACTTTACTAATTAATTTACGTCTTATAATATTTTTTAAGAATTATTATGTTTAACCTTCCTTAATACATTTTTATTAAGAAAATAATCAACGATTGAATAAATTTAAAGAAACGTTCAAAATAAATCAATAAAATAGTTTCAATACAACTTTATTCTAAAGAAATAACAAAGTATAAATAGGTATAAATGCAATAAGAAAAAAGTACAAAACCTATTATAAAATCGTGCAGAACAATTGAATTCCAATGAGACTTAATTGCAAAACAATAAGTTCCCTTGTGCTACATTGTATTTTCTACAAATACTTTTACGATGAAAGTTGACTGTATCATTGTATGTAAAATAGAATGAAAAATATATAAAATTGGAAATCCTTTAAGTAGAATTTCATTGTTATCTAATATTTTTCCAATTTTTGTGAATTATATTGCTTGAAGGAGATAAATGCTTCAAAAGTAAATTCAAGCTCTACACATAATATTTATATTTATTTATGTATTTATTACATATTTATATTATATGTATTATTATGTATTTATAATCACAAATTATTTACAAGTGGGAATTCAATATAAATAAAAGTAATGTAATGTTTTTAAATGTGATAGAATAAATATCAGCAAATATTTATATATTTGATTCTTGGGAGATTTTTAAGGAGACTATGAACGTTTAAAAAAGTTTATATTAATTTTGATATAGAGATTTGAAATTTTTTGCAAATATACATTTCAACATAGATAACCTTAAAATAATTATTTAATATTATTATAAGTTTAAGTCTTCGAAAACATTGAAATTTTGAAAACGAAGTTTTAAAATGCTCCTTCAATTTAGATATTTCCTTGATTTTGGATTTTAATCACGTAAAACTCTAGTACAAACAAATCTGTGTATATGTTTTTAATAGGTAATTTTTAAGTGATAAGCATAAAATTATTCAATTCCTTATTGATTTTTTATCAAAATGCTGCATTAAAATAAATTAAAAATGAAATTTCATTGTCTTCATTAAGTCAAATTTTAAAATGTATAACACGGTTTCTTTTTAAGCAACATAAAGATTCTTCTATATTAGTTTCATGAATTTTGATCAAAAATTAAATTTCGTATTTACTCGTGTATAACGCGCACCTTTTTACCCAAAATTTAGGGTATAAACACTCGGTGCATCTTATACGCGGAAGATCTTTTTACTGCTTTTAGTAACCACACGATATACGTATGAATCACGAAATATATGCATATAATAAATTGAAACTGGAATTTTACTGAATTCCTGCATCTTTATTTCATTCCTTGCAATTTTTTATTCAAAAGCATTAGTAGCATTATTAAACACCATTGTACAATCCTCATTGCCGGGTACTGCATTTTATGTAACGGTAATCACAAAAATTCATGTAACAGATACAGATTTGTAATATAAATAAAAAAAAAAAACAGTGTACAGATAAAAATTTGGCAAGAATACAAATTTCTGCTGCTTTACATTTGTAAAATTACGGATTTTATTTTCAAAGTAGACGTTTTAAATATATCATTCGCAAGTGACGTCGCTATACCATGACACTCACGCCCTACACCCAGTCTAAAGAAAATAATTTCGACTTCTTTTCTAGCCTGATGTAACATTTGTTTCGAATTTTTCACTGAAATTCATTTGATCATTAACTCCCTTGCATGTCATACTTATGGTGCGCATTATATACGAGGTACAAAAAATCGCCATTTTCTATTCTAAAATACTGGGTGCTCGTTATACATGAGTAAATATAGTAACTAGAAACCTTTCAAAAAAAATAAAAAAAGCTGGAACATTGGCATTGAGAAAAACAGATTTAAAGTATTTAAAATGCCAATTTTTTTTTTTTTTTTTTTTATAAACACAATTAAACACTGTAACTTTGAATAAAAATATCGTAAATATAACTGTTTTGCAAATGCAAATATATTGCATGTTAATCTTTGCATGTAATTTTTACAGCTCATATACAGGGATTTACAAAATAATTCAGGTAATTCTTGTATTTAATAACTCTTTGGTAACTCTTTAGTTACATGTATTAACCAGATACAAATCTATATATCTAATACAAGGATCCTCTAAAAATTCAAATAATTGTCTGATTGTAGATGATAATATTCCGAATTCGGGTTTTCAGATGTATTTTACGTTTCCATATGATTAAATTGGACATTATAATTTAACTTATTTAAATGTACATGTTTACTACATTATTTTGAAAGTTTTGAAAAGTGTTTCACAGTCTATGCTTCACGCATGATTTTTCCTTTTTTGTTTATTTTCTATAACTTTTAAAGCAAAAAATTATAACTATTCATAAATCCTCATTTTATAAAATTAAAATAGATAATTAAAATTTGTAATTTACGTTGTCTGAAAGAAACAAATTACAGCATTAAGTATTAGCAATATGTATATATATATTTTTTTCTAATTTTATAATTAAACATCCGAAAGAAATAATTACTATTTCTTTTTTTACATACATTTTCTTTTTCCTATAATGAAAAATTTAAAAATAGTACATTTTAAACAGAATGGAATAGTCCTGAAATCTCCCATATGAATCTTCAAAAAAAAAAAAAAAAAAATCAAAAATACCTTTAAATTTGATAGACAAAAAAAAAAAAAAAATAGTTTGTAATTACATTAATTTTAGTATATATATCTCCCTTCAGAATAATTTGGCAAACCTTTTAAACAAATGATAATACGAAAGATTTTTTTTTAAATGTACTACACAAACGTTTCTTATAATGAAAATTTAAATAAAATAATACTACGGGATATTAAAAATTTAAATTTTTTGCTAGTTTTTATGTTTATGTGGTTGCGAGGTGAGTGTATTACCAACAAATTTCTTCATATATATATATATATATATATATATATATATATATATGCATATATAATTGAAGTAAAACATTGCAAAAAATAATAGGAAATTTATATATATATGTATACATTTTTTTTACAAAAGAGAAATGGTGTTTTTAGAATATTTTCTATAATTGTACAAATAAAAACAGGACATGCTATCAAGAATGCATTATTTTTTATACGCTTTTTAATTGTGTGTTTGAGTTAAATAAAACTTCGAATGTCGCTAAATAATTAAAAAATAATATTAATGCAAATTTGTATTTTTTTAATTACTCTTTTTCATTATCCAGTACATTGCTTTTTATCGTTAAAAATTATAGTATTCATCCCAACGAAATTTCGTAATTAACAACTTTTTGGTACTTTTTTCAGAGAAAAATTATGTAATGAGCAATTTAATAATTACTATAAAAGTCCATTACCATTTAAGTTTTTATTTTAATTACTTAACAGATTTTAATAAAGCTTATAACACAAGTATCAAAATGTTCAGAGACTGTTATATCTTTAATCCACATTGGGATGGAGTGACACTATGTCACCACTGGAAGCATTTGACAGGAGACACATTTGAAGGAGAGGAAAAAGAAATGATATTAGAAGGGCATGATTCTTTTTTCCATGCGTAATGTAGATGTCCGCGTTCGCCGAAAATAAATAATTTTTAACGAACAATCTGGGAAAGAAATATGTGTGTGTGTTTATGACGACCAAACATCATCACGTGGAATATAGGCTTTAACCCCCTTAACTGGGTAATTCTTTTCCGTTCAATAAATTGAAAATATCGGACTCCCACCACAATTATTTAAATAAAATATTCGTAAAATTTAGCCTAAACATTTCCGCTTTTCAATAGTATGAAAATTTTCTTAAAAATAATAGTGGTGTCGAAAAACTTTAAATGATGAATCAAGCAAATTCTTCTGGCCCGAACGGCGTTCGGGCAAACCAATTAAGGGGTTAATGGGAAGTGCGCTCCAAGGGGATCGTTCTAAGGGAACCTAATCCCTATTTAAGCGAGGAAATCTAAAGTTCGAATAAAACCACGGAAAACTCTGAACGATTAGGTCGACGGCTGCGATTGGGTTCGAATTCAGCACCTGCCGTCTACCAGTTTCGATGGCAGAACCATTCAACTACTGATGGGGCAGAAGGAAAAATGTTGTCAGTGTTTGCAGACATTATCAGGTAGAATCTTTATAGATATTGGAGCAGATAAGCGCTGAAACCGAAGTATTCCCTTGTAAAATTGTTTTCTACAGACGTCATTTCAAGAAATGGTTTAAAATTTTAAAAGTTGTTACGGCTGTAATAAATTTCTTTTTAAAATTTCCAGGATTATTTTCAGCAAAGCCATTTGCGCTCCTAGGAAGGCGAATAAGACGATCGTGTTCAAATGCTTTAAGGGATGTTTCTTAGCATCCGTGCATACTTTAGTAGAGCAGCAGTGATTTTAGCCTCGTTTAAAGACTTTCAGGAATGATTTCAAAAACTGTACAAGCGCTGGTCGAAACTTAACTGACGGTTGCCTTTATGAATGTTTTTACTATACGTTCATTCGCAGAAGATGACCGTGTTCAAATGTTTTAAGAAATATTTTTAATATCTCCGAGTACTTTACTAGAACCGACTGAAGCTAACCTCGGTAAAGACGTCAATTTTTTTTTTTTTCAGAATCAGTAATCGTTCTTGCCGATGCGCAATGAAGACTATCGCTAAAGTCGAAGACTATCTATCTATCAATAATAACAGACTCGGCAATGTTTTTCTACAGTGAAATAATTTGAAAATACTGTTACAATTTAGGGGTAAAATTTGTGGTAATCGTGTTTATGAGCTTACAAAAAGACTTTTAACTTATAAAAACAAAAATAGAAGGTATTTTTTTAATCACTTCAATTTCTTATTCTCTTTTCAAAATACTTCAATGTAGTAATTAAAAGAACCGCATAATAATAATATTTGTTTTTAAAATAACTTTAAAAAATGCAAAGAAAGAGTTTAAATATTAAACTATACTAAATGCATTTTTAACATTTTTCTTCATTCAGTTTTTTCTTCTACTATCGTAAAGTCAGTAGATTAGAAGTAAAGTTTACCATCAAAGCAAAAATCTTTAAAAAGTAATTTAAATTTCTATTTAGCTAAAAAAGAAAAAAAAAAAAAATAAAATAAAAAAAAAAAAAAAGTTTTTTAAAAATAAACTATAGTAAAGAAAAAAAAAATACTTGAAAGAAAATCTAAATGCTAAAAAAAGAGACTTAAAAAAATAATTAATGCACAAGCAGAAACAGATTATACTTCGAGGAAAACAACCTTTTTTCTAGAATATTTTTGTACGTGTGTGTGATAACTTTTTTTTTTTATTCCTTTGAACAATGCAACGTAGGTAGATTTGAACGTGAATTAAAATAATTTTACAAAAATGAATTTAATGTTTGTTTAATTATTCTCTTTCTTAATTATTTTTAAGAGCCATTTTTTATGCTATTTCTATACTTAAAATATTTATTTATTTATTCATTTATTTATATATTATTATAATTCAGAACAAAATGGATTCGTCATTCATTAAATAAAGAGTAAAAATATATTAAGCCTTTTAAAATAATTTTACATTAATTACTTAACAAATGAACATACATATGCAGGATTTTCGGTTAAAATGTTTATCTTTCATTTATTTGATAATTAAGATGACTGTAATGCATTAGCTGATTTCATACTACTATTTTATGTACTTGTAAAAATCCCCAGTTACATACCTTTAATAGCGTTGTATGAAGTCAAGATTTCGTTTTATTTCAATGTCAGTTTTATTCTATTATTTCATATACTTAACGAAAATTATTTCATATACTTTTTTAAAAAGAGTATTAAATATAGGAATAACTTTCATAATAATTTTCGACTTTTTTTTTTTTTTTTTTTTTTTTTTTTTTTTTACATGTAATGTCTTGCAATAAAAAATAGATGTTTACGATGTATAATTATATTTTGTATTGTTTTATTCTTAGGATATTCATTTAATTAGTTGTTAGAACAGGGGAGTATCTGCAGAAATTTGTAATTAATTAGGAAAAATAATGATGTAAACGACGAGTTAAGATACGACGACCCGAACGTCTCAAGTGGTGTTTAAGGAGGTGAAAACGTTTTAATAGTCAAGTCAAACATTATTCCGACACATAAGACATGCTGCTTGATTTAGGGGAAAAACCGTTTTAGAAAAAGATATGAAACAATTTTGTTTCGACCAGTTTTTCTACTATACCGCGCTTCATATTTCCCTTGTCGTCTGAATGTGGGATGTGCCTTAGACGTAAGCATTTAAGCGTGTTTCCTACAGTATTGTTTATACACGTTATAGTTTGTTTTATTATATAAAGTTAAACAAAATCAGAGTTGCTTAAAGACAATATATAAATAAAACTGGAACGTCTTTGTTAAATAATATGGCATAAAAAGTCTAATATATATATGCCTGTATTATATCCGATCCAGTCTTTATTACTAATATTTTTTTAAGTATGTGAAATAACATATTTATGTTTGCATATATTTAAGAAATCTAAAAGAATTTTCTAGAAACTTTTTGCTTGAAATTGTAAATTTCAAAATCAAATATATATATATATATATATATATATATATTAGGGTGGGCCGAAAATGCACTTTTGCACAAACTTTCGAAATCGATGAGGCTTGGGGGCGGAAAAGTTGTGTATTGGGTTGCTCAGTAACCATGTAAAAATTTTTTGAAATCGAACAATATCTTCAGGTGGCGCTGGCGCCTTAAAAATTTGAAATTCTGACTAAAACAGACCTTTTTCTTCTAAAAACACGATTTTTGGCATTTTCGAAATAGATTACGCTCTAGTGCGGAAAAGTTGTGTATTGGGTTGCTCAGTAAACATGTAAAATTTTTTTGAAATCGAACAATATCTTCAGGTGGCGCCGGCGCCTTAAAAATTTGAAATTTTGACTAAAACAGACCTTTTTCTTCTAAAAACACGATTTTTTGCATTTTCGAAATAGATTACGCTCTAGTGCGGAAAAGTTGTGTATTGGGTTGCTCAGTAAACATGTAATTTTTTTTTAAATCAAACAATATCTTCAGGTGTCGCCGGCGCCTTAAAATCGGAGATTTTATTCAAAACAGACATATATTTTCATGAAAAGAGAATTCCTTATCGGTTTTCTATTTCACCCCCCTTCTTCTACTAAATGAAATGCTCTCGCACCTGCAGTCCACGTGACAGTCCACGTGACCCTCAGTGGTACAGGATTGTCTCTTACATTCCTTATCAGTTTTCTATTCCACCCCCCCCCCCTTCTTCTACTAAATGAAATGCTCTCGCACCTGCAGTCCACGTGACAGTCAGTGTGATATTATGCAATACACAGTTATCGTTTAGTTCAGTCTAGTACAGAAGCAATCAATAAGCTTACTTTATGTCGTTTGTTCATCGAAGAGCAGTCTCTTTAGATATTTAAATGTCATTAACTAGTTAGTTATAGTTATACTTTTGTCACAATGGCCGTTTGTCATTCAACTAGAAAAGTTACAGATTGTTTTGTTTTTGGTTTGCCAGAAGAGCTGAAACCTAACGTCTTACCAACTTACAGTCAAGTTATGAAATTTTACTTCCTTATAAGAGAACAAGTGAAATCTTTAAATCACGGCAAAGATCCAGCTTTTACTGACATTGCCAATGTTGTTGCTGAGAGGGTAGCTGATTTGTGGAAGAAGTCCTCGATTCCTACTATTTCTCATTGCAGAATTGTGCGCATCCTTAAATCATATCATGCTAAGTATAAAAATATCCTGAAAAGTAAAAACAAGTCTACGGAATCCTATAGGAACAAAGTAAAGGAATTTTTGGAAGACGTCGAGAAAACTCTCTTTGAAATTGCCACATGCAAATGTCATTCCTTTAAAGCATGCTGCTGTGAAAAGGATAGAAAAGTGCCACATTTAGAACAACCATTTTTGATTGATCAACGAACCGTCAGAAAAATGATTATCGGGGGCATTGATTTAAAAGTAACTGAGAAGCTGCTCCGAAAGCAAAATAGGCAATCCAAGACAGTGTTGAAAGCTGCTACAAGTGAACAGCAGTTCCAAACACCAAAGTCTATGTTCGAGTCGCCTGAGTTCGAGGATTGTGAGAACGAAGAATTTGAATATGAAACGCGTAATGATGAAGAATACACTCCTCCTAGATCCAGAGAGAACCATTCCAGAAAAACGAAAAGAGAGACCAAGGTAATCAGCCAGATGAGGATAAAACTGCCAACCACAGCACTCGCCTGCGATAGTGCAGGGATTGGAGACAGGCCTGCAGCGAAAATTATTTCTGCAGTTCTTGAAGATGTCGGAATGATTTCTGATAATAATCGTTCCAAAGTTACAGATAAAAATAAAATAAGAAGAGAGAGAAAGAGAAAACGAAGGGAATTACAATGTAAAGGAAAACCAGAAGAGCTTCAAGCCCTCTTTTTTGATGGACGAAAAGATAAAACTTTAGCAGATCAAATCAAGTGAAACAAAAAGCACAGGACAACGGTTATTGAAGAACATGTAGTTTTAATACAAGAACCTGGATCTGAATATATCGGCCATGTTTCTCCAGCTAGTGGTTCTGCAAAATTTATTAAGAGCAGCATCGCTGAATATCTTTTACAGAATGATATCAACACTGAAAATCTTTTGGCAGTTGGCTGCGATGGGACACCCGTTAACACAGGTTGCAAGACTGGAGTTATACGTCTCATAGAAGAAGATGTTGGTAGACCTCTTCAATGGCTCATATGCATGTTACACGCAAATGAGTTACCGTTGCGGCATCTTCTAAAAAAGCTAGACGGTCAAACAAGTGGTCCTGAAACCTTTTCTGGTCCAATAGGAAAAGATCTCGAAACCTGTGAGCTGAAACCGGTAGTCAATTTCAAAAAGGTTGATGTCGTAGAGTTAGTAGCAATATCAGAAGAGCTTCGAAAAGATCTGAGTACAGATCAACGATACATGCTGCAAATTTATGAAGCTGTAACATCAGGTTACTGCTCTGTTGCCCTAGCAAAGAAAAAACCAGGAAAGCTAGCGCACTCCCGTTGGCTAACGGCAGCATGTCGAGTTTTGCGCCTGTACATTTCAGTTACAAATGTTTCAGCAGAACTGAAAACCTTAGTAGAGTTTATAATTAAAGTGTATGTGCCGATGTGGTTTGATATAAAATCGAAACCGCATTGCAAAGATGGTGCTAGACACTTATGGAAGATGATTAGCTTGTCACGTTATCTCCCAGATGACTTGAAGACTGTCGTGGATGGCGTAATAAGCCGAAATGCTTTTTTTGCGCATCCTGAAAATATTCTTCTTTCTATGCTTACGGATGAACGAAATTACATCCGACTGCTTGCGATACGAAGAATTTTAAAAGCCAGGGAAAATAAACAAGAAGGTATCCGGCGGTTCACTGTTCCTGTAATAAAATTCGAAGCAAAAGATTATACGGACCTAATTGATTGGCACCAATCAGTTGTTACGGAGCCACCAATGCTTCGTGCAGTCAGCAATGAAGATTTCCGAAATATTCTAAAGGAGAAAATATCTTTACTAGAAATAAAAGAGTTTCCATGCCACAGCCAAGCAGTGGAGAGGGCAATAAAAATAGTGACAGATGCTTCAGCTTCTGTGGTGGGACAAATCGAAAGGGATGGCCTTATAAGGGCGAAATTAGAATCACAAAGAATAATTCCTTCATTTGAAAGCAAGAAGAAATACAAAAAAGGCCAAGTAGATCAGGCAACAGAAAAGTGAAATAATTAATAAAATCTCAGTGTCCATTATATGGTTGGGTGGTTGGGAGGGCACGGGTGGAACTCGATATGCAGCCACCTCCTCGTGGTGAGTTCTGGGTTATCTCAGTGAATTTCCTCTGAGATAAGCAAAGAGCTGCATTGCTTCATGTTTGTTTGCTTACTTGGCACACATGACAGCAGTAAAAGATGAATTCAATTATTATTTATGTGTTTATTGACTTTCCTTTTTTCTGCTGAACAAACCGAATTTTAAAGGCTCAGGCTCCACCTGAAGATATTGTTTGATTTAAAAAAAAAAACTTACACGGCTACTTAGCAACTCAATACTAAACATTTCTGCACTAGAGCGTTATCTATTTCGAAAATGCAAAAAATCGTGTTTTTAGAAAAAAAGGTCTGTTTTAATCAAAATTTCAAATTTTTAAGGCGCCGGCGCTACCTGAAGATATTGTTCGATTTCAAAAAATTTTTACTTGGTTACTGAGCAACCCAATACACAACTTTTCCGCCCACAAGCCTCATCGATTTCGAAAGTTTGTGCAAAAGTGCATTTTCGGCCCGCCCTAATATATATGTATATATATATATATTAAAATAGTAAGTTAAATTTCTATTTCCCTTTCCATAGATTTTTATTGAGAAAAGTAGCATATATATAGAGAGATACATTAATAATGATAAAATAATAAATAAAGATATAGACATAAATTTAGAAATGTTTTTAAGAAAGTATTACTTATTTTATGTAGTCCCAGTATTTTTATATCAAATAAAAAAAAATTACAGGCATACAAAATTATTTCGTGGCTCTGTAGTGTCGTTTTTCAACACGGAAAGTAGCATTTCCAAATACTAATTGCAAAAATTAATGCAATTTTTGAAAATGGATTGAATTTCTTATTAAATCTAAAATCTCATTATTTCAAAAAATATTATTTTTAATTGCAGTTTCTTTGAAATTGTATTTTATATATTTGAAAAAAAAAAAAAAAAAAAAAAGATACTTAAAGCATAAAAATTCTAAAACAGTAAACAGTGTATTTATTTTAACAACAAGGATTTCGATATAAAAAAAAAAAAATCTTTAATGAAATTTACTCAGTGAAAAAATTTATATGAACAAAAAATGCGTTTCTGTTCTTCAAAGAATTAAAAAATAATAATTGTAAAAGTTTATGCTTCAAGTAACGCATTGTTTTCGTTATGCATTTTTGTATATTGTAAATTTCAAATAATTCCGATATTTATTATCAAAATGAAGGTAAACAACGTATTATAAAAATGAGGAAAAAATAATTTTACTGACTTTCTTTATCATTTAGGCTTGGTTTTTTTTATTCAGTTTCTTGTTTATTATAAACATTAGTGTGTCGAATTTAAATATTTAGTTGTCTTAATGAAATTATGTATTCTAAAAGTCGAAACTGCAAATAAAATACTAGTCAGACATAGCAATCCCAATACTTTCTGCGATCTCATACATGGTAATGTTTCCAGAAAAATGAAACATAGCATCAACATTGCCGGTTAGATAATTTTCACCAAAATTTAATCTGAAATAACTTATTCCATGTTCTAATTGAATCTGAAATTTCTTGAAAGACCGTGTAATAGTATTTGATATACAATCATCGCAGACATAGTAAAAATATTTCGATAGAAACACCACCTGTTGAGCGATTTACTCAAATATCTAAATAATGCTAATTTAAATCAGGAATTAAGTGAATTTGAAGTTTGATTAAAATTTGTGCATTAGTTTCTAAGATAGAACCAATACAAAAATTATGAATAGTGCCGCTTAGCAGCGCCACCTGTTGAGCTATTTATTCTGAACGCTGAAGAATACTAATTTATATCTGGTACTAACTGAAACTGAAACTGAAATTTGATGAAAATTCGTGGATTAGTTCCTGGGATAAAGCTATCGCGATAATCGTGTATAAAGCCACATAGCAACGCCACCTGTTGAGTGATTTACTCCAAAAACTAAAGAATATCAGGGACTAACAAAATCTAAAGTTTAGTGAAATTTCGTGAATTAGTTTCTGAAATAGAACTAATGCGATAATCTTGAATTATGCCGCATAACAGTTCCACCTGTTGGGTATTTATACGAAAAAATAATGAGAACCATATCATATCAAGGACTAACGAAATCTGATTTTTTATGAAAATCCGTCTATAAGCTCTTGAGATATAGTTTTTGCAGTAATCGTGAAAAAGACAGCATAGCAGCACCACCTGTTGGGCGATATACAACAAAAATTAATCAGATCCAGTTCATGTCACGTTCTAATTGAATCTAAAGTTTCGTGAAATTTTGTGCATTAGTTCGTGAGATAGAGCGTTCAAAATAATCATATCACATACAAAAAAATTTATTGACAGACAGACTGACAGACAGGCAATTTGTAAAAACATGTTTTTTTTTGTAATTTCTAACTTCTAAAACATGCAAGTCCGTCGAAAACCGGAGGTCAAAAATTTTCACGAATCTAATACTCTTTTCTTGTAAAGATAGAAGAAAGTAATTAGTGTTTGGGGTCCACCATAATAGTTACCCATCATGGATATGCATGATATAAAATATGAAAATAAAACACGTATAAAGTACTTATAAAATGCATTGCGATTCCAGAAATAAATGAATAAATAAATAATCGTGTTTTTTTTAAATATTTGTTCATATAAATATTTACAGAAATCTGTAGACAGAATCCTTATTATGAAGAATTATTTAACATCGCGGAAGTAATTTACATTTTTTATGCATATTAAAATACTTCTAAAGCAAAGGTCATTCTATTCTTAATACTTTCAGCCTACCAATATCTCTACAGTAGATCTTTTCAGATTTTACGAAGCACAGAATGAATGCTGTTTTTGATGCATTTACCGTGTTTTATCTTTTAAGATCCGCTATCATCTATCTCAGAAATCATGCTAAAATGAAGTGTCCGAGAAAAGTTTTTACTTATTTTGAATATGTAACTGTATATTGCAGGAATATATTATGCTGAAATTTCTTAATATTCCACAATGAATTCTTAAAAATGCATTAGATGTTTTAAGTATTTATTTTTTGTTTTGTTTTTCTGTTTGATAAATTCTTTAAATGAGTGTAATTCTTAAAAAAAAAAAATTGGGCAAGAGAAAAACTTAATTTTTTTTCAACACTTTTACGCATTTTTTTTTTCATAGGTAAACACAGAATGGCATAATAAAGATTTGAAAAAGAATAAACAGGCTTTTAATGCACTATTACTGAATTGCATTAAAAAAATCATCCTTATAACTTAGAAATGATAATCATATTAACTAACAGTTTATTACATCGGATTAAGAGTCTCATTTCTAGTTAAAATATATATTAGAATTGAAATTTGAATGAAATACAGTGCCATGACAAATCGAGGAGTGCGGAAAGTATGATTACAAATATCTCGGAAACGTATCATCATTTTGACTTCATTTTTTATGCGAAATTTTACGATTTTTAATTGTTTTTTTTCTATTAAAACCTTAAAATAAACAGTTTCGTTTTTTATGTACCTTCTAGAGCAACGATTATTTATTGGCGTTGGGGGACACCATAATAATTACCCATCCTGTTTATACGTAATATAAGATTTCAAAATAAAACATGTGTAAAGATCTTATTAAATGCATTGCATTTCGTAAAAAAAAATAATCATTGTATTTTTTTTACGTATCTATATAATCACACAGAATCCTCATTAAAAAAAACTGTTTAAGTTCTCGGAGGTAATTTTAAATTTTTATGCATATCAAAACACTTCTAAAGCAACGGTCATTCTATTATTAATATTGTTAGCCTACCAATATCTCTACAGTAGGTATTTTCAGATTTTACGAAGCACAGAATGCATGGGGCTTTTTGATGGATTTTCCGTGCTTTATCTTTTAAGATCCGCCATCATCTATCTCAGAAATCCTGCTAAATTGAAGTGTCCGGTAGAAGTTCTTACTTATTCTGTATAAGTAACTATACATTGCAGAAATATATTATGCTAAAATTTCTTAATATTCCACAATGAAATCTTAAAAGTATATGATATGGCAGCATAGCAGCGCCATCTGATGGGCGATACATACCAAAACTTATCAGATCCAATTTAAATCAAGGTTTTAAATGAATCAAGCGTTTTGTGAAATTTTGTTCCCTAGTTCGCGCCATAAAGCGCCCAGTTACATACAGACAGACAGGCATTTTGTAAAAACAAGATATTTGGAATCTCTGACTCCTAAAACGTGTAAACCAATGTAAAACCTAAATTTGAAAATTTTCTCGAATCCAATATTTTCTTCTTGTAAAGATAAAAGAAAGTAACAAGTCATTGGGGTCCATCAAAATAATTACTCGTCATGGGTATGCATAATATAAAACATAAAAATAAAGAATGTGTAAATGTGTAAAATTTTTATAAAATGTATTTCAATTCAAAATAATAAAATAAATAAATACAATAAATAATCGTGTTTTTATGTATTTTTAAAAGATTATTTTATATAAATAGTAATAGAGTTAAAAAAAAAAAAAAAAAAAAAAAAAAAAAAAAAAGATCGCGGAGGTAGTTTTAAATTTTTTATTCATATCAAAGTACTTCTAAAGCAACGGTCATACTATTCTTAATATTTTTAGCGAACCAATATCTCTAAAGTATAAATTTTCAGATTTTACGGAACTCTGAATGAATGGCGCTTTTGTATGCATTTTAAGTGCTTTATCTTTCTAGATCCGTTATCATCTATCTCAGAAATCATGCTAAAATGTTTTCATTGCAGTTAAAAATACATATATACATATCGTATTTCTAAAAGTTTCTAAAAAAATTATAGATAGTTATATAAATTTGTGCAAATTAGACAGAATTGCTATTAAAAACACTGTTTAAGATCGCGGAAGTAATTTAAATTTTTTATGCATAGCAAAACACTTCTAAAGCAATGAACATTCTATTCTTAATATTGTCAGCCTATCAATATCTCTACTGCAGATCTTTCGGATTTTACGAACAACTGAATGAATAGAGCTTTTTGGGTGCATTTTCCGTGCTTTATCTTTTAAGATTCGCTATCATCTATCTCAGAAATCATGCTAAAATGAAGTGACCGAGAAAAGTTCTTACTTATTCAAAATAAGTAACTGTATATTGCAGAAATATATTATGCTAAAATTTCTTAATATTCCACAATGAATTCCTATAAGTAAAGGATGTTTAAAGTACATTTTCTTTAGTGTGTATAAATTGTTTAAATGAATGTAACTCTTCTGGAAAAATGGGCAAGAGCGAAAGTTAATTTTCTTTAGCTGCTTTATCAATCGTTTTGCATAGATTAACACAGAATGGACTAATAATGATAAAAAAATGAATAATAATTTTAAAAAACTTTTAATGCTCCATTACTAAATTACATAAAGGAATAATCCTTATGATTATCCTTAACTCCAAAAATGATAATCTTATTAATTATTAGTTTATATTCTCTTATTAAGTGCCTCATGTCCAATTAAAGTGAAATTTGAATGTAAATCTTTTAATGAAAATTTTAATGAAATACAGTGTTATGAAAAATCGAGTAGTGTGGAATGTATGATTACAAATATCTCGGCAACTTACTTTCAGATTGATTTTATTTTTTATGCAAAATATGTATTTTTACATTATCTTTCATATTACTCCATTAAAATAAACAATTTCATAATTCGTTTTATATATAACTTCAAGACAAACGATTATTTATTGTCATTGGAGGGCATAATAATGAGTAACCTTTATGTTTATTCACAATATAAAATTTGAAAATAAAACGTCTGTAAAGTACTTACAAAATACATTGCAATTCGCAAAAAAATTAATTATATTTTTAAATATATATATATATATATTTAAAATATTAATATAAACAGTTAGACAAATCTGCACAAATCAGATAAAATTCTTATTTTTATTTTTAAAAAATGTTTCAGATAAGTAATTTTTTTTAAATGCATATAAAAATATTTCTTAAGCAATGGTCATTCTATTCTTAATATTGTCAAGCCTATCAATATCTCTACAGAAGATCTTTTCATATTTTGCGAAGCACTGAATGAATGGGGCTTTCTGATGCATTATCCGTGCTTTATCTTTTTAGATCCGCTATCATCTATCTCAGAAATCATGCTAAATTGAAGTGTCCAAGAAAAGTTCTTACTTATTTTGAATAAGTAACTGCATATTCCGGAAATATATTGTGCTACAATTTCTTAATATTCCACAATGAATTTTAAATACTATAGTATGTTTGAAGTAAGTTTTATTTTGTGTAGATAAATTGCTTAAATGAGTTTAATTCTTCTAGAAAAATCAGGAAGAGAAAAGTTAATTTTCTTTAAATGCTTTATGCATGTTTATAAATAAAGTGTTAAAATTTTTGCTCTAGTCTGAACCAATGTTTGGTGCTGAGTAACTGTCACCACAAAATGGCGAAATCTCGTACGAACATTTGAAACTTTTTATTTCAACCTCGTTCCAACTGTTGGAACTATTCTTCAATAAGACCTCTAAATATTGTTTCAAAATTTCACCATCCTATAGTGGCAGCTATTGGGCACCAAAATTTGGTTCAAACTAAACAAGATTTTTAACAGTGTAGATACACAGAGAATGGACTAATAATGAAAAAATATAGTATAAAAATATAGATTGTTCTATTCCTGAATTGCGTAAAAGAAACATCCTTATAATTCCAAAATTCTTTATCATATTTACTTACAGTTTATTGCATAGGATTAAGCGTCTTATTTCCAATTTGAATAATGCATTTTAATTATTTTATAGTTTCATCTTTATTAAATTTTAATTATACGTTGAAAGTAAAGTTAGCAATTTTTTTTAATTTTGTATTTGCAGTATTATTCTTTGGTCAAGACATATTGTATTAAGTTCAAGATATTAATTTATGCATATAAAAAGTATTTAATTGTACAAAAACTAAATTAAAATATATATATATGTATATATATATATATATATATATATATATATATATATATATATTAATAAAAAACAATACTAAATTCTAATAATTACTAATAACAAGGCTAAAAATAAAATAAGTAATAACTAAATAATATTTAATGTTTACATTATCTAATAATTAAACGACTAATAACATAATTGACACTAAATAGCTCTTAAAAATATTTTGAAAGAATACTTGAAGCACAAATTTTGCGGAACACTTGTAAATAGTCATAAATAAAAAATCAAATAAATTAGATCCTACAAAACAAGAATATAAACGCTATACTGGAAAACTCTATGGTCGAAAATATGAATGAGTTACCCTGATTAGTTAATTAAACTTGTGCTACTTGGCAGCAGTCCATAACCGCAGATTGCCCTGACTTTTTCATTTATTATTGAAACTGTGCTTTACAATTTCTGGATTATTATCATTATTTTTTATTTTTATTTATTTTTTATAGATTTGTTTACCCTTTTTTTCATGGAAATAATAATTTCTAAAGAAACAGCTCGTTGACTGCATATGATAACGATGATTCAAATAATAGAACACGAATCTAAAAAAAAGTTTCCTCCATTAAAAAAAGATTTTACTATTGAGTTATGTACATGGTTATTATTTATGTATAAAATCTTACTCAACTTTGTTAACATTAGAGTTATTTCACAAGT
This sequence comes from Maratus speculifer, assembly GCA_964019185.1. Taxonomy (NCBI): domain Eukaryota; kingdom Metazoa; phylum Arthropoda; class Arachnida; order Araneae; family Salticidae; genus Maratus; species Maratus speculifer. The sequence continues at coordinate 127,759,889 of OZ025297.1, read as the reverse complement.
GTTGCTTAACTCATTCTCAATATTTTTTCTGTAAATGAAATATTTATTTATGTTTAATTTTTCAGCGTGCGAACTAAAGAATAAAAGATTTATGAATTTTGCATTTCGATATATTAAGGAGAATAAAAATGTACAATTTTATGCCATTTATTTTTAAGTATATTTCGAACTTCATTTTAAACTACTTCATGAAAAATGTTTTTAAATTGGTGTTGCTGAAAAATTTTATCGTAAATCTACTAAGTTAAACAACAATATATTTTTGTTATTATTAAAACTTATTTTTTAAAAATAAATTATTGATACTAATAACTCGATAATACTGAGAAATGTGCGATTAATTTTGGCCTATTAGTTAAGATTTTTATTATAAGGAAACTAGAATACTGTTAGAAATTTAATGTTAAAACAAATTTATATCAGACATATTAAGTATTTCACCAGTCGGAAAATTACAGGCACTATTTAATGTATGTATTTTTTATGAATTTATTTTTAAATAATCATAAAGCATTTCTCATCCATTCATTTTCTCTAATCATCGCATTTTCTTAAGCGATCTCAAGTATGTTTTTTTTTTAAATCTTAAAGTTCGCATTCTCCTTTTTTGAATGTAGCTTAAATGATGGCAAGAAATAATTATAAATTATTTTATTCTATCTACAATCTAATGACGGTTAGAAGAAATATTGCCGTGCAATTTCAAAAAATTCCCAGCATGAAATCAATGACATTTCCAACAAACTTTATGTTTCCTTAATATACTGACCACTACTAGGTGGGAACAAGTGATTCTTGCCAATAGAAAATTTCGAAAAAAAAATTTACTGTAAACATTCAGGTTATTGTAATCCAGGTTCTAATAAATTTGTACACCATAATATCGATCGCACACATTCAAATAACTGCTTCTCACTACAGTGTCTGCTAGGGATTTTAATCCCATTGTACCCCATTTTTGATTAGGCATTTCTGACACAAATTATGAAAATTGGATGAAATCATGATATTTTTAGCAAATAATATATTATTTGTGACAGTTTTCGTGAACGATTTTTTTTTCTGTTTCATACTGAAATACACAAAAAATGACTTAACTGTTTTTTTTTAATTGACACTAAAAATGTTTAAAAAATGTCTAGCCAAAATTCTTTTATTTTTTATTTTTTAACGAATAAAATAAAAATTATTCATTCTTTACACATTTATTTATGTATAATAGCATATGATACATTTGTAAAAATTGCAAAAAAAATTTCAATCGATTTTATTCTTTCTGTATTTCTTAATACATTGCATGATAAATGTCTGTCTTTTTTAGATTAAAACTAAGAAATTTAAATATATACGCATATGAAAAAAATCTAACCACATAAAAAATACATGTAATTTGATTTCAGCTGTTTTCCCTTGTTACAAAACAGGGGCATTTATTTTCCTTTCAACTTGCTGAGGGCCATGGTTATCTAGAAGTACGAAAATATCAAACTAATCACATGCCTCAGTGAATAAAGAATCCATTTTGTTTTAAAATGGTGCTCGAATATATATATACAGGGTGTAAAGTAAATGACTGATGCATTTTGAATGTAAATAACAACAACGACAAAAAAAAAAAAAAAAAAAAAAAAAAAAAAAAAAAAAAAAAAAAACGCTTTGAGATAAAATGCACGGCTTGCTTACTATTAGAATATCAATAAATTTTAAAACATACACTAAGTTAATATAATATAATAATGTTTAAAATAATATCTCAGTCTCGGGATTGAGGAGGTTTATTATAATTCAGATTGGTCAATCATAAATATCCTTTTAAATCTCTTTTCAACCAACTATCCTATTTCTGATGCTGAGTCGAGAGTCGATTCAATATACACATTAATATTCAACGACGTATAGATTCAGATTCAGCCTAAAAACTCATACCTATGAAAATTAGAGTCCATGTCTGTATTCAAACAGCGTGTTGCCGCCAGCGCCAAATTTTGACCAAAATTCGAACTATATTAACAATATACATGTTAAAAATTTATTGATTTTCTAATAACAATGCAGCAAACCGCGTATATATATATATATATATATATATAGTTGAAACTTTCAATTTAATTAACAAATCGAAAGATACAGTAAAAGTTGCATTTGCTACATCACTTTTATCTAAACACAACAAAATACATTTAAATAATGAAATAATTTCTAAAACTGTTTTAGCCATTTATCTGTTTTGAGTGTTTTCTGTCTAAATTTCCCATGATACTTTTCTTTTGAATATGTATGATTTTTTTTCTAAGTGTGTATCAATTTTTCCTTTTTATTATTACTGTTACTTTGTTACGCTCTTATTGTCGTAAATTAAACAAGTATACTTTTATTTGCTGAATACATGCGAAAAACATTTTGTTATTTTTAAAAGCTCTTATGCGCAGAAAAATTAGATTAGAATAATTATTAAGGATTTCCCTATATACCAGTAATTTTCATTATTCTCGGATAATTTTCTAAATTCTTTGCGTAACAGTTTCTGTTTCACTTTTTATGACAGGTACTTTGTTACACTAATGTTATTATTATTTAAATATTTAAGATTGTGTAAATTGAAATAGAATGAAAAACATTTTGTTATTTTTAAAGCTGTTTCTGCTAATAAAATGAGATTTATGCGACAATTAAAGATGGTTTGAAAAATTTATTTTTATTACAAAATAAATAAATAAATAAATAAATAAGTGAATAAATTAAATTAAATTGAATTAAATTAAATTAATTTAAATTAAAATGATATATTTATAAAAATTACAAATATTTTTTAAGCGATTTTAATTTTTCTGTGTTTCTAATGCAGTACATGATGAATGATTGCCTTTTTTTTTTTTAAATTGACACTAAGAATGTTAAATATATAAGTATGTAAAATATAACTACATTAAAGAAAGAAAAAAAACATATAATTTGATTTCAACTGTTTACCCTTGTTATAAAACAGAAGTATTCATGTTCCTATCAACTTGCGGAGAGCCATGGTCATGTAGAAAAACGAAAATATCAAACTAATCACTGTCTCAGTGAATATGTAATCCATTTTGTTTCAAAACGGTATACGAAAAAAAAAGATACATAAAAGACATAGCTGAAACTTTAAATTTAATTAAAAAATCAAGAGATGCGGTAATAATGTCGCATTTGCTGCTGTACTTTTATCTGAATACAAGACGTTATGTGCAAAAAATGAAATAATTTCTAATACTGTTTTAACCATTTATGTGCCATCAGTGTTTTAAACTAAGATTTCCCTTGAAACTTTTCTTTTGATTGTGTATGATTTTTTTCCTGAGTGTGTAACAATTTTACCGTTTATTATTAATGTTACTTTGTTACGCTTTTGCTGTTTGAATTTTAGCAAGTATACTTTTATTTACGGAATAAATGCGAAAAACATTATGCTAGTTTTCAAAACTTCTTTGCACAGAAAAATTAGATTAGTATAACAATTAAGGATTTTCCTAGATATCTTTATTTTAATCATTGTAGGATAATTTTTTAAGTTCCTTGTGTAATACTTTAACTTTTTATGACAGTTACTTTGTTACTCTAATATTATTGTTATGTAAATATTTTTAAAAGCATATGCTGAGATAAAATGAATAAAAACCCTTTTGTTATTTTTAATACTGTTTCTGCCAATAAAATGAGATTTATACGATAATTAATGATAATTTGAAAATTTTCTTTTTATAACAATAAATAAATAAGCAAATGAATAAATCAAATTAAATTAAATTAAAATGATATATTTATAAAAATTATAATCTTTTTTTTAAACGATATTATTCTTTATGTGTTTCTATTGTCCTACATGATGAACTACTGTCCTTTTTAAATTAACACTAAGAATGTTAAATATATACACAGATTAAATCTAACCACATTAAAGAAAAAAAAAAGGAAAAAAAAAAAACGTATAATTTGATTTTAGCTGCTTTCCCTCGTTATAAAACAGAGGCATACATTTTCCTTTCAACTTGTGGAGAGCCATGATCATCTAGAAAACCGAAAATATCAAACTAATAACATGCCTCAGTGAATATGCAATCCATTTTGTTTCAAAACGATATTCGAAAAAGAAAATAAATAAGGAATATAGCTGAAACTTTCAATTTAATTAACAAATCTAAAGATACAGTAAAAGTTGCATTTGCTGAATTACTTTTATCTAAGTACAACAAAATATGTTCATATAATGAAACAATTTGCAATAGTGTTTTAGCCATTTATCTGTTTTGGGTGTTTTCTACTTAAATTTCGCTTGATACTTCTGTTTTGAATATGCATGATTTTTTACTAAGTGTGTATCAATTATTCCTCTTTATTATTAATGTTATTTTGTTGCGTTTTGATGTTGTAAATTAAACAAGTATACTTTTATTTGCTGAATAAATGAAAAAAAAAAAAAAAAAAAAAAAAAAAAAAAAAAAACATTTTGCTAGTTTTTAAAGCTTTTTTGCACAGAAAAACTATATTAGTACAACTATTAAGGATTTCCCTAGATATATTTATTTTGATCATTTCAGGATAATAATTTTCTAAATGTGTAATAGTTTTTATTTCATCTTTTATGACAGTTACTCTGTTACTCTTATCTTTTTGTTATTTAAATATTTAATATAGTATATCCTTCAATAATAAAAAAAATTATACGAAAATGATACGGAAATACTAAATAAAATGATTTAGCAACTGTTTTTAACTAAGCCTAACATGGCATTCAGCTAGGTCGATTAGCAGAAAAAAATGGTTCGCTCCGGAATCGTTCCGTACACTTTTCTCTAGTCACATCTTATTGTAAGTAGATGATAAAACAGAATCTAGCCATATTTCTAAACAAAAAACTGCAATTCCTTTTATGTGTTTTTATCTTTACACAGAACGGACATTCATTTTTCTTTTAACATGAGAAATTAGAAAACCATGAATATCCACAGAAATAGAAACGAGAAGTAGTATAACCACATGCCTAAGTAAATGTGTAAGCCATTCTGCACCAAAATGACTTTTGGAAAAAAAAATTACAATAGAAAACATTCGGGTTAATTAACGAATTAACGATCGCAGTAATTTAACTTTTTTCCATTTAATCTATATTAAGTTATCTTAAATATAACGAAATAAACTGAGAAAATAAAATAAATCCTATTAGTTTTTTCGAACAATTATGATAATTACTGTGATTTTTTTATATATATTTTTAGTTTATTATTACAAAGTTTCTTTAAATAATTTTCTTTTATTTATTATGGAAAAATATTCTAAAGTGGTTTCAAAGTTATAATATTTATATATAAATAATGCATTTTGACAAGAAAAATTTGTTGCCCAGAATATGATGATATTCGTTCGTTAATTTTTAAATATCTTATCGATAAATATTAATAATCATAAAACAAAATCTAATTGCATTTCCAAACTAAATAAATGTGATTTCTTTTAAGTCTTCCATTTTTATTTTAACTTGGGAAATTAGTAAGCCATAAATATCCATAGAAACGGAAATGAGAAATGGTCTAATCGCATGCCTAAGTAAATGTGTAAGCTATTCTGCATCAAAATGGCACTTGAAAAAAAAATGCAATAAGAAACTTTCGAGTTAATTAACGAATTAGCAAGTCGCAGAAAAATTTAACCTTTTTCATTTAATTTATAATGAGTTATCCTAAATATAACAAAGTAATCTGAGATAATAAAATAAATCCTAATAGTTTTTTCAGACATTTATGATAATTGTAATGATTTTTTTTAGTTTATTGTAACAGGGTTTCTTTAAACAACTTTATTTTATTTACTGTAGAATAATTTTCTAAAGATAAACAATTTTTGCTTTTTGTACGCCGCGTAAGATATTATTTCTCCTGAAACTAATTGACAAATCTTTATTTATTTATTTATTTATTTTTACAAATTAATGTATTTATATTTTCTTCTATATTTAGAAAAGAATGAAAAAACATGTATATGCATATATTATGCAACACTATTGAAAATTAATATAATGTTAATAATAAACTTCAGTTTCTCATACAATGTAAACAAAAATATTTAGAATGAATGAAAAACGTTAAATAGCACAAACGTATGAGTACAAAATGTGTAAGCAGCTTTTTTAAAGATTTTGAAGCTACATCATTACTGCAAAAAATTTAAAATTAAAGAGAGTGGTACCTCAAAGCTTGGCATCTACGCCGAAATAGCGATTAATGTTGAAAAACATGTGTGGAGTCACTCCTCCCTGCGCGTACCAGAAGACCATTCAGAATAGCTCGGCCACTTCCGAAAAGTTCAACCACAGAGAAGAACAAAGGTGGTGAGGATAGGGAAAAGAAAGAATTGAAAAAATCGAGGCCATTCTTATTAAAAGTTAGGAGTATTGGTTGATTCGTTAACCAAATTAATCGTTACTTCTATATATAAGGATCCTGAAAATCTTGTGCGTAGTTGTATTATAGCTTCCGGCAATAAAATGAGTGTAGTGTGTCCTGTAATCGACTGTACTATTTTGTAAAAACTAAAATTAACAAGATGAACTGGATAAAATAGACTTTACTATTATTTCTTGTAATATTTTGTACCTTTTTGTAAATGAAAGTAAACGTTATGCACTTAATAATCTATAGAAAACATGTTGTAATATATTTTAGAGATTTGTTTGAATTTTTTATGGGTGAATCCTTATTAGAATCGTTAAAATGAACCACAGAAGGTTTTTCTCTGTATGTCATAATATAATGGAATTCTTTAGCGCGTATTCGTAAATAAACTATTATTTCTACTTACTTTACACAGTAAAAAATTATGCAATTTTTGCGAAACCAGATGTATGGTGTTGAGCTGAATGCGCCATGATCAATCCAAATAAATGTTTAATAACCTTCACATATTTTAGTTTGGGGTGAGTGACTGAGTTATCCCAACTTAAAAAAAAATTATTAGAAAATTATCGCACACTGCGGTGGTAAAGTTTCGATTGGGTCTTCTGCTTTATTTATTATATTTATTTCATAACTTTAATAGATTTTGTACATTTATATATTTTTAACGCCCTGCAACAATGTTAAAAGTTAAATTTATACTAATAATATAATAAAAATTAAAGTAAAATTTTGAAATCTTAAGTAAAAAAAAAAAAAAATCTTATTTAAGTCACCTGGTGATCCGTATCTAGAATTTGATCCCATGCTAAGGTCCCGGGTTCAATACCTAGTTATGGGATGGATGTTACTATATGATCAAATGATACATACAATGGAAGAAATAAATATAGTTACGTTTTATTTATGTTATTTGTATCGCAGTAGAATAAAGATCAATCAAGGTGACATGTATATTAGTTGCTAAAGACTCAACGCAATCGCCACTAAGGTTTCAAATGTTTGTATTGACCTCGTGGAAGGATTTAATAACTTATAAAATCGTCAAATACCACTATTCGCAATCATCAATTTTGATTAAGTTAATGGTTTCAGCTCGGTGCTCTAATTACATGTCTTTAATTTAAAATTTATTTACATTTTATTGTTTTATTTATTCCTTACAAATATTTTAATTTCGTTGAGAAATATATGATTTAAACAAATGCTGAGCTACTTACATTAATTTAAGTGTAAAAAGAATTATCTTTCGTAAATCTTAATCGTCTGTACACGATATACATAAATAATAATAATAATAAAAATATATTTTAAAATTGTATAAAATAAAAAATAAAATGAAGTAAATTACGACACAGTTGTCAAATTAAATTGTATTTGAAATTACATCCCTCCAGCACCTTTTTTGACGTAGTAAAAATTTAAAATGTGTGATATATAAGTTTTAAAAGGCGTAGTAAAATTAAAATTTAATTGTCTGTTGTTACAATTGTGAAAATGACGTCACGGACATGTTTCTTTTTATAATAAAGTATATACTTTTTATAACTTAATTCACCACATATCGGAAAACTTTTCAGATGTAAACAATTAATTTTGTGGTAAAGACGCATGTGAATTCCCGAATGGTAAAGAAATGCTATTATCTAGAAAACTAATTTTAACGCTTGCGTTTAATTTTATCTTTTTTAATTTAGATTCTTTTAATTAAAAAAAATATTTTTAAGATAAATGTTCATTAAATGAGTAATATAATGAATGGTTTGTGTCCAGATATACTTGATTCATCTTTATAAAGTACATTTCACAATATGTGGAAAGATATATATAATACGAAAAATTATTAATCGGAATGCCATATAAAGATACTGTGGTGTATTTCAATATGTTTTAGATATATTTGGATATTTTTATGAGGTAAATTTAACAATGTGTGAAATCTGATCAATGTAACGCAAAATCCTATACAATGCATAACCTTACATTGTTAGGTTTGCTTTATATATGTTCAGGTGCGGTAATTATGACCAGGAGGTAATTTGGACAACTGTCATAATAGAAATACTGCGTATGGTAAAAGTTTGTTTCTCTCTTAATTATTAACCTAAAAAATACGAAAATTATTAAATTTTTATATGGTCCCTGTAGGGTAAAAAACCGAGTTCGGAAAACGTTGCTTATCCTGCCGTGAATTAAACACAAAAAATGCATCTTCATTTCTGCAAAACATAGAGAGTTATGGCCGTTTAAATAATTAATCAGCTTTAATGGGATTAGACAAAAATTGAAAAGACCGCAATTCAAGAAACAAAGTTGCTTCATCAGTTCTAGGAAACATGTAAAAAATATATCCATTAAATTAGAATTTAGATTTTTTTTCTTTTTTTGTGATGGTTAGCCATATAATTTGCAAACTAAATCACACCCTAAAATTCCTCATAAAGTTTTTTAAATTTTACAGTGATTAGTATTATTTTAAACGGGGTAGTTTAAAATCATTATAAATCGAAAAATTATTAATCGGTATTCATTTTTCTGTCCAATAAATTAAAAAAGAAAATCTATATGGCAAATGGCGGTATTATTTTGTGGAGTGTTTTAAAAAATACATCTAACACTTTTCCAAAATAAATACTTGATTTCAGTTTTTAAGGCTAACAGCAGAGACATTTATTTTTCTTTTATCTGAAAGAGCTAGACGACCATGACGATCCGTAAAAACGGAAACATAAAACGGTCTAATCACATGCCTCAGTGAATATGTAATATATTCCACGTGAAATTGGCACTTGAAAAAAGGTAATGAATTATGTGGGGTTGAAACTTTCAGGTTAATTAATAAATGAAGGATCATAGACTAGTAACTCTTTTTCAAGCCTGTTATCCACTGACAATGCAATAAATTCAAATATATATTTTTAGACATTATTCATATACTATCTCTGGCAATAAAGTTCGGTGAATAGTCCTGTAACATTAATGTAGATGAAATATTAACGAAAGTTACCATACCATCCTTCGGAATAGTCACCTCCCATGACTATGCACCTCCGAGATCTGCTATACATGTCCTTTGAAATTCGCAGGAAGTCTTCTTTTGGGATGTAGTTCAAAAGCTTCGTCACGTTTCGTTGGATGTCAGCAATATGGTCAAATCTCTTCCAAAGGGAATTTGTGTCGTGGAAACAGGAAGAAGTCAGGAGTACAGATATCTGGCGAGTATGGTGAATGTTCAATTTGCACTACCCCTCGTGAATTTCTTTTATTCTCTTGCAAAGCTTAAAACCGAACTTTAAACTGATTTTTGTTCGTTCATTTTCCTCATCTCAGGTAAGAACAAACACACTGAACAAGCACTTAGTAAATCACGTCTTATACAGAATATAAACGACACTCAACTGAATAACTGTGGGGGAAGATGGTCAACATATGCCTCTATGTAGGGGCAGCGTTTTGTTTTCCCAGTGTTACCAGATGTTCTGAATTCATTCACCGAACTTTTTTGTCAGAGGTAGTATATGTTTTGCTTTTTTAAAATGTTGTTTTCCAAATAATTTCTGTATACAGGGTGGATCATAATTATTCAAGTTGGCTATCGCTTAAATTTTGCCCGTAAGCACATACTTCTAATTGCAAAGTTTCGTAAAAAAAAGGCGAAAATTTTGAAAAGATAAGTTGCAACTTCACGGTGGATTTATTTGAAAAAACACGAAAATTAAATTTTTATGTTTTACCCCTGAAAGGAAAAAAATCCGGTTTGTAAAACTTTCCTTATCAAGTCTTAGATTAAACACAAAAAATTGTATTTTCATATCTTAAAAACTTGTACAGTTATAAGCGTTTAAATAATTCATCAGGTTTTAAGGGATTAGACAAAAATTCAAATATGCACATTTCAAGAAATAATGTCGCTTTAATAGTTCTGAGAATCATGTAAAAAATGTATCGATAGAATTAGAATTTTGATTTTTTTTTCTTTTTATATTGTGTGTATGTTGGTTAGTCTTATAATTTGCAAACAAGAACAACAACAAAAACAAAAAAAAAAAACACCCTAAATTTCTCATAAAATTTATGAAACTTTAAAATGATTTTTTTAAACGGGATAATTTAAAATCGTTATGAATCGAAACATAATTAATGGGATTTCGTTTTTCATTTGCAATTAATGAAAAAGAAAAATCTACATAGCATGATGTGGTATTCTAAAAGTGGTATAGGATATGGTAGCTTAAAAAAAAATATGTCTAACACTTTTCCAAAATAAATACTTGATTTCAGCTTTTAAGTTGCACGTTAAAAACATCCATTATTCTTTCACTTGAAAGAGTTAAATGACCATCCATAAAAACTGAAACATGAAACGGCCTAATCACATGACTCAGTGAATATGTAATCCATTCCGCGTGAAAATGGCCCTTGAAAAAAGGTAATGAATTATGTGGGGTGGAAACCTTCACGTTAATTAACGAATGAAGAATCATAGACGTTGTAAATGTTACTCTTTTGCACGCCTTTTATCCATTGACAATGAAGTAAATTCAATTAATGAAGAAAATCCAAATATTTTTTATTAGACATTTGTCATACACATATTTTCTTCCTTTTAAATGTTGTTTTCCAAATATTTTCTGTACACTGAGTGAGTCATAATTATCGAAACAATTTTCTCCTTAAATATTTCCCCTATGCTCATATTTCTATTGCAAAGTTTCGTTAAAAAATGTTTAAAATTTGTTAATCTAAGTTTCAACTCCACGGAAGAGGGGGTTATTTGAAAAAATACGAAATTTTTTTTTTTATATGGCCCCTGTAGGGTAAAAATTCCAATAAGGAAAACTTTCCTTATCTAGTCCTGGATTAAACACAAAGTATTGCATCTTTATACCTGGAAAATTTGCGAAGTTATAGCCGTTTAAGTAAGTCATCAAGTTTTAAGTGATTAGACACAAATTGGAATGCGCGCAAATCAATAAACAATGTTGCTTTAACAATTATAGGAAACATGAAAAAATATATATATTGAATTGGATTTTTTTTTTTTTTTTATATATAATTAGCCATATAGTTTGCAAAAAAAAATTACACTCCAAAATTTCTCATAAAATTTATAAAAAATTCAGATGATTAGTATTGTTTTAAACGAAATAATTTAAAATCATTATAAATCGAAACATTATTAATCGGATTTAATGTTATTTTCTCATAATCAAAAAGGAAAATCTGCATAGCATATGGTGGTATTGTAATTGTAGTATAGCATATGGTAGCTTTAAAAAATATATCTAACGCTTTTCCAAAATAAATACTCGATTTCAGGTTTTAAGTTTCACGGCAGAGACATTCATTTTTCATTCACCTGAAGGAGTTAGAAGACCATAGCCATCCATAAAAATGGTAATATAAAACGGTCTAATCACACGCTTCAGTGAATATGTAATCCATTCCGCGTGAAAATGGCACTTGAAAAAAGGTAACGAATTATGTGGGGTGGAAACTTTCAGGTTAATTAACGAATAAAAAGTCATAGACATCTTAAATTTTACTATTTTGTATGTCTTTTATCCATTGAAAAATAAATAAATTCAAATAATGCAGTATATCTAAATATAATACACGGAATTTATCAGACATTTGTCATATAGACATTTTTATTTTCTTCTGTCTTTACAGAAAAAGTATTGGATTCGAGAAAATTTTCGAATTTTGGTTTTCGACGGATTTACACATTTAATGGTGAAAACAGATTTATTTTTCATAATCGTAATCGCTTGCACAAAATAGAGATAAAAAATATACATGCTTTAAAATGGTTTTAAAAACAATAAATTTAAGTAAATTAACACACAGTTGTCAAACAATTTGCTTTTTAACAACTTTTCCCTCTCATTTCGACTGTGTAAAAATTTAAAACGTGGGATGTATAAAAAAAATTTCAAAAGTGCAGTAAAATAAAAATTTAATCGCCTGATGTGGCCATCGTGAAAATGACGTTACAGATTGATTTGTTCTTTATAATATATGTACACACACATGCATATATATATATGTGTGTGTGTGTTTGTGTGTGAGTGATGGTATTCTGTTGTGAAGTGCTTTTAATAACATATATCTAATACTTTTCCAAAATAAATACTTGATTTCAGCTTTTAAGTTGCACGTTAGCGACAACCATTATTTTTTCATCTGAAAGAGTTAGAAGACCATGACCATCCGTAAAAACGGAAACATAAAACGGCCTAATCACATGACTCAGTGAATATGTATATGTAATCCATTCCGCGTGAAAATGGTACTTGAAAGAAAGGTAATGAATTACGTGGGGTGGAAACTTTCACGTTAATTAACAAATGAAGGATCATAGACGTAATAAATGTTACTGTTTTTGCACGCCTTTTATCTACTGATAATGAATTAAATTAAAATAATGAAGAAAATCCAAATATTTCTTATCCAGACATTTGTCATATACATATTTCTTTCATTTTAAATGTTGTTTTCCGAATATTTTCTATTTATATTTTATCTAATTATTGTATAGTGCTTTTTATTATTATTTTATGCAAAGATTTAAATATTTTTGATGAATTCTTTATTATAACATTTGATTAATCTCCACAGGTAATTGCTGGAAAAAAAAAATACATGAATGTGTATTACTTTTCAAAAAAAAATATTTAAAAAATGGGCAAAATTTTAATTTTAATAAAGTAGTTTAAAAAGTTGGAAATTGGAAATAACTTCGAAAATTATCGTGTGTAAATAAGTTAAAAGTCCCGTGTTTTCAAAACGAAGAAAAAAAATCTGGGACTGTATACAAATATAGTAGTACGTGTAATATTGTGTAAATAGATATATGGACAGTAATATATGGATAGAATAATATGAATAGATATATGGACAGGTATATAGATACAGCCCTCATCTTTATGTTTCATTTTGGAAACAACTAATTTTGAGCTTATTCTATCGACGATAATTTTTAGAATTTTTAAACTGTGTTTTTTATGTTTTCATAAAAGTTGCTCGATGGATTTTGCAAACACATTGGGCAAATTATATTTTTATTGCATTCTGGTATGCACAGTGAAACATTCTTTAGAAAACGTTCTTATTTTTCATACAGTTTTTATTATTTTTAATTTCGATTACATGGTATTGTGTACAATGTCGTTTGTACTATTTTCTGAGAAGAACATTGTTTTAAGTTAAGAACTCTGTAAATTATAAGAAATTTTTTAACTTTAATTTCTCCACGAGTATGCATGCTATCCTCATAAAAATGAACATTAAAATAAGTCATTTAATCATAATCTATAGTTTGAAGATTTTTCTACATTAGTCTTGACAGATTTATCCAAAAGATATTCGTTCTTTTTCAGTTTTTTGACTGTGCCCTTTGACGTTTCTCGAAAAAAGCTTCGCGGAAATATATGACCTGTAGCATCATATTTACATACATAGCGTTTTAGTATAATTCCTCGTATATTTTTCTAGATATTCAAGGAAACGTCTAACATCTCAAGAGTTTATATATATATAACCTCTATCTATCTATATATATATACATAGAGAAGTATCTATATATATATATATATATATATATATATATATACATAAAGAAATATATACTCTTGCCATGACTAACCACAGTTTATATAATCTTTTATATAACATAAAAGTTATTTTTCATTAGGTTTTACAACAGACAAAACAAAGGAATTTTTATTTTTCCATTATATTTTCGTAAAAACTACTGAGAATATTTTTAAATATATATATATATATATATTTACTTGTGTTTTCTATTAGTGTATGAATAATGACTTTGGCAAACTTAATTCAAAAGCACAGAGAATGATAAAAAAAATATTGTAACCTCATTACCAAAGTAAATACCTGTAATTTGATTTAGATTTTTTTTCTTCTTTTTTTACGCCTCGAAGCAAATACATCAATTTTTCTTTCAACTTTGGGAGCAAGAAAACCATGGTCATTCATAAAAACGGAAACATGAAACGTTCTAATCACATGCTTCAGTGAAAAAGTAATCCATTCTCTGCTAAAATGGTACTCGAAAAGAAACAAAAATGACGTAGGGGGAGAGTTTCAAGTTAATTAAAGAATCAAGGGTCATATTATGCATTGTAAAACTTTATTTCTACTTCTATTTTCTATATATGTTTAACTAAATTCAAATATTTATTTTTATTTGAAATTCATCATACATTTTTTAGCGACTGGATAGAGAGGGAAGTTGTTTAATGGAACTCCCTTATCCTAAATTTTAAGTAAGTCAGAGTAATGTCAATATTTAATCACATAGGGTGATCCAGACAGTATTCGATCAAAAACACTGTTTTTTTTTTTTTTTTTTTTTTTTTTTTTTTTTTTTTTTTTTTAGATTTAGAAGCAAACTAACATAATTCCTACAACCGTTAATGTATGTCCTATAACGGACAAATATTAAATCTGCTGAAATAAAATAACAACAAAATTGTAAATATATTTTTATAGTCATTTTCTCAGTGGTTGATTAAACTAAAGAAATCAATCAACGATCTAAAAAAAATTAATTTTTAAAATATCATCCATGAGCTATGATTATCAATAATTCTTTTTAAAATATTAGTTGAAATTAGCAAGGTGGAAGTGGGTTATTTTACAATGCCACATTTGTCTCGAATTAATCAAAAGCTAGATGTTAACACATTCTAATTTAAAAAAAAAAATCATAAAACAGATTCTCTTACAGGAGGCACCTGTCAATAATGTTACAACAGGCGCACTAGCAATCAAACAGAAATAGTATGTTCAGTTTTACATATAAAAATCATTTCCACCTGAAATGACGCAATATTTCAAAAATTTTATCAACTACATCTTGGATGATACAATTTTTTACATCGAACTTACATATTTACAGATATTAACGCAACTTCTTTCCACGCATAAAAAGCTTAAAGATACTTTTTAAGCAATACGTTGCTTTCTTCCAAACATTAGAAGTCGAACTTTAAAAAATATTTTGGATGCTCATAAGAATGTTAAAAAATATCTTCATCCTTCATTATAAGCCCCCCGTCAGCACTACCACAGGTCGAGAACCCGAACCAAATGAAAATTTTGTTTGTTGATTTTTGTTCTCTCTATGTTAACCCCTTCACGACGGGAGCATTTTACGAAATTTTTAATGTTTTGTCACCGGAATTCAAAAACAGAAATTTGAATCAAGAATTTTTCAGTAAAATTTTTCTGCCGGGGATAAACGAGGATTCGTAAGCCTTTTTGCGGCACGTATACGTGTCAGTTGTCCCAAAGGGGTTATGCACCGTGTTTTTAAAATCGTCCTGTCTGGGTTATATGAAACCATAGAAAAACCTAAGGACGGTAAGGCACACGAACTGAATTATTTTCGATTCATTTCGGTCCCGTTTTCGAGATTTTAACTAATCAATATTTGACAAAGCAGGTTGCGTAGTTCAGTATTACATATTTTAAATTTTAAAATAAGTCGGTTATAAGTCGGTTTAGTAAATTCTCTTTGTTAAGCATGCTTTGCGGCTCCAAGTGCAAAAAAATACTAGTTTCGGCTCTTCGAGTTATTAATGTTTGTTTTTTAAAAATACCGCTAAAAATTCATATTAGCATCATATACTTAATGTAATGTAATATAAATTCAAAATGCCATTCTGTATGCAAGAAAATTTCTTAAATATGTTATATTTCTTTAAAATGTATGCACTTATCCCGCATCAGGCTAAAGTCATCCTTTAGTGGTTTTGCACTTGCGCTTACTTGCATTCTGGCGGAGGAGTGGCTACAGTATTATCAACATATCGTCAGCTTAGATGCTAAACGTTACGTGCATAAGGTCTATTAACCGATATAAACATTCTTCATTCTTCATGATTATAGGGCATCTTTCAAATTTTTGACCTGACGCTTATTCATCGGCTTTGGGTTTTGTTCCAGTTTTCCTGGTCTTTTTTTAATTTTTGACGGTGGCACAATCTGTTGTTAATAATAGCGTGAAATACATCAAAGTAAATCTCCGAATTTTCTGCATTAAAATCGATAGCTTTGCGCATTAATGTGTAGTTTCGATAATTATAATTTGCCAGTTTCCAGTGGCACAGCCAAGTGGAGGGGGGGGGGGTTAAACCCCACCCAGAGCTAAGAAAGATCGCTGTAATTGAATCGATATAATTGAATATCGCTTACCTGAATCAAAATCAAACTGAATATTTAAACGTTTTGGCGTAATTCACAATCCGCTGTTTTATTGAATCATATTTTATTTAATAAAGTGATTCAATTAAGTGACGAAAATGCTATTAAAACTGTGAAAGTGCATATTACATGGATTAGTAGAGTAAAAATTGGTTACTTGATCTAAATCACTTTTCTGACTCGTATTATGGTAAAAGGATGATAATTTTCTGCCACACAGATGCTTCTTCAGTTTAAGTATTATATAGTAAATAATCTAACTAGTACTGATTCTATCACCGGCAATTCAAATTATCGACAAACACCTTTATCAGAAACTCACTCCTTCCCCCATCCCCTAGAACTGAATTCTGGCTGCGCCACTGCCAGTTTCTCCACTATTTTAAAACTGATCTGCATTAGGGATTTATTGTTTAATAGAACTATTTCCGAGGTATTATCTTTTGTTCAATCGTTTATCTCTTTCTTATTCATTAATTATTTTACTATTCTTCTTTTTGTCAAAGATATATAACCTTATACTCCCTCTTACTCTTCCACTTAAAAAAAATTAAAAAAAAAAAAAAAAAAAAAAAAAAGAATAGATAAATAAGAAAATACCTTTATGGCTTTTATAAACAGGTAAATGTTACTATTTAACTTTTTTTCATTTTTGCGTCACTATTTTCCTCATATTAATTGCTATAGATGCTACTAAATTTAATATTCTAATGTAATTCGAAAACACATATTACCATACTTGTATTGCCATTAAATTCGATAAAAATAGATTGCTACAAAACTGGAGGTATCATAACAAAGTGATTTTTTTTTTTGAAGCAATAAAAAACAAAATAAAGAATTAGAGTAAAATTACAAATAATATTTATTTCCCCATATACACTGAAGTTATTTACGCAAGAAAATTCGTAACTTGGCCTTGAATAATTTTCAAAATTTATATAGATTCATATAAGAAACTCGTAGTAAGTTAATATCGTGTAAAGTGCAGTTATTCATTTCTTATCTAAAAACAATCCTTAAATATGAAAATATTATTTATGAAATTTATTGTATAGCAATAATGTAACTTGAGCGTAATTTTACACAGCTTATGGCTAAATCTATTCAAGAACTTCATGTAATTTATCAAACTCAAGTAAAACTGAGACTTTGTAATATGATAAATTTAAATATAGACGTGCTGCAAATTAAGTTTTAAAAATACTCGCAGAGGGTTAAATTATTGCAAAATATAAGTTTACGATTTGTGTTGTTCAAAATACACAATAAATCATACTTTAGAAGATATTGTTTACGAATAAGTGAGTAAACTAATCATATAGCTTGAGCATAATTTTGCGCTGTTTCATTTTAAAATGTATTATAGCAACTCATCTAATTTATAAAGGTTCAGTAAAGTGAATGTATTTGAGTTTCATACATAAAAAAAGCAAAATTCCTAGAAATTTTTATCAAAGTAACGGAATACACATTAAATATTGGGATGAAAAATATTTTGTTTCATCGACTAATAATAACCTCATGTACTGAGTATTTTTCTATGTTAAAAAACATGTTTTTTTTTTTTTTTTTTTTTTTTTTTTTTTTTTTTTTTTTTTTTACATTTAAAAAAAGGTTCTACAATAATTTTCATCTGCAATAAAAATATTAATAATAAAATAAAATAAATAATTATTTTGTAAAAATAAATAAATTTATTATTTATACCCTCCAAGCGTCTTGAAAATGGGTAAATTTGTAATGTTGTTTTCTCTGCATTTTGTCTTAATTGCTAATAAAATATAATTCCTTCAATATTACATAAAAAATCCTATTTAGGAATATAAATGTAATCCTTAAGAGTTAATCATTCTTCAATGCTTTGAAAATTCATTATATTTATAGAATTATAATATCTTAAACATTGATTATATTGCAGTGAAACCTGCAGCTTAGTGTACGGAATATTACGGGCCAAACGCTTAGAGGGTTAATAATAATTAATAATTAACAATAAATAAATATTTAAAAAAATATTCTCAGCTTCTTTAGAACGTTTCCTCTAGAATTGATCTCTTAATATATTCTAAACATTCTCTTAAATAATTCGCCACTAATAAAATTTATATAAAAAATACTACAATATAAAAAAGCTTATATCTTTAATAAAATACGTATCTTGTATCGCTCCGCATTAATTTTTGTGTGACTGGAAGTCTTTCTTCGTTTATATTAAGAGGGCTGTTTTATACAAAAATGTGAAAACTGCTGATATTATAGAGAAATCTTTGATAAATACGCTAGTGCAGACAATTTTAAAATCCAATAACTTTTTTAAAAGATAATTAATGCCGAAGTTGTCCAAATTCATTCCATTAAAAAAAGTTTTTTAGAAGAAAAAACTATGCATAGGAATTTAATAATTTTTAAAATTATTTTATACCTTAGAAGTCGTCCGTGAGCAGATAGTATCTGTCTTTTTAATTTGCCATTTTTTTAGGGTTTATTTCCATTTTAAATTTCAATTTTCATCATTTCGAGATACATTTTTTACATATTTTAGAAAAGAAAGTTATTTTAAATTGTTGCAAATTATTAAAACAACGCAAAGAATAAAAGTTACTTCAGTCGAAAAGAAAAATATTAACAAGTGAGTATTATAAATAGAAAAAACATTAAAATTAAAATTAAATGAATATTAAGTAATAAAGGCAGGAACATATTTAAAATTTCAGGGTAGAAAGTATATTTGTACGTGAAATAAAAAGGAGAAAATATATTGTAAAATAATAAATTTATTAATACGCATTTAAAGTCGTAAATGGAGAAAAACTACGTGAAATTAAATAATAATAATAATAATAATAATAAACCTTTCTAATTTAACGTGAATATTAAAAAATAATGTTTGGTGAAAATTACATCAGGTGCAAAACTTTACATTTAAGAATCACTAAATTAAAACCATTAACTTAAAGCATTGTTAAAAATCGCCGAGAAGCTAAGGTTCTGTTGCCGAAGTTCATTTCACATTAGCTTATTTTAAAATGCTTAAATGGTCTTATTTTATAAAACGCGAATAATTCAATGACAGCAGCTCATTCGACCTTAAACTACCTCCGAAAAAGGAAAACAATAAATATCCATTTATAGAGAGGCAATCTCCATTGTTATATAAACTTTATTATTTCATTTTCCACATTTTTTTTAATTGATTAAATTCACTAACTTTTAGAGGCGGGACGAGGACTGTCGAACATAGCTTGTAGGAGCCAGAATCCCTTGTAATTAAAATATATTATTATTTAAAAAAAACTTTCTACAGAAGTTTTAACAAAGTTTTCAATAATTATTTTCAATAAAAATTTTCAATAACAATTTTTAACACTTAATAAATACACATCATTTTTACTAAGTTAAAAAGAAAAATGCGCTTGAGATTTATTTTTTCCTATTGGCCGTGATGTAATCGAATTATTTTTTACTGTCTCTGTATTTGGACTATTTTAGATTTTCATAAAATTTGAATTACTAGAATAAACAATTATCTATCTTAAATTTGTAATAATTCGTATGGGTAGATTTTGTGCTGTTTAAAGTAGTTTTTGCGTTCCCTCAGAATAAAGATCTTTTAATACACAAACTATAAGCAATGGTTTAACGAACAAATCTCCTAAAAAAACAAAGCCCCCCTCCCCCCCAAAAAAAAAAAAAAAAAAAAAATCACGCGCAGTTTTAAAAATGCTTCGGTGATTGAAATTTGGACAGTAAAAAGTTTAAATACCTTCAATCATTCATTAACCACACTGTAAAAAAATCTGTAAAGGTACTAAACATTTTCTAGGAAACTGGGATTCCAAGAACTTTTTATGTAACGATAACAGGAAAAATCCATGTAACCGATTCTAAAACTTGAGTTTTTGTTGTTACCGTTACAGGAAAAGTTCTTGGAATCCCAGTTTCCTAGATAAAGTGTAGTACCTTTACAGATTTTTTTTTACAGTGCAGTACTCGGGGCTATAGCCGAGAGGTTATTTGAACCCATTTCACGATTTTGTTTTTGCACTTAGGAAGGGGATCGAGGCATCCTTGAAATGGCGTATGTGATTTTACGGGGCTTTGTGTTTTACGAGATTTGTGCATTTTTAACGTTGTTTGTAGCTTTTAACACGTGTATTAAAATTCGCACAAAGTGTTTCCTTTTAAATTATAAAAATTTACATTTTTTCAAAAATATTTCTGTAAAAAATACTGATAGAAAAATAGGTATGTAAGGTGCAAATAAACTGGATATGCATGAGTTTCAAATACATAATTCAGCGCATTGTAAATCTCATCATGCTTCAAGAATCATTAATAATAGCAAAGAATTCAATAAAAATGCATAGAAAAAAATCTTGGCTATTTAAGAAAAATTCAGAACAGTCGAAATTATCTTTATATTTCACTTTTATTAAATCGGTAGTTAAACAAAGAAATCCTTTTATTTGTAAAGTTAATTAATATGTAAATGTTTTTTCCAATAAAAATTAAAGAGTCTATCTCAGAACAGGAATATGCCTTTGGTTTATTCTAAGGAAATCTTTAATCTAAGAAAAAAAAAGTTTTTAAATTTAGCCATTAAAATATTTTCTCATTAAAACTGATAATGACTTTGTACACCTTTTTTCCAAAGCCTATCGCATCAACTATTCTTTATGAGTTATTAAACCTAATACGCAGAATGAAGTTTTATTAGAAAATAATGCATATTCAGAACAATAGCACCATATCGAGAACGTTAATTCAACGCTACACGGTAAAGTACATACATTGCATAATTTTTCTTTATATTACTTTAGATGCTAAGGAAATGAAAAGAAAAGCAATTAAAATCAGAAGCAAAAAGAACGTATGTTAATGCATTTAAATCCTTTTCCAAAGCCTTTGTTATTTTAATAGTCATGTGTGGATTTTTTCACTGAACTCGTTTTATGATTCTATTTAGTTACCTATAAAATAAAAAGTTACAATAATCTACTTAAATGCTTCAACGCTTCGGTAGTTTATTTAATTCGAATTATGTGTTTAAGCGCAGTTCCGAAACAACACAATATCGTTGGCGTATTAAATGTTATTAATTGATGGTCATAAAAACAAGTAAGGTTTATAGAAAATACCAAAATGTGTTAATAATATATTTGGCGGATTTTTATGAACCATGAATTTTTATTGTCGAAACAGAAGAGTGAAAGTGAAAAAAACACGATACATTAGTAAATAACTATAAAAATAAATTAGTAGTTATCAATGTAACGCTTTTGAAAATTTCCCGCCAATGTTAAGTTTACTTTAACCTCCTGATATATCCTTATTTTATCTGGTTTACGTTCAGGCCTGATGTATCCTGTAGAATGCACAATTTTACTTTTTTTTTTTTTTTTTTTTTTTTTTTTTTTTTTTTTTTTTTTTTTACGTATGTAAATAGTATTTATGAAAGAGAAATTGGTGTGAATGTAGCCTTACAGATAGCGGAACTAAACAAAATAGAAATTTGTTTCGTATAGAGCTTTTTTAGCGATCTATGTGTTACATAAAAATGGCCCGCAGAAGATTTGTACGAAATGGACAAAAATATAAATGTAAATTTTTTACTGCGCAAAAAGATACTATTTGTAGTCCAATACTACTAAAAATAATATTAAATCTATTTTTATTTTATGCGTTTCAATGTAAAAAAAAAAAAAAAAAAAAAAAAAAAAAAAAAAAAAAAACAAGTTTCTGCTGTTCCAATCCACAATAAAAAAAAACTTTCGAGTTTTTATGTATTATCTAACTTTAAGCACAACAACAACAAAAACAAATTTTTATCGTTGTTCAATCTCTCACAGTTACCAATTTGTTAAAAAGTCCACAAATGGAATTAAACAAGAAAAAAAATAATCATATGTCAAGAATAGATTGTGATGTACTTTCCAACCCATTCAGAATAATGTAACAAAATTGCACTACTTAAAAATAAAATGAAATATTACGCCTCATTTCACCTTATGGAAATGTATAACGCTTTTCAAAACCAAGTTTCTGCTGTTCCAATCCACAATAAAAAAGTTATCCGAATTTTTTAGCAGTATCTGTAAGAAAGGTATATATGATATAAAGATTTGAATTCATCAACAACAAGCATTCAGAAATTTAGTTCATTTAGGAGATTCATAAATTACAGTATTAAATTTCCCTTCAGCAATTTCCTTTAATAAGAAAAAAAATGATATACGAATACTTTTATGCAGCTCTGTATTTTAGGTATAGAATTTATAACAAAGAGTAATATGCAAAAAAAACTAAAGTTAAAAGCGCATACCGATTTTTAAAAGTATTCTACAGAAAGTATTACACAAAGACAGTACTGTAACCGATTTATTTTGTATGTCCTTCTAAATTAATAAAATATGCTATAAATGATAAGCAACGAGTGCCAAATACATAATTCACCGCATTCCAAATTCTATCACGCATCAATAATCATTAAGAATACCAATGAAATCAAAAAAATTGCATAAAAATATCTTCACTGGTTAAGAAAAAATAACTACAGATGAAAATTTCTTTATAATTTAATTTTATTAAATCTGTAGTTAAACAAAGAATTTCTCGATTCCTTTAGTTTGAAAAGTTAATTAATATGTATTTTTTAAAATAAAAATTTAAGAGTTTATCTCTAAACAGGAATATGCCATTAGGTTTATTCAAAGCTTTTAAAAAAAAAATTATATATATATACATTTTATTAGAATTTACTGGCAAGAAAAACTCTAATTTTAGCCATTAAAATATTTTTCCTTATTAAAATTGATAATGACTTTGCTCACCTTTTTCCAAAGCCTATGACATAAACTATTCTTTATGAGTTATTAAACCTAAAATGCAGAATGAAGTTTTATTACTAAAAAATGCATATTCAGAAGAACAGCCCCATATCGAAAACGTTAATTTAACGCTACACGGTAAAGTACATAAATTGCATAATTTTTCATTTTATTACTTTAGATGCTAAGGAAATGGAAAGAAAAGCAATTAAAATCGGAAGCGAAAAGTACGTATGTTAATGCACTTAAATCCTTTTCCTAAGCCTTTGTTATTTTAATAGTTATGTGTGGATTTTTCAGTGAACTTGTTTTATGATTCTATTTGGTTACCCATAAAATAAAAAGTTACAATATTCCACTTAAATGATTCAATGCCCCGGTAGCTTATTTAATTCAAATTATGTGTTTAAGCGCAGTTCCCACACAACACAATACCGTTGCGTATTAAATGTTGATAAGTGGTGGTCATAAAAACAAGTAAGATTTATAGAAATTACCAAAATGTGTTAAAATTGTATTTGGCGCATTTTTATGAACCATGAATTTTTATCGTCAAACAGAACAAATCAGTTTATAACTATAAAAATAAATTAGTAATTAACGATGTAAAGTTTTCGAAAATTTTCCGCCAATGCTAAGTTTATGTCAATCTCCTGATATACCCTTATTTTAGCTGGTTTACCTTCAGTCCTGATGTATCCTGTAAAATGCACATCTTTACTTTTTTTTTTACTCATGTAAAAAAGAGTAAAAAAAAAATTGGTGTGAATGTAGCCTTGCAGAAGCAGAATTAAACAACATAGACATTTGTTTCGAATAGAACTGTTTTAGCGAGCTATGTGTTATATAAAAATGGCCTGCAGCAGATTTGTACGAAGTGGACAAAAATATAAATGCAAATTTTTACTGTGCGCAAAGATACTATTTGTAGAGTCCATTACTACTAAAAATAATATTAAATATGTTTTTATTTTATGTGTTTCAATGTTTTTGCAATGCAAAAAAATGAAATAATAATAATAATTAAAAAAAACAAATCCGAGTTCTCATGTGTCATCTAATTTCATGCAGACACAATATATATATATATACACTGGTGTCCAAAATTTAAGCATAATTGGTAATTAAGTAATTATTTTTAAGTAATGAAAGAAATATGAATCAGAATGTGCTGAAACTCCAGGTGTGTAAACAAAATAGTACGCGTCACATATTTTCGCGAAGAGTTTTAACCGAAATCGAACAGGGGACCGTCAACAAATTGAAAAAGAACGAAGATCTTTTGGATAACCCTGTCAAAACTAATGTAGCAAAAGCGTTCAAACAGCATATTATGATTAATTGGCTTATTGTAATGTACTGTGTTAATTTTTACAAGGATAGCATGTATACTCGTAGAGAAATTAAGGTTTTTATAAAAACAATCCAAAATTTTTCCAAGTTTTTTGCTTATAATTTGCAGAGTTCTTATTATAAAATAATGTTCTTTTCTGAAAATATGACAAACATCATTGTACACAATACCCTGTCATCAGAATTTAAAAATAATAAAAATTGTATGAAAAATGAGTATGTTTAGTAAATAATTTTTAATTGTGCATGCGTCAACGATATCAAAATGTCATTTGCATATTGTGTTAGCTAAACGTATAGAGCAACTTCTGTAAAAGTTTCAAAAACATAGCTTGAAAATTCTGAAAATGGGAGCCTATAGAATCAACTCAAAATCCGTTATTCCTAAAGGAAGCAAAAAAATCAGGGGTTTTACCTAAATATAGTTGTACGTGCAATATTGTGTAGGCACTAAACAATGGAATATGGATACAGCCCCTCATCTTTTTGCTTCATTTAGGGAATAAAGGATTTTGATCTCATTCTATCAACGATAATTTTCAGAATTTTTAAGCTATGTTTTTGAGACTTTCACAAAAGTTGCTCTATACATTTAACTAACATAATATGCAAATGAAATGTTAATAGCGTTCACGCATGCGCAGTAAAAAATTATTTAGTAAACCTGCTCATTTGTCATACAATTTTTATTATTTTTAATTCTGATGACAGGGTATTGTGTACAATGATGTTTGTCATTTTTTCAAAAAAGAACACTATTTTATATTAAGAACTCTGCAAATTATAAGCAAAAAACTTAGGACTGTTTTTATAAAAACCTTAATTTCTATACGAGTATACATGCTATCCTTGTAAAAATTAACACAGTACATTACAATAAGCCAATTAATCATAATGTGCAGTTTGAACGCTTTTGCTACATTAGTTTTGACAGGGTTATCCAAAAGATCTTCGTTCTTTTTCAATTTGTTGGCGGTCCCCTGTTCGATTTCAGGGAAAACTCTTCGCGAAAATATGTGACGCGTACTATTTTGTTTACAAACCTGGAGTTTCAGCACATTCCGATTCATATTTCTTTCAATATTTAAAAATAATTACTTAATTATCAATTATGCTTAAATTTTGGACACCAGTGTATATATATATATATCGTTGTTAAAGTCTTATAGTTACCACTTTGTTAATTTAAGTGCACAAATGAAATTAAATAAGAAATAAAATAATCATATGTCAAGCATAGAGTATGAAGCATTTTCCGATCCATTCAGAATAATGTAACAAAACTGCACTATTTAAAAAAAATTAAATATTACACCTCATTTTACCTTATGGAAATGTATAACGCATTTCAAAACCGAATTTCTGCTGTTCCAATCCACAATAAAAAAGTTATCAGAATTTTTTAGCAGTCTCTATAAGAAACGTATATATGATATAAAGATTTGAATTCATTAACAACAAGCATTCAGAAATTTAGTTCATTTAGGAGATTCATAAATTACAGTATAAAATCCCCCTTCAGCAATCTCCTCTAATAAGGAGAATGGTATACGAATACTTTTATGCAACTCTGTATTTGAGGCATAGAATTTATAATAAAGAGTAATATGCAAAAAACTAACAAAAGTTAAAAGCGCATACCGATTTTTAAAGGTATTCTACAAAAAGTTTTATGCAATGACAGTACTGTAACCGATTTATTTTGTATGTCCTTCTAAATTAATAAAATATGCTATAAATGATAATGACGAGTGTCAAATACATAATTCGCCGCTTTCCAATTTCTATCACGCATCAGTAATAATTAAGAATACGAAGGAATTCGATAAAAATGCATAAAAATATCCTCACTAATTAAAAAATTTATCTATGGATGAAAATTTTTTATAATTTAATTTTATTAAATCTATAGTTAAACAAAGAATTTCTCTATTCCTTTAGTTTGGAAAGTTAATTAATATGTATTTTTTAAAATAAAAATTTAAGAGTTTATCTCGAAACAGGAATGTGCCATTAGGTTTATTCAAAGCTTTTTAAATATATATATATATATTATTAGAATTTACTGGTAAGAAAAACTTTAAATACAGCCATTAAAATATTTTTCCTCATTAAAATTCATAATGACTTTGAGCACCTTTTTCCAAAGCCTATCACATCAACTATTTTTTATGAGTTATTAAACCTAAAATGCAGAATGAAGTTTTATTAGAAAATAATGCATACTCAGAAGAATAACTCCACATTGAGAACGTTAATTTAACGCTACACGGTAAAGCACATAAATTGCATAATTTTTCTTTTTATTTTTTTAGAAGCCAAGGAAATGAAAAGAAAAGCAATTAAAATCGAAAGCGAAACGAAAGTATGTTAATGCGCTTAAATCCTTTTCCTAAGCCTTTGTTATTTTAATAGTTATGTGTGGATTTTTTTCACTAAACTTGGTTTATGATTCTATTTGGTTACCCATAAAATAAAAAAGTTATAATATTTCACTTAAATGCTTCAACGCCCCAGTAAATTATTTAATTCAAATTATGTGTTTAAGCGCAGTTTCGGCGCAACACAATATAGTTGGTGGATTAAATGTTGGTAAGTGATGGTCATAAAAACAAGTAAGGTTTATAGAAAATACAAAAATGTGTTAATAATATTTGGCGCATTTTTATGATCTATGAATTTTTATTGTTGAAACAGATCAGTGAAAATGTAAAAACACGGTAAATTAGTTAATACCTATAAAAAAATCAGTAATTAGCGATGTGAAATTTTTAACAAAGTTTCGCTATTAATTTTATTCTCGCCTTTTGAGACCAGACGTTTGCTATAGGTTACACATCTTTAAAAAAAAATTCACACATATAAATAATGTTTAAAAAAGGGAAATTTGTGCGAATGTAGTAATGCCTTACAGATAACAGAATTAAATAAAATAGAAATTTGCTTCGTATAGCGCTTTTTTAGTGAGCTACGTGTTATATAAAAATAACTTGAAATAGAATTGTACGAAATGTACAAAAATGAAAACGTAAAATTTAGAAAATTTTGTTCTTATGATTTTTACTATCGATTTAAGCTAATCGATATGGATTATCGAGCAAAATCTTATGTAGAGAACATTATAGATACCTTCTTGTCAGAAACGTCCAGGATCACCTTAGTTATATACATTAAACAACACCCACTCATGATAAAATACTTAACTTAAAAACAAACTTACCCCCTATTGCTTCACATATTAAAACTAATGGTTCTCCTTCATTGTAAGGTCCTATTAAGCTTTTGATCTGGGCACCGGTTTCATCTAGTATGATAGGTTCACCAGGAGGCACTGTAAAATGAAAAAAGAGCATTACAATTTATGCATTTTTGTTATTACTTTTATTTGTTATAAAAAGTAATGTATATTTATTAAGTAATACGTATTACTGATAATACAAATCCTGCATGTTAAGATATACACACATACATCATCAAAAGAAAAAAACACGCATAAATTTTAGTCTTACAATCTGAAAACTTTAATTTTAATTGCATAGTTAATAAAAAGAAATTGACAAACAAGATGAAATAATTTTTAGGATTGATTTGTTTTTCTTAAGGAAAAAAAAATATGTGACAAATCAATAACTATCCTATTAATATGCAAGAAAGTTATTATATTGCCAATAAACTAAAATTAATTTGGATAGGTCGCTGATCGATAGATTCTGCCTTATTATACTTATTTATTTTATGTTATTTCATTATTATAATTTTTTATGTGGCAAAATGATTGAACTTGAAAAAAACATCATTTTACATTTATTATTGTGTTTGAAATAATATATTTATTTAATACTGAGGCGTAAGGACCAGTGTGGGAACGAATATCTGATAAATAGGCTGCATTTGTTTAATATTTTAATTTGGACACTCACGATGTCTAGGCCGAAACCTATTGCCACTAATACATATTTATGTATTTTTATTTTATGTGGCAAAATGATTGAACTAGTAGAGGGACAACTTTGAAAAAAACATCATTTTACATTTATTATTGTGTTCGAAATAATATATTTATTTAATATTGAGGCGTAAAGACCAGTGTGGGAACGAATATCTGATAAATAGGCAACATTTGTTTAATATTTTAATTTGGACACTCACGGTGTCTAGGCCAAAACCTATTGCCACTAATACATATTTATGTATTTTTAGAATGCTTGGTTATTTTCTAAATAACCCACTGTCAGTTTTCATCTTGGTTTTCTATGACTGCCTATTAAAATTTTTAAATAATTTAAATTGCTCGATTAAAAAAATGCTGTTGTTTAGTGAAGGGGTCTTTTAGATCTGACCAAATATATTATTTTTATATGTTTATGATAAATTCGTACGTTTCAATGAAGAATTTTTGCGTTATTCATATAAATATCTATTTGCTTTTTTATTATTATTACGATACTTATTGCTTATATATGTATATACTCAGGGTGTTTCATAAAATATAGGCAGAACTTTAACAGATTATAATATGCATGCAAACAAACAAATATCTTCCAGGAATTACCATTTAATATCTCATCTTCAAAATTAAAACTCAAAGGTAATAGAGGCTTGTGTAAATTATATTGTTATAAGAGGTAAAAAAACACACACTGGAGCAAAGTGTTAAAATATATGTGGAAACCCGCTCTATGTGCAATTATTGATTATCTAATCCATTTCAATCTGAAGCTAGGGGATATCATGCACATCAGTCATTTTCTGTTAGTCAAGGAAAAAATCTTCGGTTATGTTTCTACCGCGATTAACAGTTGCACCGAGAATCAGCAGCTTTCATAATTAAAGAAAAAAATTGCGAAATTTTGCATGCGCATTTATGTATTATCCCCATATCAAATTTGATCGTTATTAGTGTTTTTTTTTTTTTTTTTTTTTTTTTTTTTCTACAGATAACTCGAAATAGTAATGGCGATTTAAGCTACTGGTCATTAATTTTCCAAATTCCCCACCGTAATGTTAAGTCTATGGGCGTTTGATGCATTCTCATATTTAAAATATCTTCCCAGGAAATTAATATTTTTAACTTATTCTTTCGGTATTCACTTCTTAGAAGATATCCCTTTTTGTTCAAAATATTTCAAAATCTATGCTTAATTTAATATTTTGTGTGTTAAAAACTGACGAGTTGGAAGTAAAATTTTAACACTTCCTGTAAAATTAAGCATAGCTTTTAGAAATATTTTTAAAAAATAAGGAAAAAAGTGACATCCTTTTATAGAATATTGCCCAAAACAAAAGTTAAGAATATTAATTTCCCGGGGTCATATTTTAAATATAACCAAGCATCAAATGCCCATAGACTTTACATTACGGAAGGAATTTGGAATTACATTCGGCATTCCGATTACATAGGAAATCGGAAAGTGATGGATCAGCACCCTTAATGACTAGATGGACCATGTTATAAATGTGTCAGTCCCTTTGAGTTTTATTTCCGAATATGGGAATTGTTGAAAGAAAGTACTTTTGATGAAATTTGTTTGTTTAGATGTGTACTAAAATCTCTTAAAGATTTGCTCATTATCTATGAACAACACATGTATGTATTTTTGAAGTATAAAATTTAAAAAGCCAAATTGCATTGGCTTCGAAAGCAGTTTTGATGTTTCAAGAAGAAATAAGTAGATATCACAATTTAAATTGAATTTGGGAAACTCTTCATTTAAATTGCAGTTTTATTTTTGACTATTTTATACTTTTTAACAGTTTCCAACATAGACATTTTATATACACATTTAAAAGTACTTTTAAAGGTAAAATTATTGATGGATGATGAATATTTTCATGAATATTTTATTCCCAATATAAATATTTTCAATCATGGTATCAACTAATGTTTCAATTACAAATTAGTAGTAGAATTTTTATTCAAAAATGACAAAGAAATAATCAATTTTATTTAATTCTTAATTAAGTATTATTATCTCGATCTCAATCTTAAGTGAAAAACTACATTAATACACTATAAATTGTCTTTATTGATAATTATTTTACTTCGAGAAAGTAATTAAAATTACTCTTTCATCTTTGTTAGCTTAATTTGCAATTTTAAGTGAATTGTTTATTTAATTGTCCAATGATCATATTAATGTCTAAATAATCTTTTGAAGCAGCACCGTTAATTAATATTGTTATGTGGAATTAAAAATGTTTTTCTGCATAGAGAAACATTTTTTAAAATGAATAAATTGATTAGTTCTGACAAGTATTAGGGATTCAATTTTCACAATTTTACGTTTCATTTGTTCGTTAAAGGAAAACATATAAATTCAGTAAAAATGCTAAAATATTTAATATAATCCTCTTGTAGTTTGTAATTAACAAAGGTCATTTTATCAAATGAAATAATTTATCATTTACGGTTATAAATTTTTAACAATTGAAGAACTATTTCAAATAATTAACTGCAAATCGCTGCTTATAAAAAGAGTATTTACTATTGATAATTTATAATGTGTTCTCCAATTATGGTAAAACAGTAAATAAAACTTTTCTTTGAAAATGAAATAATAATTTATAACACATGTCCTGATTAACAGATGTTATTAAAAGAGCTTTTGTTGATATTTTCAACTTGATATGCATGAATCTATTTCAAATATATGAGTTTTCTTCCGTATGTTTCATTATGAATTTACAAATATATCAGATTTAAAATTTCCTTTATACAGGGTGTATCTAAACTACTGGGCAAAATTTAAGGGGTGATAGTACACGTCAAGACAAATAATATTAAATGGAAAACTGAGGGCCCCAAACGTCTTCCGAAGGAGATAGGCGCCATCAAAGTTTAGGGTCCAAAATTGAAATGATTATAAAAAACGGAAAAATTGGTCGATTCGTTTGCAGTTTTCACTAAAACTATTCTTTATGTCAGTTTTGTCTTGAAAATAAACTATAAAGATATTATTCAAAAAATGCCGATAGAGGGCGCTTTAGACTTTGGAGTAATGAACAACTATTTTTTACCGTTATTTTTTGCATCTCATTAAATTTTTTTGAAGTTTAAAGATAAACTTAAATTTTGAGCTCAAAATCTGTGGTTAGGTAGCGCAAACTGAACTGTGTTCGATGGGAGTGGGTAGGTTCAAATTTCAAATGATTATAAAAAACTAAAAAAATGGTCAATTCATTTGCAGTTTTCACTAAAATTATTCTTTATGCCAGTATTGTTTTGAAAATAAATTAGGAAGATAAATTTAAAAAAAATGTCGATAGAGGGCTCTTTAGACTTTGGAGTAACGTACAACTATTTTTTACCGTTATTTTTTGCATCTCATAAATTTTTTTTTTAGAAGCTTAGACATAAACTTAAATTTTGAGCTGAAAATCTGAATCGTTGAGAGAGGTTAATTAGCGCAAACTGAACTGTGTTTAATGGGGGTGGGTAAGTTCAAATTTCAAATGATTATCGGATCATTAAATGATCAAAAACGGAAAAATTGGTCGATTCGTTTGCGGTTTTCTCTAACCATTCTTTAAGTTAGTATTTCCTTAAAAATAATTTTTAAAGATAAATTTCAAAAATTCCGTTAGAGGGTGCGTTAAACTTTAGAGTAACCAAAAACTATTTTTAACCGTTATTTTTTGTATCTAAGTAAATGTTTTAAAAGCTTACACTTAAATTTTGAGCTCAAAATCTGAATCGTTGTGAGTAATTAAGTAGCGCAAAATTGAACTGCGTTTGTGGGGTGGGCATGGTAGCATTTCAACTTCTGAACACAGTTCAGTTTGCGCTTCTTAAATTCTCTGAACGATTTAGAATTTGAGCTCAAAATTTAAGTCTAACCTTTTGCAAGCATTTAATTAGATACAAAAAATAACAATTAAAAATAGTTGTTGGTTACTCTAAAGTTTAAGGCGCCCTCTAACGGAATTTTTTGAAATTTATCTTTAAAATTTATTTTCAAGGAAATACTGACATAAAGAATGGTTTTAGAGAAAACCGCAAACGAATCGACCAATTTTTCCGTTTTTTATAATCATTTGAAATTTGAACCTACCCAACCCCATTGAACACAGTTCAGTTTGAGCTACTTAACCACTGTCATCGATTCAGATTTTCAGATCAAAATTTAAGTTTATGTCTAAGCTTCTAAAAAATTAATGAGATGCAAAAAATAACGGTAAAAAATAATTGTACGTTACTCCAAAGTCTAAAGCGCCATCTATCGACTTTTTTTGAAATTTATCTTTATAATTTATTTTCAAGACAATACTAACATAAAGAATAATTTTAGTGAAAACCGCAAATCAATTGACCATTTTTTTTGTTTTTTATAATCATTTGAAATTTGAACCTACCCACTCCCATTGAACACAGTTCAGTTTGCGCTCTTAACCACAGATTTTGAGCTCAAAATTTAAGTTTATGTCTAAATTTCTAAAAAAATGTAATGAGATGCAAAAAATAACGGTAAAAAATAGTTGTTCGTAACTCCAAAGTCTAAAGCGCCCTCTATCGGCATTTTTTGAAATTTATCCTTATAATTTATTTTCAAGACAATACTGACATAAAGAATAGTTTTAGTGAAAACCGCAAACGAATCGACCAAATTTTCCGTTTTTTATAATCATTTCAAATTTTGGACCCTAAACTTTGATGGCGCCTATCTCCTTCGGAAGACGTTTGGGACCCTTAGCTTCCCATTTAATATTATTTGTCTTGACGTGTACTATCACCCCTTAAAGTTTTGCCCAGTAGTTTAGATACACCCTGTATAAGAATTCACGTTTTTATCAGTTGTAGTATAATGTACTGGTGCGATAGAATATATTGTGACATAATATCAGAAAAGTAACAGATGTATAAAAAATAATATGTTTTTAACTTGTTATTTTTTTTAACCCTTTTCTTATTTTATGTTGAAATAATATTTTTTGAAATCAAAACCCTTTTTTAGGTTATAATTGAACTTGATTCGTTTTTTTTTTACTAAGTAAATAGCTTGATGTGTATATTTACTAAAAATAGTTTGGGCATTTCAAAAATATGCATTAAAGTATTTAATTGCTATAAAGGACGTTAAATACTAATAAAAACATTAAAAGATCTTAATAACTTTACATGTTTCGATTGAATTTACTCAATCATCATCAGAAAAAAGAAAATACAAATAAACACAAAGATGGAAAATGACAATAAACTATTACAAATGAAATTTAAAAATTTTTTAAAAATAAAAATCACGCGCGTTATATTTTAATTATGTATCACGTTGTTTAATTTTTAAATTATTTAACAATTCAATCCAAATATTTGGGATTTGAAATGACAAGGAATCATTGCAGACCATTGAGCTTCTGACGTAAATTTCAATACTCTCTCTAATAAAAAGTTACAAATAAAAATCTGACCTATAAATTAATTTACTTTCATTAAACAAAATATCTATGTTTTCTATTTGATTTAGCCTAGATAATGCTGTTTTACCTCTATTAAATTTTATGTCTGCAATGTGCTCTTTACAACTTATTTTGAATTTTCTTTGTAATAATTTTACATGTTTCGATTGAATTTACTCAATCATCATCAGAAAAAAGAAAATACAAATAAACACAAAGATGGAAAATGACAATAAACTATTACAAATGAAATTTAAAAATTTTTAAAAAATAAAAATCACGCGCGTTATATTTTAATTATGTATCACGTTGAGGGCATGTTTACTCCATTATTATACATGCATATTTAAAATGTGCTTTTAAACAGGAAATAACTTTCGAAAAACAATATTTGCATTCGTGATAACTTTAATATTTACGGTATATTTTAGGTTCCATAAACACGAAAAAATAATTCCTTTTGATTATCACTTATTAAAATACTTACCGATTGGAAACTTAAATGAAAAAAAACTACATTTTGGAACATTAAGGTTTATTTTTCCTTTCATAGTTATTTTAATTATAGGAAATACGTAAAATTCTCATTTCATCTTTATTAACTTAATTATGAATTTTAAGTGCATTGCCTATTTAATTGTCAAATGTTCATGTTTAATGTTTAAATAATCTCTATAAGCAGCGTCGAAAATCATTATTGTTATATGGATTATTAAAAAAATTGACTTTAAAATAAAATTTTAATTAGTTCTGACAAGTACTACGGATTCAATTTTTAAAATGTTATGTCCCCTTTGTTCTTGAAAGGAATGCATATAAATTCAATAGAAATGACAAAAATATTTATTATAATCATTGTGAATTGTCTAATTACTGAAAATTATTTCATCAAAAGACGGTTTAAAACTTATAACAAAGGAAGAATTATTTGAAAGGATTAATTGCAAATCACTGCTTGTAAAAATAGTATTTGCTATAGAAATTATGTTCTCTCATCTCCAAATATGGAACTAATAAAAAAATCTTTTGTATGAAAATGAAATAATAATGCGTATAGATTAGTGATATAATTAAAAAATATATTATCATTTATTTTATATTGTTATTTCCATTTTGTTACTCACTTATTTTTTATATACATTTTCTTCTTTCTATCAATAGATATAGAGAAAAAAATGTATTTTATATATATACAAATATATAAAATATAAGATTAAATACAATGCGTATAAGAATTCATGTTTTCGTCAGTTATATTAAAATGTACTGATGTGATTGAATATGATAAGACATAAATTAACCAATTATTTGAGAAAAGTAACAAACGTGTATTCATATATATGTAAGCATTTTTATTTCGGGTCTTCTTCATTCATTTTTTTTTCACTTATATTACCATTATATTTATTTAATGTAACTGAAATACTTTTTTTGATTTTACAATCGTAATTTTCTGCTACTTTTATACTTGATATTTTTTTTTAATGTAGCAAATTACAATTTTGCTGTGTATATTTACTAAAGAGCTTTTGCAATATTTTTTCCCTATTATATATACACATTAGAAAGTACTTTTAAAGGTGAAATCACTTTTTAATAACAATGTCTTTGAATGTCAGCATTCGCGATACCCCTTAATATTTTAACTATAAAATTGTCATACATTTTAGAATTCATAACAAAAAAAAAATCATTCCATTTGATTAACATTTAATAAAATATTATGCCGATTGAAGTCTTATATGACAAAACTACATAGCAGTACTATAAAGTCTCTTTTTTCTATCATAAATATTTCAACCACAGGAAATATGTAATATATTTCTTTTAATCTTTATTAAATTTCAATTTTTAAGTGCATTGCATATTTAATTATCCAATAATCATATTCAATATTTACATAATCTCTTTAAGCAGCGTCGGTAATCGTTATTGTTGTATGGATTATAAAAAGTTTGCCAACAGAGAAAAACATGTTTCAAAATGAATATTTTAATTAGTTCTGACAAGATTAGGGATTCAATTTTCACAATTTTACGTTTCACTTGTTCATTAAAGGGAAGCATATAAACTCAGTAAAAATGCTGAAATATTTAAGATAATCATCATGAATAGTGTAATTACCAGAAGTAAGCTTAACCAAAAAAAAAAAAAAAATCATTTATCATTCACGGTTTAAATGTTTTAACAATTGAAGATTTATTAGAAAGCAGTAATTGGAAATCGCTATTTATAAAAGCACATGCCATTTATATTATGTTCTTCCATCACGAAATATGGGTAAAAATATCTTGTGTGGAAAGAAAATAACGATGTGTGGCAAATATATTGATTAAGAAACATTATTAACCCTTGAAGGGCAAGTAATAATGTCCATGCCACATTGAACTCTTACCGGAAACATCAAATATTTTCTTTTTGGAAAAAGAAATAGCAATGTTTCAACACTTTGCTGACAAAATTAAGATATAATTTTTTTAAAAAGTTTCTGGTGTGAATCTCATTTAAATTAGGTGGGATAAGGTATATCTCACCGCCCCTCAAAGGGTTAAAGAAGTACTTGTTTATATTTTCAATTTGTTATGCAGGAATATATTTTATAAAAATAAGTTTTCAAACATGTATTTCATTAGGATTTTTAAAAAATTAAAAATACCAGATTAAAAATTTCACTTATAGAAAAATTGACTTTTTCTTCAGTTATAGTGTGACATGTCGTTGTGATATAATACGATATGAGATAAATTTACCAAACATTTCAGAAATTTAACTAAAGACTAAAAATTATATGTATCTTATCGGCAATTCCATTTTTTAATACTTTACAACATAGTTGAAATGTGATTATTACTTCACAATGTCTGTCGTTCTTTTTGTCTGTCTGTCCATGCTTTAACTCGTATAAATAGTTACCGATTGCCATGAAATATAGTATAATGTTGTAACATAAATGAAGTAGCAATTTCAGAAAAGTAATGGACGCATAAAAAGCTATGTTTTTTCTGGAACCTCTACATTTAGAAGTATCTTCTCTCATTTTTTTTTTTTTTTTTTTTTTTTTTTACTTTCTTAAACATTTTTAGGATCGTTGGTAATTGTGTATATACGTAGCACTTATAGTTGTTGTTCAGTATATTTTTTCGCCCATCTGTCTGTTCGCATATAACAACCAAAAACTAACAACAGAATTGTTTGAAATTTACAAAATAAAATTATAAATTAATTTAGTCGTGTCATTGTGTTGGGTTCTTTTTTTTAAATTTCTGCTAAAGATCATTACTTTAATTAATTGCAACTTCTGCTCAGCAAATTATATTAGTTAATATAGATCAATAGATATTCTTCAGCTTTATCAAAAAATTCAATGAGATCTGGGTCAAATTTCCAATTACATGAATTTTGTTGTTGGTTTAATTAAATAAACAAGATGCTTATAAAAAAAAGAATTAAGTTAAGATTACACCAGTTAACATTAAGAAATCACTAAAATAAATAAACTAAAAAAAACAAATTAAAACGAAAAAAAGGATAAACACAAATGTAATTTAAGATTCTTTAAAATTTAATGAAAACAAGTAAATAAGAAAGAACACAGCAAGATTCTCAATCTGACCCAGTCTCAAGTACTAAACCTTGATCTGCAGTAGAACCCAACATTTATCAATGTTGATTCCTGAGATATTAAACTCACACTGACAATTTAAAATTACAAGATTTGGTTTAACATTACTAAAAGAGAGAAGAAAGATCCTGAAATCCTTCTTATTTTCAAGAAGGCAAAGAAAGATATAATTTTGAATAAATTAAAAAACTAGAAATAATAAACATAAACACCCCAGAAATCAACAATGATATTTTTGACCAATTTCGTATAGTGTTAGTACATCTGCTTTAACTTCTCCATTTTTTTTTTCTTTTTTTTTTTGTTTATAAGATAAGCTAATTCATTTAAAATCAAGTGAATTTCTTAACAGTTTTTGCTTTAAAAATTTTCTATTACCTAGTCAAATATCTTTACTCAGTTTAAGCAATAGTATATTAATTAATCAGTGTTAATATGATTTTTAATAATTTATTAAATTATTTTTTTATTTCTTTTTTAAAAGTTATTTAAAAATTCCAAATAAAAATTAGGTAATGGTTGAAGATTACTTTTACTTCCAAACATTTAAAGAAACTACTTTAATTTTATGGTATTGCAAAACTTAGTATAGTTATTTCGATACTACAGAGGTTAAAATTCAATTAAATTAATATCAAGGTAGGATAAATAAAAAAAAAAAACTAAAAAAAAATTATACTAAAGCATATCCTTTATATACATTCTCCTTTATTTAATTTAACATAAAAATGAAAAACAAAAAAAAAAAAAACATCTGAATTCACTAATACAACCTTTGTTGTAGATATATGGAAATACAAAATCACTACAAGATTACTCACTAAAATAAAAATCGTTTAAGATTAAATACAGAATATATCTCTTACCAGCAGCTGAATTCTTTCAATTTACCCATTTTGGGTGTTTTTCACTTATATGATGGACAATAGTAATTAAGTCTTCCATGCACCAGAGCAACAGTTTCTACACAGAATTCCCAGTGTCTATACTCAGTTTAAGCAACAGCTGAATTCTTTCAAGATTTCGTCTTAGACCGCTAATCATTCTACCGCTCACGGTGAAGGCAAAATCGGAAGGGATATTGTTTCGCGGCAAACTCTCGGCTCGCTCCGGCAGGTAGTACTTTTTCTTGACTAGCACTTGGAGTGTCTTGTCTTAGATTGCTAATTATTCCACTGCTCACGGTGAAGGCTAGATCGGTGGAGACAGTCTTTCACGGCAAGATCTCGGTTCTCTCCGGCAGGTAGCATTTCTTCCTGACGTACACTTGGAGTGTGTTGTCTTAGATCGCTAATCATTCCATTGCTCACGGTGAAGGTCAGATCGGAGGGGATATTCTTTCACGGCAAGATCTCGGCTCTCTCCGGCAGGTAGCATTTCTATTTGACGTACACTTGGAGTGCTTTCTCTTAGACTGCAAATCATTCCACAGCTTACGGTGAAGGTTAGAACGGAGGAAACATTCTTTCACGGCAAACTCTCGATTCTCTCCGGCAGGTAGCACTTTTTCTTAACTTACTCACGACGTGCTTTCTCTTAGACTGCTAATCTCGAAGTACTCTTATGGCCTCCCCTCTCCCAGATTAAAAACAGGGGAGGGGGGGAGACAAGACTTATCCGCAATCGTTTACCAGATGCTCTCCATACGAAGCTCTGACCAAGACTCTCTTTTTTTCCAAAAAACCAATTGCACGTCCCTCTGCAAATCAAAAGGGGCCCCAAAATACAAGGAATACTAATGCCTTCCCCTTTCTCTCCTGTTCCTAGAGTCCATCTCATTGGCCAATGCAATAGTCACCCTCTCTCATGACCAAATATGGTCATCGCTCGCATCCCCTATTCTCGATCACGTGGTCAGTAGCAGGGCCAGCTGTCTCTAAGTTTTGCACCTGCTTGCAAACCAGTGCTCGCCGATATCCGTGAATTTGCCCTATTATCTCAAATCGGTCATACAAACTTTAAGGGTCTGGGAAAATATCTACTCCGCCTCAAATGACAGTCAACGTTTGTCATGGGTTATAAAATTTTAGGGTACCATTCATTCACGTACGCAAGCAATAAACTATGCGTGTGGGCCAATTTTTAACAAGGCTGAATATATGCCCTTTACAAACAAGCCAGAAGCTACTCTTCTTCGAAAAAAATTAACAAAGGACCACTTTACTCAAATAGTACAATTATTCCAGGGCAGTAAAAGCATTCGTACGAACGGGTGTTATTTACGCTAGATAAGGGGATGGGAAACTTTCACTTTCATACACAACAATGCCTTTATTCTCGTGAGAACGATCATAAAAATAAATAGAAAAAGGGAATGTCCAGGGTTTTCGCTACTAAGAAAAAAAAAAGAATAATTTTAAATATGAGATACACAAAGCATTATAAAAAACCGTATTAAAAATATCTTAACAAGAGTTCTTTTTAAATTTGGAATATTAAAATAATTTATACAAAAAGAAATATTACTAAAAAAAAACATAACAAGAGCTCCCCCTCGTTGAAAAAAAAAATAAACATTATTAGTTTTGAACAAAAACAAGAATTTTATTTTTTTAGCTAAGTGACCACACAAGGTCAGTTAAAGAAAGTCCTAAAAAAATTTAAAATTAAATCCAAAATGAAAGAAAAGATTAAATAAAAAAAACACAATGCAGTACCCCGGTTGAAAAGTAGAATGAAGATAATCGCCTAGAACAGATCAGACGACGACCCGAGAAGTTGATAACCTATCACTCTACTAAGCTACCACACCAACTCTGCACACCGGTAATGCTAAGTTGAAGCTTGGGCAAAACATCTAGACGTTAAACATATACAAGGACCTAAGATGCTATTAAAATCTATACTATATACCTGGCATACTTAATTAAAACTCTACATCTGCTATACCGTCAAGAATACCAACACACTGGGATATCCCTATCTGCTAACACCTCTGTAAAAAGAGAAAAAAAAAAATATCCCTAAAAAAAATTTCCACAAGTAGAATGCAAGGAAGAGTTGTCCAGTGAATAAAAAAAAATTAAAAATTTTTTTTTTTTTTTTTTGAAGAAATTTTGAATCCTGTGAGCAGGATAGAGCCAAAGGACCGAAACAATCAATTTCTGAAAAAATACAATAGATATACTACTTGCCAGCTGTAGGTATCACAAACATATACATATAATAGCACGATAACATTTTGTATACACATAAACAAAATAAAAATAGCAATAACCTTTCAGTACATATATAGGGTACACATAAAAAAAAACACTAATATCTGTTTATATTCAGTGGCATAACATGTGCATATAAATAAAAAAAAAACAGTTCAATGACTTGTAACGGTGACACAGTATTACATAAGTGTATGGGCATTTTATATCACAGCATTATAATTATATAGGTTACCTTGTGTAGCCTAGACTGATAATTGTCTGCCTTAGTTATTATCAATGGGTAAATATTCCATAAACTAATAGTAACTAAAAAAAAATTCATAAAATGCTACACATAATACTTAAAATGAACTGATAATTTCACAATAGAGTTCGCCAATTTCATTGACAAGTACCACTAATTTTTTTTTTTTTTTTAAAATACCCAATTTACACAAACAATGGGTATATTGTTAGAAAAATCACATGAAATAACAAAACAGACTATACAAACAAAATATATACATATATAATACACATAAACCAGATAATATATCTGTGGGCTGTGGGGTGTACACTACCTGTATCTTAAATCCCCACTTCCCAAATAGAGAACTAATACCAAAAATATCCAAAAAAAAAATACAAAGTTAAAAGAAATGCAAAAAAAAAAAAAAATAAAAATAATAGATGAACTACATTCCTAACAGTACCTATACTATATACAAAAAGGGGGCAGTAGGAATACGCAAGCATCACATGTACTGCTACCAAATCTCTACTCCACAATTTCCTGACCCGAAATCTCTCTAAGTCCCCAAAATTAGCTCTAAAACCCGCTAAAAAATAAAAAAAAAGAACACATATAGGGGGCGAAGCACTTACACGGTCCTAATCTATCGAAATAATCCATAAATCACCGAGAGAAAACACGGAACTGGCGGAAATCCACATTAAATAACAGCGGAACCAAATCAAAACAAACGATATCGAGGCTCGAAAATTACTTAAATTTTAGCTAACTCGCGCATAAAACCTTCCTAGAATAACTAAAATCACAAGTATTTATATACAATCTAAAAAAAATAAAGTTAAACCGCCCTACAGTTTATAATTCGGACGCGAATCCCTTTTTCGAAACGCATACTCATTTCTCGGGATTGAATAAGATTTGTCTCGCCTAGATAAACAGACGCCATTACGATCTCGCGAACGACTCACGCGCTCCGAATCATTAGGCGTTCCTACCTGTCTTACTCCCTCACAGTTATCAGCGCTCGCTATTACCGTATTTTCCCGTGCTTCTGAGAGCAACCCACCAACCGTTTCCTCGTTACGCTCTTGTCGTCTGCTCGTAGACTGCACTGCAGGTTGGCTGGTTCCTTGACATGGAATGGGAGGGGGAAATCTATTTATGAATCGATTCCTTTTCCTTCGCGTGGTGAACTCGAAATGAGAATGATTTGAATCATTCGTAGTTGGTATCAGAGGTTGGCGTTTGTTTTGGTCTACAATATCGTCTCCATTTTGCTCATTTACACCTGAAATATGCCTATCTTTAAATAAAGTGAGGCGGTCTACATGGACAATTTGAGTTTTAGACGGATTAGCAATTAATGCTATCTTAAAATTAACTTCACTGAGCTTCTCAATTATAGTAAATGGTCCGTTATTTAATTTCGACAATTTTTTCGTATTGCCAGCAGTGATGGATGGGTTAAATAACCACACTCTATCACCTACTTTTAAATCCTTAACGACTGCAGATTTTTTTCTGTATCTTTCCTGGCTTTCAGACACCTTAACTAAACTATCATACACCTCAGCATATACCTTTTGGAGTGCGGGTATTAATAATTCACAAAAAGAT
Source organism: Maratus speculifer (assembly GCA_964019185.1). NCBI lineage: Eukaryota > Metazoa > Arthropoda > Arachnida > Araneae > Salticidae > Maratus > Maratus speculifer. The sequence goes on along the minus strand of OZ025297.1, from coordinate 127,717,026 downwards.
GGGGCGTCGTTATAGCTAAACTTCGGCGCTTGCGAAAATAGATTATATGGTAGATTTAAGTTTCTGCCATATAAAACTGCTGCGGGGGTTAATTTAGTCGAAGAATGCACAGCCGAACGCATCGCTAATAGGGCAAATTTTAGCTTAGTATCCCAGTCTGACTGGTTCTCATTTACAATGTGACTGAGTGCGTTTTTTAAAGTTTTATTCTGCCGTTCAATCTGTCCATTCGAGGCTGGGTGAAAGGCAGATGTAGTTATATGTTTAATACCAAACATTTTATATACATGCTCAATCGCTTCCGATACTAAATTTCTTCCATTATCTGTCGCAATATACACAGGAGCGCCATAACGTGAAATGAAATCGGCAAGTGTATCTGCGATAACATCAGACGTGGTAGAGCTAACAGCATAGGCCTCTGGCCATTTAGTAAATGAGTCTATATACGTAACAATATGGGTGTTACCAGAAAACGTGACCGGTAATGGGCCAATTAGGTCTAGATGAACTTTGTTCATGGGAAATTCAGGTGTAGGCATCCGTTGAAGGGGTGCCTGTTGATCTGGTTTATACGCCCTCTTCTGCTGGCAACTAATACATGATTCTACTAGATGCTTGACATCGGCCGACATTCCGGGCCAGTAAAAGTGCTCCCGGATGCGGTCAATCGTTTTCTTAAACCCTTGATGACAAGCCGCTAGAGAATCGTGTGTTAGAGCGAACACTTGCTCAATCATATCCCTAGGAACTACTAACTTAATAGGGTTATTTATTACACTTGAATCTCTGGTATCTTCACATACGAGAATATCATCTCTAAAAAAAAACTTCATGTATTTAGGTGCTATATCTATATTTTTGTCTAATTTTCTAGCTATTTCACAACATTTCTTATCAATTTTTTGTAATTCACTAATTTTCTCGATTAAATTTGAGTGGGGAACAAAAGTAGTTTCTTTTTCTATTTGAATACAAAAATTACTCTTACTAATCTCAGGTGTTTCATCAATTTTAGCAAATCTAGATAGAAAGTCTGCTACACTATTGCATTTCCCTTTAATATATTTAATAGTAAAATCAAAATCTGAAAGAGTACATACCCATTTGGCTATACGTGAGGTGGGGTCATGAATCTTTAACATAAAAGTAAGTGGTGCATGATCAGTAAAAATGTTAAAATGAGTGTTAGCTAGATAACACTTAAAATGACTAGTTGCCCAAACCAGAGCGAGAAGTTCTCTCTCAGTGGCAGAATATCTTGTCTCTGCACCTTTTAGTCGCCTACTGGCAAACGCCACTGGATGAATTTTATTTTCATCATCCAATTGTGACAAAACAGCACCCAGTGCTTCTCCACTCGCATCTGTATATAGATAAAATTCTTTAGTGAAATCAGGCAGTACAAGGCACGGTTTAGATATTAAAGCCTTTTTTAAATCTTCAAATTCCTCCTGGGCTTCTTTTGTCCAGGCAAAATGTCCAGTTTCCTTAGTCAAATCGATTAAATTTAATGCCCTTTTCGTGAAATCAGGTATGAAACGCCTATAGAATGATAGGGTTCCAATAAAAGACCTGACACCTTTTCGATTAGTAGGTGGTTGCAATTTTTCTATTATCTCAATATTTTTATTAACCGGGGAAACTTGCCCGCTATTAATTTCAAAGCCAAGATACTGTATTTTATTCGAAAGAAAATTACATTTACTGGGCTTAAGTTTCAGTTTATGTTGTCTTAGTCTATCAAATACTAATTTAAGTTTTTCAAAATGGGATTCTACATCGGACGAAGCAATGACAATATCATCTATATACACTAAAATTCCTAGATTTCCTAAATCTCCAAAAATGGCATTCATTAGCCTCTGAAAACTATTGCCTGAATTGGACAACCCAAAACAATTTCTATTCCACTCAAAAAGACCTTTATGCGTGATAATAGCAGTTTTATGCCTGTCCTCGGGTCTTATGACCTGTTGAAAAAAGCCACTAGTTAAATCTAGTGTTGAAAAAAAATTAGCTCCACTTAACGCATCAACAGAGTCAGTAATGTTTGGGATAGGATATGCATCTTTGACAAGATTCTTGTTAAGTTTACGAAAATCAACAGCTAACCTATAAGAACCATCTGCTTTTTCTACAAGAATAACTGGTGAAGCAAATTCAGACATAGACGGGGAAATAATTTCAGCTTGCAGTAAAATATTAAGTTGATCTTCCATTTCCTGGCGTAATTTATATGGGACTCTATAAGCTTTGGATTTTACAGGTTTATCTGAGGTTAAATTTACAACATGGGGTATGGTATTACAGCCTGGTAAGTCTAGGACAGAAGCTGCAAACACATCTTTATTTTGGTCTAAAAATTCTTGCATTTTAGATTTTAAGGGGGGGTCTAGATGGCTTAAATCAATATCAGAGCTCCAAGTGAGATCAGCGTGATCAAAGTCAGCTATTGGAGTGGTTAAATTTACATTACAAGTTATATTATTATTATTTAAGGGTATATTAGATTTATCTATACACTTCTGAATTTTAGCAACATAAGTATTTTTCCCTAGCTTAACAGTTTTATCTGAAAAATTAGCAAGCGAAACAAAAAGGCCATGTTCTGGAGTACAAATGGCTCGAGAAATAAGAAGCCCTTGGCTTAAATTCTTCGCTAAAGGTTCTAATATCAGTATATCATTATCTTTTATAAAATTATTTCTATTACATTTAACTTCAGCTATTACTTTTGACTGGGGGGGAACAGAAATTCTCTCGTATAAAATAGCTAAGGAAGTACTTTCACTATTCCAGTTATTATTATTATCAATAATGCCTAACTCATTAGTCTGATTTGCTCTATTTACTAACTCCTTTTCATTATCCTCAGATATGTAAAAATTTTCATGAACATATGTTGAATTTTCCTGTACAATTGGACTCGCTGATTGCTGGCTAAGGTCTAAAGGCACATTATTCTCATAGATTTCACACTCATTAGTACTTGAGTTACTCCCTGGTATACTTCGCAAACAAAAAACCTGAGCAATTTCACTTTCTGACTCTTTCGCATTAAATGTTATGCTTGAGTCTACTCTTTCCTCCATAATGGGATACATATTACCCTGAACCGTCTCATTCCCACTACCCAGATTTCCAAATTTTTCTTTTACACATTCCTTACTCTTTTTGTTTACACTTTTCCTAGGAGTACTCTTATTACTACACTTACTTCTCTGTTCACTATCAGAACTTTGCTTGCCTTTAGATTGCACATTACAAGTATTTACATAATTATTCTCTAAAACTATACTATTTACACTGATACTATTTACAACATTTTTTTCTCTAGAAGTTTTCACAGGTAAAACATTTGACATATGACTCTCTACTATTTGCTTACACTGCGTTTCAGTAGGAACATCTAAAACCACATTGTTATTTTTACAATTAATTACAGCCTGATATTTACTTAAAAAGGGCATCCCCAAAATTACACTAAACTCATCGGCCAACTTACCGTGGACAATAAAAAACTCAGACTGACATAATAAATTATTAAATTTAAAATTTAAGGAAATTTTATGGTTTAAAAGCACTCTCTCGCCAGTCACCGTTAAAATAGGGGTATTGCACTCTACAATTTCATAAGAATCTAAACCATTAAGTATTGTATTACTTAAAATATTTATAGCAGATCCTGTATCACACAGCGCATTAAAGAACACATTATTTACATTTATGACGACAGTAGGTAAATGATAAGACTGGGGTGAAAACATACTAAAAATAATTGGGAGGTCTAGAGGCCTTGATGGAGACGATTCGACCAAATCGACACCAGCCCTTACCTGTTTAAAGAATTGTTTTGATTATTCGCTTCACTAATTTGGCTTTGAACATTCTCGCTTTCTATATTTACACCATTATCATTATTTCTATTCCCTCTACCTCTGTAATTATTATATCCTCCCCTGCGATTTTGGTGGGACTGAGAATAACTACCCCTACCTCTTCCTCTAAAATTCTGAAAGTTCCCTCTATTAGCATTTTGGTTTTGTGGACAAAATCTGGCTATGTGCCCTGTTTGGGAACACACGTAACAGATTACTTCTCTATACTGAGGCCTCTCAGTAGTGTGAAAGTCTCTTTGCTGATTGCTACCCTCTAAAAATCTCTCTAATTTACTGGTAAGAGCTTCTACCTGCTCCCGCAGTTTACTAATCTCCTGCTCTGACTGATTAGTGTGACTTGGCTGGATAGCAGCACATGCAACACTTTGCTGGGCAATTTGGGGGAAAAAAGGGTTCATATTCTCTACCTGCATGTTATATAAAGGATTAACACTCTTTAATGCTTTTTCCTCAAGGAGGGCAAATTCTAAAATTTCAACAGGTGTCTTAGGGCACTTAGTTATAACTCCTCTTCTTATCTCAGGAACTAAATTACTTAATAACATAGAATGCAGTAGAGCTTCCCTGCTTTTATCAGCAACATTCTGTTCTACACCTTCGACTACTAATGCTTTAAGGGACAAATCATATGCTCTGTCGTAAAATTCCTGAACAGGCATATGGTGATTTTGTTTAAAGTTCAAAAATTGGGTTAAAGCAATATCAGGGGCTAGCTCTTGCGTATATCTCTCTTTAAGTACTTTAATTATTTCTTCAGTTCCCTTAGTGCGGTGCAATTTATATATCCTAGCAGCATTCCCATTTAATCTACTTAGTAGGGCAAATTTTTTCTCATCCTCTGACCAATTAAAGAACTCGGACAACTGCTCATACTTTTCTAAAAATGCAGAAAATGAGCAAGAGTTGCCTTCGCCACTAAAAGGGGGAATAAGACTGACATTTTCGATTAATGCGCTCTTTTTCTGAATAAGAGCGAGCTCCTTGAAATGCTGATTTTCTGTCATTTTTTTGGCAAAACTTCACACCGAATTAAAAATAAAATAATAGAAAATAAAGTAATCTAACTGCTACTTAATTCACAGATGCCCAAGAAAGAGAAAAAAAAAATAAATAAAAAATACATAAATACATAATTTATATTGGCATATAATTTACTCAGTAAGCCCAAACACTCATTTAAATGTACAAATAACAGTAAAAATTTCAAAATAAAAAGTTTTTTTTTTTTTTTTTTTTTTTTTTTTTTTTGAAAACCCGGTAAAATTGCCTAACTAAAAAAAAGCATTTGAAATTAGTAAGCTATGTACACCCCTATTACTTATGCACAATATACACTAAAATAATCAAACATGATATACAATAAAATCACAAAACACATATATTTTCATTTCGTTTCACTCTTAATATAGTAAATATATATCAAAATTCAGGCTATTGTTGTAATAAATAGGCTCTACTTCATAGAACTATTTTTATACTTATTGTATCACAATAATCAGGCTTTTCACACACGGCATCATTTATTTGCCACAATAACCAGGCTTTTCACTCACGGCGCCATTTATTGTGTTGGGTTCTTTTTTTTAAATTTCTGCTAAAGATCATTACTTTAATTAATTGCAACTTCTGCTCAGCAAATTATATTAGTTAATATAGATCAATAGATATTCTTCAGCTTTATCAAAAAATTCAATGAGATCTGGGTCAAATTTCCAATTACATGAATTTTGTTGTTGGTTTAATTAAATAAACAAGATGCTTATAAAAAAAAGAATTAAGTTAAGATTACACCAGTTAACATTAAGAAATCACTAAAATAAATAAACTAAAAAAAACAAATTAAAACGAAAAAAAGGATAAACACAAATGTAATTTAAGATTCTTTAAAATTTAATGAAAACAAGTAAATAAGAAAGAACACAGCAAGATTCTCAATCTGACCCAGTCTCAAGTACTAAACCTTGATCTGCAGTAGAACCCAACATTTATCAATGTTGATTCCTGAGATATTAAACTCACACTGACAATTTAAAATTACAAGATTTGGTTTAACATTACTAAAAGAGAGAAGAAAGATCCTGAAATCCTTCTTATTTTCAAGAAGGCAAAGAAAGATATAATTTTGAATAAATTAAAAAACTAGAAATAATAAACATAAACACCCCAGAAATCAACAATGATATTTTTGACCAATTTCGTATAGTGTTAGTACATCTGCTTTAACTTCTCCATTTTTTTTTTCTTTTTTTTTTGTTTATAAGATAAGCTAATTCATTTAAAATCAAGTGAATTTCTTAACAGTTTTTGCTTTAAAAATTTTCTATTACCTAGTCAAATATCTTTACTCAGTTTAAGCAATAGTATATTAATTAATCAGTGTTAATATGATTTTTAATAATTTATTAAATTATTTTTTTATTTCTTTTTTAAAAGTTATTTAAAAATTCCAAATAAAAATTAGGTAATGGTTGAAGATTACTTTTACTTCCAAACATTTAAAGAAACTACTTTAATTTTATGGTATTGCAAAACTTAGTATAGTTATTTCGATACTACAGAGGTTAAAATTCAATTAAATTAATATCAAGGTAGGATAAATAAAAAAAAAAACTAAAAAAAAATTATACTAAAGCATATCCTTTATATACATTCTCCTTTATTTAATTTAACATAAAAATGAAAAACAAAAAAAAAAACATCTGAATTCACTAATACAACCTTTGTTGTAGATATATGGAAATACAAAATCACTACAAGATTACTCACTAAAATAAAAATCGTTTAAGATTAAATACAGAATATATCTCTTACCAGCAGCTGAATTCTTTCAATTTACCCATTTTGGGTGTTTTTCACTTATATGATGGACAATAGTAATTAAGTCTTCCATGCACCAGAGCAACAGTTTCTACACAGAATTCCCAGTGTCTATACTCAGTTTAAGCAACAGCTGAATTCTTTCAAGATTTCGTCTTAGACCGCTAATCATTCTACCGCTCACGGTGAAGGCAAAATCGGAAGGGATATTGTTTCGCGGCAAACTCTCGGCTCGCTCCGGCAGGTAGTACTTTTTCTTGACTAGCACTTGGAGTGTCTTGTCTTAGATTGCTAATTATTCCACTGCTCACGGTGAAGGCTAGATCGGTGGAGACAGTCTTTCACGGCAAGATCTCGGTTCTCTCCGGCAGGTAGCATTTCTTCCTGACGTACACTTGGAGTGTGTTGTCTTAGATCGCTAATCATTCCATTGCTCACGGTGAAGGTCAGATCGGAGGGGATATTCTTTCACGGCAAGATCTCGGCTCTCTCCGGCAGGTAGCATTTCTATTTGACGTACACTTGGAGTGCTTTCTCTTAGACTGCAAATCATTCCACAGCTTACGGTGAAGGTTAGAACGGAGGAAACATTCTTTCACGGCAAACTCTCGATTCTCTCCAGCAGGTAGCACTTTTTCTTAACTTACTCACGACGTGCTTTCTCTTAGACTGCTAATCTCGAAGTACTCTTATGGCCTCCCCTCTCCCAGATTAAAAACAGGGGAGGGGGGGAGACAAGACTTATCCGCAATCGTTTACCAGATGCTCTCCATACGAAGCTCTGACCAAGACTCTCTTTTTTTCCAAAAAACCAATTGCACGTCCCTCTGCAAATCAAAAGGGGCCCCAAAATACAAGGAATACTAATGCCTTCCCCTTTCTCTCCTGTTCCTAGAGTCCATCTCATTGGCCAATGCAATAGTCACCCTCTCTCATGACCAAATATGGTCATCGCTCGCATCCCCTATTCTCGATCACGTGGTCAGTAGCAGGGCCAGCTGTCTCTAAGTTTTGCACCTGCTTGCAAACCAGTGCTCGCCGATATCCGTGAATTTGCCCTATTATCTCAAATCGGTCATACAAACTTTAAGGGTCTGGGAAAATATCTACTCCGCCTCAAATGACAGTCAACGTTTGTCATGGGTTATAAAATTTTAGGGTACCATTCATTCACGTACGCAAGCAATAAACTATGCGTGTGGGCCAATTTTTAACAAGGCTGAATATATGCCCTTTACAAACAAGCCAGAAGCTACTCTTCTTCGAAAAAAATTAACAAAGGACCACTTTACTCAAATAGTACAATTATTCCAGGGCAGTAAAAGCATTCGTACGAACGGGTGTTATTTACGCTAGATAAGGGGATGGGAAACTTTCACTTTCATACACAACAATGCCTTTATTCTCGTGAGAACGATCATAAAAATAAATAGAAAAAGGGAATGTCCAGGGTTTTCGCTACTAAGAAAAAAAAAAAGAATAATTTTAAATATGAGATACACAAAGCATTATAAAAAACCGTATTAAAAATATCTTAACAAGAGTTCTTTTTAAATTTGGAATATTAAAATAATTTATACAAAAAGAAATATTACTAAAAAAAAACATAACAGCGCGTAATGATGTTACACAATTTCAAACATAATAAAATTCATATGCATCGATAAAATATGTACTAAAATATATATTCTGTACAATCTGTGGTGCAAAGAATATTCTTTATTAATTTAAAGGACCACACAAAAGTATTCTATTACATAATTGTGTAGGAAGAAACATTGTTTGGGATGCATTTTAATTATATTCAGTTTTTCACATTTTATGAAATTTATATACTTTGCTGAAGTTTACCACAAGTTACTTACTGTATAAGAGAAAACAGATAGTATTTACAGGGACATACAAAATATTTTGGATAATACAATGTATCCGAAGTTCCGTATACTATTACACCAAAATGTGAATAGTTTTAAAACTTCCATATAGTTCCTCATTTGCTACTTTTGACGTGCATTTTCTGACTTGTTAGTTTATGTCAATGAATCAATTTTGGAAATTAATAAATGTATTTTCACTTACAATTAATCTTGATACATTTTTATTCCTTATGAAGTAAATAACAAATTAGTACATTTACTAAAAAATTTTGCCTCGCTTTCTCCATTATTATGTATACCTATTTAAAAGTACGTTTAAAGATAAAATAACTTGGTACTTCTAGGTTATCCCATCGACCAATTTCGCCAAACTAATAGCCAAATTATACATGTTGACATAATTTTTATTTCAAATAACGAAAAAACAAATAATTAGTAGAATATTAATAAAAATATTAATAAAAAGTCGAAATAAAAATCACTTAATGACATTTTAAACACGTGAATCGCATTTAATGTCATTGAATGTGACATTCACGATCATCCATTATCGGCATTTAATATCATAGTTTGGCGATAATTTTTTGGTCGACGGGATAACCTAGAAGTACCAATAACTTTTTAATAACAGTGATTTCATTCTTGCTTTCGCATAATATTCCAACTATAAATTCACTACATATTTTAGATTCCATAAGCACAAATAAATAATTTCTTTTGATTATCACTTAATAAAGTATTATAGCGATCGGAATATTAAATGACAAAACTACATTGCGACACTGTAATTTGCCTTTTTTTCTTCGAAAATCCTTTTAATTCTTGAAATTATGCGAAATTCCTTTTTCATCTTTATTAGCTTAAATTATAATATATTTAAAATATTTAATTGTCCATTGTTCATGTTTAATGTTTAAATAATCTCTTTAAAAAGCACCGATAATCATTATTGTTATACGGATTACAAAAAGTTTGTCTGCAGAGGGAAATATTTTTGAAAATGAATCTTATAATTAGTTCTATCATATTTACGGATTCAGTTTTCACAAAGACACATTTCACTGGTTCATTAAAGAAATGCATATAAATTCAGAAAAATGCTTTAATTTTTATCTTAATTATCGCATATTGTGTAATTATTAAAAGTTAATTTGCCAAAAGAAATAATTTATCATTCACGGTTTCAAAATTTTAACAAAGGAAGAACTATTTGAAAGCATTAATTGCAAAAGATTGCTTTTAAAAAAGAGTATTTACTATCGATAACCTGTTCTGTAATCTCCAAATATGGCAACAATAAAAAAAAATAGTGTGAAAATGAAATAATAAATATAACAAATGTATTGATTAACTGACATTATTAAAAGCGATCTTGTTGATATTTTCAATTTGTTATGCATTAACTTATTTTAGAAGTGTAAGTTTTCTTGCATACGTATGATTTTTATTTTAAATAGATAAAGTATGGGATGAAATTTTCCTTTGTATGATCAGTTATAGTACTAGTTAATGTATTGTAAAGAATATCCAAACATTTCAAGGCTATTGAAAGAAAAAAAAATCCAGAAACACGTATAATATCGTCGAGGTACGATAACTCATACCACATGTTTCTCAGCATGACTTTTTTCTTTTCTTTTTTATGAGGCCTAAGGCTGCAGGCACACGTGTCTCAGCATGACTTTTTTTATGTGGCTTCAGGCTGCAGGCACACGTTTACTTTGACATCTTTCTTCATTTTCCTAAGAATTGTTTTTTTTTGTTGCTGTTGTTTTGGACAGTTTTGTAGTACAGGATTGTTTTGCATTTATTTACAAATAGAATGAGGGGAATCTACAATAAGCCAGGAGAAAAAGAGCTTTAGAGTGATCTAAGAGCTCAGCAAATCTTTAGAGAAAGTTTCTTGTTTTGCAGGATATCAGTACTGGATCATCATGTTTTGCATGCATCTGTGATCATGTGATCATGTGATCTCTTTTGCAGGACATCAATTTCCTCCTATCAGTCATTAGAGATCAAAAGCATCGCGTCGTCACAAGAAAATGAGCCGGTACTGACAGCTAAAAAGTTCGACTGTTCGTAGATTAAGGTTCAACCGATACCAACTGATGCTAAAAACTTAGGGCATTCATGCATGTAACCATTCAAAGAGCACATGCTGAAAAAAATGGGTGTGTGTGGTTGAGTTATTTTGACACCATGATATCCTTTGTATTTATGGATGGGCTCCTACTGAACACTTATAATTATGTTGAAGTTAAAATTTCAATTACTATTTTTTATTTTTAATTAATAGCGGGATTTCATTAATTTATTTATTTCCTTGTTTCCTTATCCTTGTTTTATGACACAATAACTTTTGAAACGTTTTCCTGGCAAGAAATGCTTTAGTTTAGTGAATAAGTGATAGGAGCCAAGTTTGGGCTATAGGGAGAATGGACACAAACCTCCCATTTAAACTTCCGAAGAATATCTCTTTCATCTTTGAAATTTCGGGCGCTTTGTTTTACACCTGACAAATATATTGTTCCCGTAGCGTACATTTCAGTAAAGAATGTTGCTATTAATAAATTTCACTTGGACGGATATTTCCTGCATCATAGAAAAAAAATCGCACTTCGTATTTGATGGATTTAAATGCATAAAAGAGACAATGTATCTCTTATAAGACATTGTAAACAGTCCCAAAACTCATGCAATGTATGAAAAAAAAATCTATTTTTTTTTCCAGAAAGCTACAAATTTAATATTGACACCTGCACCACATCACTTTTAATGGGATCAATAGCGCCATATGTATAAGTTAACGGGTAATATGTTCTGGAAATGGCAATATTCTCCTAATTTTACCTCTTTTGGGAACGGTGATTCATATATACATCGTCAAAAGTTGCCTGTAAAATTTGTTTTTGGCGACACTGTTAAATAAGTATAATATTTGTCTACTTTTATTTAGAACATTTCTTGGAAAAACAAAACGAAGTAAATAAAACAGATTTTAAATAAATATTTCCATCAAAATAAAATTTCTGTTAGGGACGCTGTCTCGGTGCCTTATTACAAAATTCCGTAAAACGACAACGTAAGTATTTCTGCAAAAGTATTGTTCTGTAAAATATATTACATTACTTGTTATTAATTAGTCTATATTATGTTTTTAACATAAATCAATAAAATACATTTACAATGATACGTATGTTTTTAAAATATATGATGTAAAGTTGCCAAGAAATATTTTTCAAAACTTACTAAATCCTTTTCATATAACGTCAAATTATTTATTCAACCTAAGTAAACACGTAAAAGATTACACGAAAAATTAACTCTGATATCTTTATTTCACTAAGATACTTACAGTTGTTCTAAATAAATTGTTACAATAAGAAGAAGGTACTTCGTGAAGAATTTCTTATCTTTTTAATTCTAAACTCATCCGAATAACATTGCTAACTTAAACTCATAAAAAAATGGAATATAATAAGGTCTCTGACGCTCGATTTAATTATTTACGCTTCATAAACAATTATAAAGGTTTCCTAAATTTGATGAATACAAGCAGAATGTTATTCCACAGAGATTTTAATGATAAGCAATGATAGAGTCTTCTTAAGCATATTATTAGATAATGAATAATTTACTTTGAAAAATGCAGTCTGGTACATATTTTTAGATATGAGCATGTCTTTTCGAAAAGAAAGATGTTGTTGATTTATTGTATGTAGTTTTTAAAATGTTCACTGCAATTAATACTTTCATTATTTGTGGAGAAAAATAAAACCTTTTAATGTACGAATTCATATTTTTGTAATAGATGTAAGATTATAATATTTCTCTACAATTTATACTTTAAATGAAAATATTATTTAAAAGGAAAATTTCAACTATGTCATTTTGTTGTTTAGTTTCAGATATACTACAAGTTGTGTATTTTTGAATATGAATTTTTCTTTACACATAAAAATGAGTTCTTCTTTCTCAGTTGAAACTATATACGCTTTAAATATAATAAATAAATATAATATTTGTCTTTTATTAATTAGAATTTTTTAAAGATAGAAAGAAGTAAAGAAAACAGCTTAAAAAAAGTGGTGCCACAAAAAATAAAGTTTGGATAACTGACGCTGCCTCGGAAACTGTTAAATAAACTTTTTCCTGGTAGCAAAGCAATATTGGTCCAACGTTGCGCCAATATTTCATTAATTGGAAATATTTCCAATAAAACGTCAATATTGCTCCAATATTGGGATGTTTACATTTTGCCCTTATTTAGCCAATATTTGTAGCCAATATTATGCCAATATTGGGGTTCCATTAGAAATATAGCCAACAAAACACCAATATTGCGCAAATGTTGGCGTTTCATTGGAAATATTTCCAGTGAAATTCCAATATTTAACGAATATTGGCGTTTTATTGGCAATATTTTCAGTGAAATCCCAATATTGGCATAATATTGGCTTCAAATATTGGCTAAATAAGAGCAAAATGTAAACACCCCAATATTGGAGCAATATTTCGCGCCAATATTACGCCAATAAGCCAATACTGCTCCAAGATGTAGCCAATATTGGTCCAATATTGTTTGGCTACTGGGGTTTTGTCAGTTTATTACAAATTCGGTAAAACGGCACTTAAAATCTTTCTTTAAAGATACTTTTTTGTGGAATATATGACATTATTTTTTTAAACAGTTTATGTTATTATTTGTTTTAATAAACAGTTAAAGAACATTGACAATGGTATGCATGTTTTAAAAAGTTATGATGTAAAATTGCCAAGAAATATTTTAAAAACCTTACTAAATCCTTTTCATATAACGCCAAACTATTTATTCAACTTAAATAAACACTAAATATTACGCGAAAAATTAACTCTGATATCTTTATTTCACTAAGGTACTTACAGTTATTCTGAATTAATTGTTACAAAAAGAAGAAAGCACTTCATGACGAATTTCTTGTCTTTTTACTACTAAACTGATCCGAATAACGTTGCTAACTTAAACTCATAAAAAATGGAATATAATGCAATCTCTGAAGCACGATTTAATTATTCACGCCCTATAAACAATTATAAAGGTTTCTTAACTTTGATGAATAGAAGCAGTAAGTTTTTCCGCAGAGATTTTAATGATAAGTAATGCTCTTTTGTTAGAGCCTTCATAAACATATGATTAGATAATGAATTGTTTACATTAAGAAATGTAGATAGTTACTTATTTTTAGGTATGAACATATCTGTTCGAAAAAGAAAATGTTGTTGGTTTATTGTTTAGTTTTTTAATTGTTCACTGCAATTAATACTTTCATTATTTAAATATGTAAATTCTTTTGAAATTGTGAAGAAAAATAAAAGATTTTAAAGTGTGAATTCCCAATTTTGTAACACATAGAATACTATATTATTTCTCGACAATTTATTCTTTAAATGAAAATCTTATGGAAAGGAAAAACAAAATATTTAATCTCTGTTATTAAATAATATTTTTTTGTTGTTTACTTTCAGAAATGTTACATGTTGTGTATTTTTGAATATGAACTTTTCATTACACATAAAAAAAGAGGTCTTTGTTCTCAGTTGAAACTATGCGACTCCATAACAATAATAAACAAATATAATATTTGACTTTTTTAATTAGATATTTTTTTTAAAGAGAGAGAATTAAAAAAACAATTTTAAAAAAGTGGTGCCACCAAAATAAAATTTGTGTAAGGGGCATTGTCTCGAAACAGTTAAATAAACTTTTCGGCGCTTTATCGTGAAATTCATAAAGCAGCATTGTAAATTTTTCTGTTCAGGCACTGTTTTGTAAAATAGATGACATTGTATTTTATTATAGTCTATATTATTATTTTTTTAAATAGACCATTGTAGAACATTCACAATGGTACACATGTTTTAAAAATACATGACTTTAGTTGCCAAGAAATATTTTAAAAACTTTATTAAACCCTTTTCTTTTAATGTCAAATTATTTATTCTACCCAAATAAACACTAAAGATTACACGAAAAATTAACTCTGATATCTTTATTTCACTAAAATACTGATTAAATCTGAGTAAATTGTTATATGAAGAAGAAATCAATTCATGAAGAATTTTATATCTTTTTAATTCTAAACTGATTCGAATAACATTGCTAACTTAAACTCACAAAAAATGGAATATAATACAGTCTCTGGAGCACGATTTAATTATTTACGCTTTATAAACAATTATAAAGGTCTCCAAAGTTTGAGGAATACAAGCAGAAAGTTATTCCACAGAGATTTTAATAATAAGTAATGTTCTTTTGTTATAGCCTTCTTAAACATATTATTAGATAATGAATTATTTACTTTAAAAAATACATATTGTTACTTATTTTTAGATATGAATAAATCTTTTCGAAAAGAAAGATGTTGTTGGTTTATTGTTTGGTTTTTAAAATGTTCACTGCAATTAATACTTTCATTATTTACACATATAACTTCATTCGAAATTGTGTAGAAAAATTCTTCCTTGTGGAGAAAAATCTTTCATTGTGCAAATTCATATTTTTGAAAAACATATAAGATTATGTTATTTCTCTACAATCATATTTAAATAAAAATCTTGTGGAAAGGAAATTAAAATATTAAAAACATTTAAATTCTATTGTTATTAAATCACGTTTTTTGGTGTTTAATTTCAGAAATACTTCTTGTTTTGTATTTTTGAATATTATTTTTGAATTTTCTTTACAAATAAATATGAAATTTGTATTCTCAGTTAAAGAAAAAAAAACTGAAATTCTCATTATTATGTATTTTGGACTATGAATTTTTCTTTACATATAGAAATCAGTTGTTTGTTCTCAGCACAAAATAATAATAATACAATAAATTAAAATATTTAATCTCTGTTACATTATTTAGTAAAAAATTATTGCATATAAAATAAAAGTAAATTTGTAATTTTCTGATTAAATATAGCATTTTATTAGATCTACGAAACATTTTATAATAAACCTAACTATCATATTAAGGTAAATTATCAAACTTTTAAAATAAACAATCTTTAAATAAATAAATTTTGCTTATGCATAAAAATTTTTAATTATAATGGATAAATATATGGATAATTCTGCAGGAAGAAAAGAATTTTAATCGTAATTAACATACATTATCAAAAATCTGTACAAAATTGCCTGATTTACGTATCTTACTTTGAAGTGTTGGAAACCTAAATTATACCATGATAATTGGATGACAATGTATTCTGATGGAGCTTTTATTATGAACTTTCACGTGAGTATGATATTACATTTATGCAATGGATATGCGGTTGTGTTTACCTGTCATCGGTTTTGCAAGTAATATTATTCCCGTAACGGAATTTTACTAATTAAAAGGATTTAGAACATGTGATGGGATGAAATGTGAATTGGAGCATGAAGGCTTCTATTTAGAGTATGGTAATGTTAAAGCAATTTGGCAAATTCACTCTGATAATTGTTGTTACTGTTGCACATATCAAATATGCAGCTAATAAAACATTTAATGTAAAAAAAAACAAAAAAAAAATTATGTCTGTTTATGATTAATTAAATAAAGTTACAAATATACAAACAGTTTAAATAAACAGTTAAAAAGCATATAAAAATCATAAAATAAATAAATAAAACTTAATGATTTTTTCAAAGTTCCTCTAGAAGTAATGTAAAAAAAAAAAAAAAAAAAGAGCTACTTTGTAATTTTCTGATAAAATATAGCACCTTATTAGATTTCTGAAGATTTCTACAGAGAACCAACGTATAATATTAAAGTAAAAATTTTAAATAACTGAAAAAATCAATCTTTTAAATAAATGAATTTAATTTATGCACAAAAAAGGTTCATTATATTGGACAAATTTATGTATAATTTTGCAGAAAGGAAAAAAAACTTTTGAAAGCCTTTTAATACGTAATTACCGTACATTATCAAAAACCTGTACAAAGTGAACTGATTTACGCATCTTACTTTGAAGTGGTGGAAACCTGAATTATACCATGTTAAATGAATGACAATGTATTCTGAAACGGCTTTTATTATGAACTTTTATGTGATCATGATATTACATTTGTGTAATGGATATGCAATTATATTTACTTGTCATCGGTTGTGCAAGTAATATTATACTCGTAACAGAATTTTACTAATTAAATGGATTTAGAACATGTGATTGGATGAAATGCGAATTGTAGCATGAGAGTTTCTATTTAGAGTATGATAAAGTTAAAGTAATTTTCTAAATTCATTCAGCTAATTGTTGTTACCATTACACATGTAAAATGTGCAACTAATAAAAGTGAAAAAAAATATTATGTCTGTTTATACTTAATTAAATACAATAAAAATAATTAAAAATAATTTAATTAAACAGTTAAAACGTATATAAAAAGCATTAAAAAACATAAAACATTTCGAACTTTTTTCAAAGTTCCTCTTCAGTAATGTAAAATAGACACAAATCCACGAGTGATAACAAAATAATAATTCACTATTCATATCTGTTTATGGCACATTCACCAAACTGCAAGTTTAGTTGTATTATCCGTCAACAATTTGTGTTTGTTCATATTACTGTTCTACATTCTGCTGATTGTTTTTACGGTTCCATATATAAAATGTGCATCTAAAAATACACCGTTTAAAATCTTTAGACGACTTGATCTATCTTCTAGTTTAGTAACTTTTGTCACACTAAGTAAAAAAATACATTTTTTTGGTTCATGTTTAATTAAAAACGAAACTAATTTCTTAAGTAAACAAATACGTAAAAGAGAATAATTTAATTTTGACTAAATTTAGATTTTTAACGCAAACGCTCTGATTTATGATATTAACCCGTTACTCTTCAGAACTGTTAGCGGATTCATATCACTAGCAACAACTGTTGTCGCATCTAGCGGAATGTTTTAAGAAATTTTTAATTTATACCACAAAAATTTAATTGGTAATTTTCTTTAACTTTACTTATAGAAAATCAATCATCTTGTGCTGGAAAAATAAGAGTTAAACCTTCTTGTTAGAATATAAAATGTCTAATTAAAAAAAATAATAAAAAAAAAATAAAAATAGGCATACATTGACGTACATTGCGTACGTCATTGTCGGTAACCGACCAAAATAGAACGAATAGATAGTATGCTGCGTATGTTATAAGGAACAAGAAGTTAAACTTAATTTCAACTCACTAAAATGAAAAAAAAATATATAGTAAACACAGATTACAATTCACTTTGTTGGCCACTTTAAAAAATCCGGTATTGACGTATTTCACATATAAATGCTGAGAAATCTGAATTACATCATGCTAATACGATGACGATAACGTTCTAAAGCAGCCTATAATTATTAACTTTCATGTGAGCATGACAATACATTCATGTAATGGATATGCGATTATGTGTACTTGTCATCAATTATACAAGTACAATTATCTCCATAACGTAATTTTGCTAATTAAGTGGATTTCGAACATGTGATGGAATGGAATATGAAATGCAGCATGATTGTTTCTATGTAGAATATGATGAGGTTAATGCATTTTGTTAACTACATTCTGCTATCTGTTGCTATATTTCCATTCATAAAACATTATTTAAAATTTTGTATATTCAGTTTATTTATTATTTTTTGCCCCCGTACTTAGCATACTGATTCTGCTTTAAAAAATACAAATAAATAAATAAATAAATAAGGACAATCCTTTAGATTTCACTAAATTTGAATTTCAATCTAAACAGTGAGAATATTAAATTTAATTCATCAAAATTTTATAAAATATACAGCAGACCACAGGTGCAAGCCCCTTTGCCTTGCTTTTAACAAAAACCGGATTTTCTACTATAAATTTTAATATAAGCAACTCCTTCAAATTTCTTGTGATATATAAAATGTGACATAAAATAATTAGATTAAAATGTAATATCTTTTAATATTCGTCATCTATTCTGAAAAAATGTAGTAATAGCACCTACTGGATTTTATTATTTAACATATTCGATCTTATAGAATTTTTGTAAATCTCTTTACCTTTTGAAGACTAAAAGTTGTCCAATATATTTTATAAATTTTTTTTAATTCAAAAATGCTATTTAAACAATTGCGAAATTTTAAATTTTGTTTAAATTTCCGCTAAACTTTTGATTTTAAATTTTATAATTTAACAATTTCTCACAAAATAGTAATAATTACTGGAACATCCACTAAATTGTTCAGATATTTCAGCATTTTAAATTTGGTTATTAGTGACGAAATACATTCTTGTATTTGACAATGAATCTCTGTAATAAAAAGATTGATGCATACATACACTGCAACTAGCATTAAGAGAGATGTAAACTTATTTCTTATTTGACCTCTTTAAAAGATTTATAATTTCAATTATTTTACAATCCAATCGAATAGAATCAAGCAGATACACCTGTCAATTATAGAAATTAGCATTCAGTTGATCTGCTTTCTGCTGCTAAAAATTAAAAATTGTACTACACAAAACAATTTTCATACCTTTTTGTAATTTTAAAACATCGTAAACAGCTCAAAAAAATTAAAAATAAAATAAAAACAACAAAAAATTTAGTCACAAAAAATATTTTTATGCCAATCTTAAATAATCTTAATTAAGTGCATTTATGTTTAGGAAACGTTTTCAATTTATAAATGATTTATCATAATATCAATGATTTATCATATAATCAAAATCTGCGTATATTCGATATTTTGGCTTAATTTCTATTACTAATTCATTTTGGATATCCTTCGTAGGGATGGAACTTCTGATACTGGAAGATTAATTTTTCTTGAGTTTTTTGTATCGCATGTTTCTAAATTCAAAAAGCGGAGGCGTAAAAAATAATCTGGGAGATTATTTATTAATTTATCATCATATGAAAATTGAAATCTAGTATTTTTATTTTTATTCAATATAAATATTATGAAATATCGTTTAATAAATCATAGTTCAATATTTTATAATTTTAGTATTTTAGTGATTTAATAATTAGAAATTGATGATATAATAATTATAAAATAATGGTTTAATAATTTTAAATTAAAGATTTGGATTTATTAATCAAAGGATAAAGTATTTTTAATGATAATTAAATAAAATAATTTGTGAAAACTGTATCACATTTACCACTTATTATTGTTGCATGCACAATTCTAATATAGAAGCAACAACATTATTTTGTCCAACAACTTTTCTATAGAAAATTCTTTTTCTGTTTCAATTAATGTATCTTATACAAAAGCAATAAAAATAAATAAATAAATAAAAAATAATTATAAAAAAATCAAAATTACAGCTCCACCTTGTAAGGTTTCTATTTCGTTGAAATCATATTTTTTTCTACGTACTATTATTATTATTATATTGTGATGATATGACTTATTTATTTTTTCTTTCTTCTGCTCCATATTCTAGTCATTAATAAAATGTTACACAAAGCTTTTGACTTCAGAATATATTAACACTACAATGCATGACAGAAAGAAAAATTAAACAGAAAACAAACACATAAAAAACAAGAGTTACTGACTGCAAAAAGAATAATTAATTACTCGAATAATAAATTAAGATATCATATAAACGTGTTGCATTTATTTCAATTTAATTTCCTTGTTTAAATGCAAAATTCCATGTCATATTCATGTATTTAAGGAATACGATACTGAATGTATGCAAAAGGATATATAGTAGTTATTAAACAAAGCGTTACAGCAACATGTCACTGATTTTTTGTTTAAAAAGGATATTCCGTTATATTTGTCAACATTCTTCAGCAACAGGGTATTAAAAATATTTAGTATAAAGCGAGACTAAATAAAAGATGTCATGAATTGCAAAATGTAAACATGTGTATTTAAAGCATGCGTTGAATAAGGAAGCGTAGTATTTCCTAATAAAACGTTAGGAAAAGTTAAAAAGAAAATTATTTTCAAGGGAAAAAATATACCCAGAAGTGGGATTAGTTTAATTTATTGTTTACATTTTACAAAAGAAGAATTTTTTATTTCATAGTATATTGAGTCTCCTGAAGTTAATGATTAGAATGTGAGCAGTTGATTGCTAGATACATAAAAAATTAAAGAGACACAAGCTTATTAAAAAAGCGAGATTTTCTATCTATCATTCTTAAAAAAAACTATTTTTTAAAATGTCTTAATTCTTTTAAACGTGAAAAAAAATTAATAAAAAATCACAGTTTCAATTAGTGTATCTTCAAAATCCTTTTACACTTAAACATGAAAGTCTGACTACTGATTAAACAGATTATGCTATTTAACGAATTTATGCAACGTCAAAACCTGTCAGGTGTTTTATAGACTTTTTGCATTGGTGAAATTAAAAAGCTAACAACATAAGTTATTATGCAAATAAAAAATATTTTGAGAAAAGAGGTGCAAATTGTTATAAAATTCGATGCAGATAACAGAGCATTCTTAAGATGAGCAATTTTTATGTATTTACTATATTTATGTCTATTTTTATTCATTAAGATTTTTTTTACATCGATAAGCAAAGAATTTTGACCAATGAGTAGATTAGCTTAAAAACACATATATGCTTATTACGTGTATTAAATTGGAAATATATATATACATACAAAGTGTGTCAAGTATTTGAGAAAAAAATAGACGCCTGCTTTACAACAAAGAATTGTATAGCAGAAAAAGAGCATTTAGTTTAAATTTTAATGTTCTGTGCAAATGACCACATACACAATGAATGACACCATTCACTGAAATCACTGCCAACCGCAAAAAACATCTCCACATGCTGTTAAAACTAGTACAGAAAATGATACAATGTGTGTTTGGAGCATTTGCATGGTACAGAGAATTACTATTTAGGACTTTATGTTAGCGCCAGTATAGATTACATAAACAGCAACAGTGGACAGCAACATGACATTTCCGAAAAAATAAATGAGGTCAAGTACAAAATAACTTTTCATGTTATCCCAAAAAGTATTATGTTTGTTATAAAATGTATAATATAAATTCCTTTGTTTATATTCATATTTAAATGCATTTAAATATACCTGTAAAACTTTATAATGTTTTTTTCTTATGATTTTACATAAACAGTTTTATATTCGGTGTGTAACACGCACACAGAAAAAGGAAGTAACTTTTTGCAATCAGAACTGCTTGTTATACGCCGATATATACGGTAATCATATAGAAGGATGCATTCAAAAATGCATTTAATTTAGAATTTAATATTAAAACCTTAGGCCAATTTAAAAATATTTTTTTCAAGAAAATGAATTTGTCTCATTAAGAACCTATTGCAATTTTCAAAAACAATTGTGCTTTTCTAATCTGACCGGTTGAAAATGAAAGCAGTTAATGGTAAATGTATGTGCAGTAGTCCTTGACACAAAATTACTTTATTTTTATGAATACACCACTTAAACACCTGTTTAATGTCTTCAAATTGAGTTATGTTTTATGTTTCCTCTTTTTATAGACTATGTAGATATTTTCTTTTTAATTGGGGCTTCAGTAAATTCCAGAAAATCAGAATTCCTGTTTTTAATCTATAATTACTTTTACACATTTAATTAGTGCATGTAAAAAAAAGATTTACAGCAGTTGCTAAAAAGAATGTTACACAACATTTCATTCAATTATTAAAGAGATTAATTTTTCATTATATTTCCGCCAAAATGACTTATCATAAATTGAGAGTAAACAAATCTTTCATAATGTAGAAGAATTTAATCAAAAGTAGCGCAAGTGGTAAATATTTAAGACTTTATAACTAGACCTCTAACGAATAAGAAAGGATATTTTTGATTAAAATTTTTATCAAGAGGAATTATTCTGTAATTTAATTTCCAAAAGGTGTAAATTAAAAGTTAAATAATAGTAAGAGTACTTAATAGTAAGCATGCTTAAATAGTTTAATAAAAAATGATTCTAAAAAACACTTCTAGTATAATAAAAAATAAAAATAATAATTAATCGATAGAAACATATCTTGAAAATTGTAACGGAATATTTAAAAATAACTCCATTGGCAGACTTACAAAAAAAAAATATATTAATCACTTAAACTGATATATATTTTTGATAAAAATTTTAAAATAATGCCTATTTTTTCATGTCCTTAGAATTTTTAATCTTTTATCACGGGTTTTTCAAAATAGAAATAGTGTTTGCCTAATTGAATCAGAAAAAATGCAAAAATTAAATAACACAAAATTTACAACAAAAATTTACTGGTGAGAATAATAAATCATGACTGGAATAAGTATGCACGCTAGTGGTTCGAGCAATTCATGATGGGCAAGAACTAGTTTGACGTACGGGCAAATCAGGGAAATAATTAAAGAAATTGACAAGAAAGGAAAAGTCATGAGTTAAGCATAAATTATAAAATATTTTCCAATCTTCAGAATAGTGTAACAAAACTGCACTGTTTACTAAGTTAAAACACAGGTCTTATGCGTCCACATAAAAAAGACTAACACATTTAACCCTTTAACGTTTATCGGTTTCGCCACGAAACCACAAAATTTTAATTCCGATACGCAACACTGACACCGGTATTTTTATATAAAAATATCTCTTTTATTTTGTATGTGAAAAATCATGTTTTCATATTTAGAAATATATTTGTTCTTAATTACCGGTGTCATTCATTTATTTCGGCATCTTAGCAATGAAAATGCTATGATCGTTAAAGGATTAAAAGCTCAATTTCAGCTATGTCAGTCTACAATCGGTTGAATATACGAATTTTTTGAACAGCCCTGTATATGATATATATATTTCTATCTATTAATTAAATGCATCGAAGAATTTAGTTCAGTTAGGAAATGTATATACCTTTGTTGAAAATTGCGATTAAGCAATTATCGCTAAAAAGGAGAAGGGTATGTGAATTCTTTTGTGCAGTCATGTATATGAGGTAGAAAATTTATATACAACGAGTAATATGCTAAAAAATTAAACTTTAAAGCACATACTGAATTTTAAATGTGTTTTTTCAACGTTTTACACTTGTTTGTGAAGAAAATATTGCTAAATTTGACACTAATTTATCTTTAAAGAATTATCTTATGCCATATTTCTTTACATTGTTCATCAACAGGGTATTAACAATTATTTCAGATAAAGCGATATTCAACAAAACATGTCAGAAAGTTGATAAATGTAATCGCATAATGTGTTAAATAATGTAACAACATAAATAATAGTAATAAAAACTTAGGCGAATTAAAAAGCAAATTTCTTTTTGAGAAAATAAAAATTGCTCACAAGAGGGATTAACTTGAGCTATTGTTCTAATTTTCACAAAAGCTGGATTCTTTGTTGCACAGCGTGTTGAATCACATGGTATAAATAATTACATTGTATACAAAGCGTTACGACATACATCAAAAAGGAAAATGGCAACACATATTTTCAGACGAGAACAAAGCCTGATATTTTCAGCCTTAGGGTTCAAATAATGTATTTAAAAGAGATCCAATCCTTTAAACAAATTTTTTGTTTTTATTTTAAAAAAAAAGTGTGGATGAGAATGAATTTCTGATTTCTGAAATTCAGATTCAATCCATATAAAAAAAATTTTGCATAGGAAGTAAGACCAGTTTTATTTATTATTATGAAAAAAGAAAAAGCATAATTTATCGAAAAAGCTTCATAAAATATGTATTTTATGTATTAAAATCAAAACATGCAATGGACAAAGAATGACAGCTCTCACTGCTCATGATCAGTCCCTTGATTTTTACCATGGGCGTTGAAGTATTCTGAAACACATGCCCCGATTATTATTCAGTCCTACTCTATACCATCGATTTAATTCAGAAGTGAAATTAATATTCTTTTTAGAATTTCTTTTATGAAATCAAAGGATTTAAGCAGGGTACAGTATTTTAAGATATGAATGTTAAGTTTAATATGTCTAATGTGTCCATTATTGGCATCATGCATTTGGCACACATATGATTGCAGACATATTAATCATACTGAACTTTATTTTTTTATTAAAATAAATTGTGTCCTGTTGACATATAAAAAAATAATGACAAATGTAAATAGAGATTTATATTTACTAAGCCCCAAAATGGTTGTATCATTATGTAAAGAGTTCTAATAACAATCTAATTACCAGACAAACTCGATAAATTAATTTACGCCAGTAATGCTCTATAGCAACAGCAATAATCATATCTTTTATGGTAAATGGAACGAAATATGTACTTATATACTGTATTAAATTATTGGTTATATATATTAAATTATTAATGTATCAAATTATTGTTTAAATAATTCTAATTATAATTTTAGGTTAGAAAAAATTAAGATTAAGCAATTTTTGTATTTATTTCGATTTATTTTTGTATTTACTTGGTGTCATACACAATGATAGGGATCTAAGGTGCTCCATAAAAATCTTTAATCATTTGTTCATACAGGAGCCAGTGTGTCCGTTGGTAATCGGCGTATTCGCACGCGCCCGTATATTGACGTACCAGAAAATGTGATTGATTGGTTTATTCGAGTTTTTTATGGTCCAATACCGAGAATTTCTTTCTGGGGATGACATTCTGTCAGTGCAAGAAAGTGCTTAGGCCGCCAGCTCAGTAAGTCCAAACGCAATAGTACACACGGCACTGTGCCTTGATAAACACTGTCTGGGTCGCCATTGTTGTAGCAGTTGGTTATTTTGGCTGTTGCAGCTCTTTGTACACGACGAATAATGCGTAACAACTTCCGCTCTCCCATTGGAAACAAGGCGTAGCGAGCCACACACCACTGGCCGGGGAATTATCATTTCACCATCAGTACAACATTTTTTTAATGTGCTCACAAAAATTGCACATGTTCAGTCCCACCAAACATGCCGTTTCCGATATGGATGCTTCCACTCGCCGAGCCATACCTAATTCAGCCTTATTAAATTCTGATAAATCTGCTGCTTTACGCATTATGTCGCTAATCACGCTACATTTTGAAATACAATGCACAGGCACTTCATATGCTTCAATATCATGCGCGCAAGTTCTGTGATTTTAATTTTTGGGCGAGATCATCGTTCTACAAGGAGGAATCCGCAAATAAGTTTTCCCTGGGATCTGTGGATAGATATGTGTATGGAAGTCAACCAATATAATGATACATGAAGGATACGACACAACATTATTTGTCAGCATAATTACCAAGCTTGTTGAGACATTTGTCATAATTCTAGATAAGCTGTAAAAAGACCTCCAAGAAAACATCAGAACTTTGCATGCGGAGAAGCCTTTAATTGCTTCTTCCGTATCCAAAGCACTGGATTTTTCCTGGTGAGCATTTTGAAGCTTCTAAGCGTTATGAAAAATGTCCCAATGTATTTAATAATTATGTGGAAAAATAAAGTTATGTCTTATCTTTAATGTCTCATTCTATCTTTTGACATTCATACATATTCTGGCCGCAGTCAATAGGGGAAATCTACTTTCGGACACCCCGTCATAAATGATCTTGGTCATAATTTAATTAACTCTTTTGTCTGAGAGCGACTTACAAATTTAGGGGCCCTGGGTACAGATAATTATGGGGGACCCCCTATCACCGTTGCTTACAAAGACCTTAACCATATATATGTATATTGAAAGCCGTACTAATTGTTGAAAGATATTTTTCGATTTAAAAATCGATCAATTAGTGAGGAAAGTTCGTATTCACGCAAATTATCTATTAGTATATTTTTCCAACAAATATTAAGTTCATTATTGACTTTAATAATTTTTTAAATATTCATTAAAAAACTATAATTTGATAATTATCAATTTACTTTTTAATAATTATTTCATTATTGTAAAATTTAGTTGAATAGATGTTTTCTAATAAATTGTGTGTTTCAAATTTCGGTTTTCTATGTAATTTTATATATCTGGAATGATAACGCATTCAACAAATAATAAATTTTCTACAGTACTATAATATTTTAAATGTTAGCAATTAAACAAAAAATATTTTATTTCAGATATAAACATTGCTGAAAAAAATAACAATATATATATATATATATATATATATATATTAACAGTTACAACTACATCTAATTTGGACAATAATTAAATAAACTTCAACAGCATTTGGGGCCCCCTGAAAATTGGGAGCCCTGGGCCTGTGCCCCGAATGACCAGCCGTAAATCAGGCACTGTCTTAGACATATATAATAATATTTTTAAATATATAAAAGCTAGAAACGTGCCACAATGCTTGGTAAAAATTTATTTTTAGCCTTATTTAAGTTTCCGTTATTTAGAAAAATAAAATAATTAATATGTATTCGGATTCCATGATATTCATATTTATTTAATTATTTAGCATTCCATCATACCATACTTTTCTACGAAATTGAAGTTTTTCATCTGAAGTTTTTTCTCTGTCTAGCAATCAGCTACTGTTTAATATAGCTATAAATATTTCTACATGAATGACAAGACGCTGAAACTTTTAGACATTAAAGTATTTTGAGAAGGAAAACATTTGCTGGTTTATATTTAATAGTTTATCGATAAAGTAAAATGTTTCCTTAGATTCTTTTTGAAAATTGGATACACTTTAAAGATTTAGACAAATATATATATATATATATATATAGTAATAACGTGACATCTATAATTTTTGAAATATAGTAACAATTATTTTCGTGTTTTATTTTATTAAAAAAATTTACACTACATTAATTTATAAAAAGTGATTAATTGTTGTGGTTTCCTTAGCCAATTTCATGAACATAAATTCAACCGAATAACGAAAAAAAATACAAATCAAAATTACTGCATTAAATATTTTGTCGATGTAATATAAAAGGATATTTCAAAAGAAAATAAATGAGAAATGGTAAAATGGCTTCTAAAAATAGAACTATGTTGAATTTTTTGCAATATTTTAAAGATAAAATATTAGCAGTGTGAAAATTCAGCAATTGAACATCATATTGTTCTTTTTTTGGATGAGCAAGTCAATCAATAACCCAAGTTTCGTACCATTAAATGCAATGAAACAACTGTAGAAATTTTTGTTCTTTTCAATATTAGCTTTAGTTTTTTTAATTATGTTTTATTTTATATCATTTTATTTTATAAGTGCAGTTCCTTTTACTTACTTTATCTGTTTCTTCTGTTGTATAAAATGACATTTCACTTATGAAAACCATTGACTTCAACTTATTGTTCATTTTTTTCATTTCTATGTTGTACGGCGTTTTTTCTATTTAAGATTATAAAACGTCTATCTGTCTCATTTTGTTATAGAAGACAATGCTTTGATAATTGATATAGCAATAAGTAATGACTTCTTTCGGAATGATGAATTATTGAGTTCACTGTGAAAGCTTACGTACTGCATCTTTTCATACACGCCGAAATAATAAATGTATTTTTATGCTTTTAAATTTTATATATATATATACTTTGAATTAAATATATACCGATGTATAAAATTAAAGGAAATATTTATTCCGTCAAATAAACGGTACTATACCTATTGGAGAGATTTTTAATGGAATTCCGATCGACATAGGTTGATGTAACGCAAATAAATTAGGTAATGAAACGTTATAATGCCCAAGCATAATCATACGTAAGACTCATTGGCGGTATAAAAGAGAGCTTACTGAATTGAATCAAAAAATGCGTTAGCAATACTCTTATTCTCTCTAATATGATTTCGCATGCAGCGTTTTCTACAGTTCCATATATTGACCTTTGATTTATTCTGTTGAGCTGATCCAAAGTATCAGACCAGAGTGTGTGATTGTTAAGGTCAACTGGGTGAACTAGTCCTCCAGTATTTACCCGGGATAGCTCAGTTGGAAGAACATTGGCGTCTTCAGCCAATATATCCCAGGTTTGAATCCTGGTTTGGTCTTTTTTTGACCCTCTTGGAAAATTCACATCTGCTATAATTCATTTACCGATTGATTAACCGTATTTTAAATTAATCTAATAATGTTCTTACAGTTATATATCTCTCACAGCGTGGATTTATGTTGCAAATTAAGCAGTTTTTGAGGTTGTGTGAAAATTAGTTCAATGGAAATCAGTTTCACTTTTTTAGGAATATTGTTTTTAGACCATGGTGTTTCTGGGAGATGGAAAACTAATTCCAGTTTTTCTCTAAAGAACGTTTCACATATGCTCTAATGCAGCAGTACTCAACCATTTTGATTTGCGTGCTGCATATACCGGGTGTCCCACAAATGACTGATGGATTTTAAAATTCAATAACTTGCAAACGGTGACAGCTATTTAAAATTTTTTTGCAGGAGGGTTATGTATAATGTCAGGAGTTCTTTACCGTAATTTTTTATTTTAGTTCGAATTTCAAACAATAGGTGGCACTGACGGCCAGTTCGACGCCTCACTCAGCACTGATTTATTGGCCTTCAATCGACGTCAGCGCCACCTATTGTTTGAAATTCAAACTAAAATAACAAATTACGGTAAAAAACTCCTAACATTATACATAACCCTGCTGCAAAAAATTTTTAAATAGCTGTCACCGTCTGCAAGTTATTAAATTTTAAAATCCATCAGTCATTTTTGGGACACCCCGTATATGTTTTCGACATTACGCGGGTCGCAACATAAATAAAAAAGGGCAAAAAAAAGAGTATAAAATAATAAGGTAAAAAAAAGTAGTACACTATTAAAAATTTTCTCTTATTTTGAACCAAATTTTGGTGCTCAAAGGCTGCCACTGTAAGATGATGAAATCCTGAACCAATATTTAAAGCTCCTTTTGAAGTATAGTTCCAATAGTTCGATTGAGGTTGAAAATGGAAGTTCCAAACATTGGTACGAGATTTCACCATATTATAGTGGAACCAAAATTTGGTTCAAACTTGAGCAAAATTTTTAGCATCATTCAATAGAGTTAATATTTTTTGTATGGTGTTTGTATCAATTGGCCCATAAGAAACGTTACCAAAATATTTTACACCAATATTTTTAAACGAAAATTCCGTGGTAAATTTCTACTACAGGAATATGTCACAAAGATTGTTGTTTGGAAATAAATGTCTAAAAAGTTTTGGTGCAACATTTATTTTATGAAAAACGCTTTCAACTTTGAGTAGCAGTATTAGTGGCATACTAAGTGTGAAACGTAATAATATAAGAATACAGAGTTGCTAAATAGTTAATAAGTTCAGTTAATTTCGAATAAATTTTAAATAGTGTTGATAATTAACCAATGTATAAGCCACTGTAGCGAGATATAGGAGATGTAAAAGAACATATGATTAAGAAAAAGGTATTTAAGATATTTTCACGTAAATTTTTTATTAAATATACATACAACATATTTTTTTGTCTTTACATTAAAAAAATATAAACCGACATTGAAGGTCTGAAATAATTTTTATGCACATCTCAATTTTTTATATAAATATTTTTATTACATTAGTCTCGGGCCGTAAAAAAAATCACCAGGTCACTTGTGGCCCACGGCCGCAAGTTAAAAATCACTGCTTTAAAGGGTTGATATCGACATCTGAATGGTCAACACATTAAGCAAATATCCTCAATTTCTAGAAATTCGTGGAACAGATTATCCCTTACTGGGCGTATAAGTAAATTTGTTCCTTTGCAAAATTAATTATTCCTTTTTTTATGTATTAAAACATCTGCCCGACAACTTTGTAAAACTCTCTTAGCATATTTACAATAAAATTTATAGAATAAATAATATTTTTGATAAGTGATTCCAGAAAACTAAAATTTTACCATTTTAAAACAACCGAATTCGGTTAAGACGCATTTCAAGGGCCTAGGCAAAAATCGCTTACTAATTTGATTTGTGTAACGTTGTAAACTGAACCTATAGACACTTCTAACCGTCTATATTTATTTAAGAGCTTTAATTTATATGCTAAAAGCTTGGAATGTTTTAATTGTTCGATATTTACGAAAACTCGTGACATGATCAGTCGAATATCGTCAAATATATATTAGAAAAAAAAAATCAGCGATATAATTATTTTCAGTTCAATTTTCTTAGTAGCTGAATGATAAGTTTGATTTTTAGATAATTCCAGAATAAATTGCCAATTATTTCTTTAGATATTAGACAAAACGTCTAAATTTCAAAAAGGTGAAAAAGGTATGTAAATGTGATATTTTTCACAGCAAACTAATTTTTAAAGATTTTTAAATATTCTGATTGCTGTACAACTCCTGTTTTTCTTCTGGACATTTCTTGACTACAGTGAAGAAAATGTTAAATGTTATACCAATGAGATAATAAGAAGTTATGAAACTTTACATAGATTTAAAAATGTATATATTTAAAAAGTGAAAAAAAAACAAGTCAGTGATTTTAATAAAGTTGAAACTCATTTTATATTAATAAAAGAAATATATTACAAAAGTAAAAAAAAAAGTACACAGAAAAAACAGCAGAATACTAATTAAATCTTATGTTAAAAAGAAAGAAATGCTTTTAAAAAATTTCAGGTTTTCCTTTACATTTCATGTCAAGAAATAAGTGTTCATCTAAAAAGTTTCATAGCTCTCAACTTTAATAATTTTAGTTCGCCACATAAAATATTAAAAAATAAATAAATATTTAAAAAATTAAAAAAATATATAAATATATCAAAGCTCTGCTTTCTTCTGTTTTTCATTGTATGTCTTACTTTTCACTTTTTTTTTCTCTTTAGAAATTATATAACGTTATTCATTTGATGTTGTGTTTTATAAAATTTTCAAAATATTTAAACATGGGAATTTTGGCTTTCTGTTATAACTCATTGAAATTTATATGTATACAATTAGTTATAGCATAAATCTGTAATGGAAAAGATGCCACAATATCAGGTGAAAAATCAGATAACATATTGACCAGGATAAATTTTTTTTTTAAACTGCTAAAAGTTTCATAGAAGTTCTACTTTTTTTGGAAATAAACCATTACGTCTTGAAACAGTAGTTAAGAAAGTGTTAAATGCTGTTCAAAATAAGACAGTAAGAAGTTATGTAACTTTACGTAGATAAAATAGATGGCAAAGTCAAAAAGAAGTGAACAAGAAGTCCGTGTACAAGTTTAATATAGTGAAAAGTTCTTTTATGCATTAAAAGAAAAAGTTAGGGAAAATTAAGAAAAAAAGCGCAATTATAAAGAATAAGAAAAGTACGAACGATTATAATGAAAAAGAAAAGTCTTTTGAAGACTTTTAAAGACTTTTAATTGAATTTGATTGTAACAAACTTGCAAGGTATATAATTAGCTTGTACATCAGAAAAAAAGCGTATAGTGTTCGGTTTTTGAATTTATGTTTTGCTATATATTTCATTTAGAGTTTAAATTTCACCGACGTACCGCTTTGTTCTGTCAATCAGCGACTATTCCTTGCCTTCTTCCAATCCCTTCATACCTTTATATTATATTTCATAACACTTTCAGAAAACGGTACGGCACACAAAAAATTTAAATTTTCTATATATACGTGGTATATCTACGAAGTAAATTCCGTTTGGTTATATATAAAAAACGTGTACAGATAGAAAAAAATATTGTACAAAAATCTACGACTGTGAAACTACTTTTCTACATAGCTGCCGAAAATTTTTAGGCATTTGTCGTAGTGTGCCACAAGGTTTTGTATGTCTTCTTCATAGAAGGTTGCCGCCTGTGATTTCAACCACATGTTTCGAAATTTCAGTTTTTCAGTAAAAAATTCATGAATTAGTAATCGCGAGATTTGCAGAAATTCCATAACAAGAGTACTAACTGTAAACCTATGGTTTTGATTAAACTTCTCTTCAATTGCGTGAGTGAGTTCATCAGTAATCAAAGACTGGCCCCCACTTCGTTCTTCATCGTCACGCCCTTCATTAAACAGTCAGACCCATCTTCTAACCAGTGAATCATTCATAGCATTTTGTCCGTAAACCTGGCAGATTTGCCGATAAATTTCACTTGGTTTAACTTTCTTTGCATTGAGAAACGAATCACACATCTGATTTCACAAGCGGCGGCATTTTCAATTAAGGCTGACATTCTAAAGAAGCATTACTAATTACACGTCGGCAGCATCCATCTGAAAATGGCCTCCATTTGATCTCTTTCAGTCAGAGTATCTGCCGCGCATGCTCGGTACTGCGATCGCAGCACAGCTGTGGATAAAAATGGAAACGGAACTTACTTTGTGGACATACCTAGTATATTAAAAAACTTTATTAAATTTTCTTTGATTTTCTGTTAAAAATGACGTTTAAATCATGTTTATATCTTAATCGGAAGAGGAATTTTTTTTTTTACTTATCCATCATACGTATTATGGTCTTGCAATTGTTTTGAAAATCGGAAAAAACTAGTTGGATGTGTCAATCCCAAAACTTTCTTCTATCTCATAAGTACATTTTAATATTAAAAAAAAAAAAAAAAAAAAAAAAAAAAGTGGTGACTCCAAAGTTACCCGCTATAATTTCTTCGAACATTTCACCTAGCCAAAGAGATTCTGGTATCCGAAAAGCCTAAAACGCAAAATTTAATTAATATTCTGAGAAAATGAGCTTAGTAGTGCCTCATGTTGGGTGATTTATACTAAAACCTAATAAGCATCTATTTATGTCAAGACCTAACAGAATCTGAAATTTGATGGAATTTCGTCCATTAGTTCTTGAGATATAGTTATAACAAAAAATTTGCAAAACGTAGCACAGCAACACCATATCTTGGACAATTTATGCCAAAACGTAAAAAAACGTCTAATTATGTTATGGTGTAAAAGAATCTGAAGTTTGATGAAATTCTGTGAATTAGTTCTTGAGATATAGCTAGTTTAAAAAAAACCGTGCAAAATATAGCACAGCAGCACCATCAGTTGAAAGATTTATAACAAAACGTAATCATCGTGTAATTATGTTATATGTCATTTTGTAACAAAATCTGAAGTTTGATGAAATTCTGTGCGTTGGTTGTTGAGATATAGCTATCGGAAAAATCGTGCAAAATGCAGCATAGCTGCACCCCCTGTTGCAAGGTTAATACCGAAATGTAATCAGAGTCTAATTATGTTATATATTCTAGTGTAACAGAATCTAAAATTTGATGAAGTTCTCTGCATTAGTTCTTGAGATATAGCTATCGCAAAAATCGTGCAAAATGTAGCATAGCAGCGCCACCTATAGGGCAGTTCACACCAAAGCCTTATCAGCGGCTATGTATCTCAAGGTATCGCGGAATCTGAAATTTGGTGAAATTCTGTGCTTTAGTTCTTGAGATATAACTATCATGAAAATCATGAATAACGTGGCATAGCAGTGTCACCTGCAGGCCAATTTACACCAAAACTTAATCAGCGTCTATGCATATCAAGGGGTCACAGAATCTGAAGTTTGGTGAAATTCTGTGCATTAGTTCTTGAGATATAGCAATCTTGAAAATCATGAAAAACGTAGTATAGCAGCGCCACCTGCTGGCGAATTTTCACCAAAAAGCAATAGGTACTAATTCATATCAAGGTATAACTGAATATAAAATTTTATTAAATTTCGAGCATTAGTTCTTGAGATAGAGCGCCCACAAATTTTTTGTCACATACAGACTGACAGACTCACAGACAGACATTTTCTAAAAATAGTCAAAACGTG
The DNA here is from genome assembly GCA_964019185.1 of Maratus speculifer. NCBI lineage: Eukaryota > Metazoa > Arthropoda > Arachnida > Araneae > Salticidae > Maratus > Maratus speculifer. Next base: position 127,682,800 of record OZ025297.1, on the reverse strand, counting down.
TTCAGGGCCTTCTAAAACGTATAAATCCGTCGAAAACCGGAAATCGAAAATTTTCATTAATCCAATACTTTCTTCTTGTAAAGATAGAAGAAAGTAAAAATTGACACGTTTCAGACGTTGTTGGTTCCGAAAAACATATTTTTAGAAAAAAAAAAAATGCCTCCGCCCGTCTCTCTGGTGCCTGTAAACGCTCTATCTTCCGAAGAATTTGAGAAAGAGAGTTGAAAATTTGTATGTACTTAGTATGTAACGAAGCCGATTTAATATCAGTGCCCTCGATTTTCCGGAACTATTTTATTCCGGATTCTCGAAATATTCTTTCTAAATATACTACCGTGCGCTAAACCGGTTTTTCGCATCAAAATATAAGCTCCGATCGAAACCGGTACGTTGTCTGTGTGTATCCGAAGCTTGACAGCAGAAACAGAAATTTGCCTACTAAAGAAAAAATTAAAATCTTTCATTTTTTTTTTTCTGGTGGAATAAACGGAAAAAATAGAATTTCAAAATGCTATAAAAATAGTAATGATTATTAATTATTAGCATTATTTTAGTAGTTGCGCAGACTTTTTTACTTAGTCAGTTTTATTATATACTTGTTAAAATATTGTTTTATTAACAAGTCTTAATTTGTTATGTTCTTTTAGCCACTAAGCCTAGTTTACACAGAGGTACTGAAATGTTAATTGTAATTTTATTAGAACACGAACAAGCTGAACTTTGCTCATCTAAACTCTTCAATATTGTAATTTTTTTTTTTTTTTGAAAGTATTTTTTATGTGAAAAACACAATTTTTACCAACCATATTAGGAAGGGAAACTACACCAGTAAAAAATTTATATTAAATGTAATGCAATATTTTCTAAATATCCATACACAGTCTTATTTTATGCACATTTGAAACTCCTCAAAAACAGGGCGAAAATATAAATTAAAATAAAAAATAAGAATTTTTAAAAGTTCAAACTCTTATGATTAAAAAAAAATCTAAAAAAGTATACAGCTATGTTTATTTAGTTGAACATTAAAACGCAATTAGCCCAGCATTCGAACCATATTAAAAAAAATAAACATAATTGTTTAAAAGGTAAACTGTCCTCTTAAGACCCAATCCTGTTTAGCATGCTTATTTTTTCCTTATTTTCTAAAGCTATCCCATATGACTAATGCAAAATATCTCGTTGATATGTGACCAGTTACAGCACGAACCCACTTAATACACTATAAAATTAGGTTGCTTCGGGTAAAAAATTCGAACGAAATTGCTGAACACTGAGTCGGCCAAAAAAAAATGCAAAAATTGATTTTCAATTCGCAATAGCACGGAAAAGTTGCGAATTCAAGAGAGTGAAAATTAAAAAAAAAGAGAGCGAAATAAAATTGATTTATATCTTCCGTTCGCGCATACAGTGTAAAGTTTGCTGAAATGTGTAAAAATTCATGTTATCATTAAAAAAAAAAAAAAAAAAAAAAAAAAAAAAAAAAAAAAAAAAAAAAGTAGTTTTTTTACAAGTGTAACAGCTGTGAAATTCTTATATATTATAATAAAAAAAAATAATGCTGAAATGCTATTTAAATCCATCAACTTCTTCCGGTCATTCATGTGCTCTAAAAAAATATAACACTTAAATATTCACAAGCTAAGTAAGATGAAGCATTAGCGTAAAATTGTTATTCTTGCCAACCTTTAGAAAAAATACGCAACCGGAAGATGTTGATCGATTGAAATATTATCTCAGCATTATGTTTTGTTAATATAATACATAAGAATTTCGGCTATTACATTCGTGAAAAGTATAACATATATATATATATATATATATTTGTAATAATGTGAATTTTTCAACATATCGACAAACTTTACAATGAATGCGCGATTGGAAGATTTAAACCAATTGTTGGAAATCTGGACAAAATCTTGTCCCTCTAAATTTGTTCAGCAGTGATTGTTCCGATCCAGTTTTTCTTTTTGCATTTCGGTCGTAGGGGTACTCTCTTTTTTACCTGTAACTGTATGCATAATTTTACTTTCAGTTTGTGTACTGAGTAAGTATATCTAGAATGTGAAACATCCCTATGTGTAGGCTGTGATGGACAGACGATATAACCGATGGGTTTAGTTTTTGCTCTCTGCAGTTAAGGAGTTTTGCCATGGATGTATGTTAAACCACGAAGTACCCAGCAAATGCTGGAGTTTTATGTAAATAGTTTTACTTAAGTTTAACATTCGAGATGAATGAAAAAAACGGATATGTTATTTCTAATTTGAACTGTTTCATAAATGTGCCATATTCTTCACGTCACACCGCAGACCTTAAACACTGCGTTTCACTCTGCTCTATCCCCCAGCACCAATGTTATTTCTTTTTTTAAGAAATTTTGTCTCTCGAATTCGCAACTATTCCGCGATATTGCGAATTGAAAATCAATCTCCGCATTTTCTCGGTCCACCGTACTGATCACAGGTATATTTTTATTCATTCTTCTCCATTGTTGTCAAGTTAAAGGATTCTATTAATTAACATATCTACAACTGATTTCGACTAGTAATAATTTATTTATTTAAGGACAGGACTTCTACTATTCGGATGAAGTGATACATATTGTAATCAAAGAAAAAGCTACAAAATTAACATTGTATATTAAATAAGCCAATTACTACTAATCGGAAATGTTGGTGGAAACTTGAATTAAAAATGTTGCTAAATTTAAAAAATACGAACTAATTAGCAAATGTTGAGCCATGAAGGGAGGGAAAGGAAACAAATAAACTTCCTAAGATTGAAAAAAATGAGATATTGTTGAGTATTTCTTTTACATTTTCTGTGGGTTGTTTAACAGAAGTATTGACATGGCTTGTTTTTTCTTATAATATAAAAACAAAAATAGGATTAATTCTAAGCGCACTTATTAATAAAAGAACCAAACATGATTTTAAAAATCGGTTGTACTCTGAGGGGTTTGTATATTTTGTTTGTGTTAAAAAATATTATTGCAATAAACTTTAAAGGTTTTCTGTTATTTTTTTGTTTTATTGTGACATATTGATTAAATATTAGGTTATATTTAGCTCTATTTATATTCCCAGTTCTGGTGTATTCTAATAATAATAATAATTAATTAATTAAATTTGTATATCAGAATTTCGAAAAGATCATTCATTGTATGGTTCTAACATATCCTAACGTAGGTATGTGTATATATATATATATATATATATATATACAGGGTGTTTCGCTACCAGACCGACAAACTTTGAGCTATGATAGTAGACATGAAAACAAACATTATTAAATGGGAAACCATAGGGCGCAAACGTCTTCTGTGGGAGCTAGGGGCCATTAAAGTTTGAGGTCCAAAATTTCAAACGATGATAAAAAACGGAAAAAGGGATCGATCCGTTAACGGTTTTCACTAAAATCATTCTTTATATCACGATTTTTTTAGAAAAACATTTTAAAGGTTACGTTCAAAAATTGCCGATAGAGGGCGCTTTAGACTTTAGAGTAACAAACAACTACTTTTAACCATTATTTTGTGCATGGGGTTGAAATTATTCTAAAGTTTAGATTATAACTTAAATTTTAAGCCCAAAATCTGAAACATTGGGATCGTGTTACTAGCGAAAATTAAACTGTGAACAGAGGAGGAAATTTTAAACGCTCATAAATATTGGACAAACAAATCGATTTTGTTGCAGTTTGCGTGTAAGACATTCCTTTAGTAATTATTTTATTCAAAATGACGTACAACTTTGGTGCCCTTATTTTTTGATAGAGGGCGCTTCCGACACATCTCTGACATTTCAGTGGCATTACTCCTGGCTGTTTTACTACCAGACCATCATACTTTAAGAAAGCGTTAGGGATACAAAGACGACTTGGAATCACATAGGAATGTAACATTGGAATGCATTTTTTGCAAGTTACGGTTAAAGAAAACAGAGAAAAAAAAGTAACAAAAACAGCGGAGAAAGAGTGACACATTAATGTGACAGAAAACAGTTTATTTAAAGGTTTTACTAGAAAAGGTGTTCAAAATTACGACCAGATGTAGTCCAGTATGCTTGACAGCGACGTCACGTGGAATTCCTCACGCTTTGAAAGATTCCTGGCATCTCTGATAGTTTTGTGGCAGCTACAGAAATACCAGCTGCGAGGTCTTCAATTGATGGTACGGGAACCTCATACGAATACACCATATTTTTCATTTGGCCCCAGCAAAAGAAGTCCATACATGATAGATCCGGCGATCTGGCAGGCCAATGAACCGGACTACTAAGACCTATCCACCACTGTCCAGATGTTACATTGAAGTGTCGGCAAACGTTATTGGTAATTGTGGATGAGCCCTATCGTGCTGTTTATCGTTCAAATACTTCATTCTGCTACCTTTGGAACTGGTTCGCGAATGATCACTTCAAAGTGATCTCTGCGCAGGTGCATTACCGTTTAGCGCCATCTACCGTCGCTCTCAAAGTTGCCGGACAACTTCTGATCGTAATTTCAAACACCTTTTCTAGTAAAAGCTTTAAATAAACTGTTTTCTGTCACATTAACGTGTCGCTATTTTTTTTCGCTGCTTCCTTTAACCGTAACTTGCAAAAAATGCATTTCCAACGTTGCATTCCTATGTGATTCCAAGTCGTCTTTGTATCCCTAATACTTCCAGGAAGTATGATGGTCTGGTAGTAAAACAGCCAGGAGTAATGCCACTGAAATGTCAGAGATGTGTCGGAAGCGCCCTCTATCAAAAAATGAAGGTACAAAAGCTGTACGCCATTTTGAATAAAATAATTACCAAGTTAATGACTTACACGCAAACTGCAAGAGAATCGATTTCTTTGTCCAACATTTATGAGCGTTTAAAATTTCCCCCTCTGTTCACAGTTTAATTTTCGCTAGTTACCCGATTCCAATGTTTCCGATTTTGGGCTTAAAATTTAAGTTAAAGTCTAAACTTTAGAAAATTTTCAACCCCATGCGCAAAATAATGGTAAAAAGTAGTTGTTCGTTACTCTAAAATCTAAAGCGCCCTCTATCGACAATTTTTGAACGTAACCTTTAACATTTTTTTCTAAAAAAATCGTGATATAAAGAATGATTTTAGTGAAAACCGCAAACGAATGGAATTTTTTTTTTCCGTTTTTTATTATCGTTTGAAATTTTGGACCTCAAACTTTAATGGCCCCTAGCTCCTACAGAAGACGTTTGCGCCCCATGGTTTCCTATTTAATAATGTTTGTTTTCATGTCTACTACCATCCTTCAAAGTTTGTCGGTCTGGTAGCGAAACACCCTGTATATATATATATATATATATATATATACATATTAATTGTAAATATACATCAGAAGATAAAAAGCATTTAAGATTTTATAAAATATAATCCCATCAGTTCTTTAGAATTACTTAGTTTAAACGATATTTTATGAAAATAATAACAATTAAAAAAATAAATTGCTTGACCGTGGTATCACATAAGAGCCATTTCATCGAAAATAAGCTTCAGAAAGCATTTTTTTTATCTGAGATACTGTCTTAAATTTTGTAGAGCTAAAAAGCTTTATGTGCACAAAGGAACGAGATTCTGATCCAAAAATGCTTATTTTGGAAGGCGAGCAGAGCAATATAACGTAATATTTTATGTATTCTAAGATGGTAAACGATATTTTTTCTGTGTTTCCTGATACAGGATGTTTCTTTCATAAAATTGATCTATTACATATTCTGCCTGCTGGGATAAACAGCATTTTTTACAAATATAGTCTTTTTAAAAAGTTGGAGTAAGGATTTCTTTTTTATTTTAAAGGGAATTAAGAATATTTTTCTTTAAGATGTGTATTTCTATAAATATTACTTATCAGATAAAAACTTTTTAGAAAGATGTGAATTAGTTTTGAAAAATAATTTTAAGCATTTAATTAAAAAAAAAATAATAATAATAATAATTTTTAGCTCACAAGATATAAAGTCTGAAAGCTAATATTCTTACGGACTTTGTATATACGTATGTATGTATGATGCACGTAATGAGATAATGTTTAATAGAAATATCAGATTTACTTCATTTTTTCTAGGTTCATTCTGATAAGACGCTATCCTGATTAATTTTTTAGGTTAAGTATCAAGAGTGGCACTCAAGGATAAACCCCTCCTTCTTAATTTATCTAAAAGTATTTTTCATGTAAAATATCCGATTTGCTTCATTTTCGTTTTATTTTGAAAAGACACTTCCCGAATATATTTGGACATTCATTACTTAAATATAAAGGAATGTGCTAATTCTCTACTTTAGTTTATTTGTACCAGGCATTATTTTTGATATAAGAATATAATATACAATTAGTAAGAATAGCCTGTGATCTCAGTGCCATCAATTTAAACGAGCACTTTTCTTTTTTTTTACAAAACTCAATAACTCATTTTCTAAATTTAATTATTGTGTTTATCGAATGTTTATATTTAATTTATATTCAGGATTTAATATATATGTATATTGTTTGCAAAATTTATAATAATTTTAAAAAGTATAAAAAGTATATCAGAAGCAAAAAAAGAATTTAATATTTTCGTAAAATATTCCATAAATTCTTTAGAAATGCTTAATTTAAATAATCTTTTACGGAAAAAATTAGATAAATTGCTTGACCGCATAAGACACAAATCATCGAAAGTAAGCGTCCTTCAGAAAACATTTTTTATTTGATATTTTTTATTTGAGATCTTAAATTTTGCATATTTAAAAAAAAAATGTATATATATGTGCACAAAGGGACGAAATTCTGATAAAAAAAAACGCTTATTTTAGAAGGAGAGCAGATAACTATAACGTAATATTTTATGTATTCTACGATGGTAAACGATACGCATTTTTTTAGATTCCTGATACAGGATGTTTCTTTCATAAAAATCTTATTGATCGATCATATATTTGTTTGGAGGGAGAAACAACGTTTCATACAAATATAGTCTTTAAAAAATGTTGAGGGGATATCTAAATTCTACTTTTTTCTTTTAAGTTAAATTTTAAATGAAACTTTTATCTTAAAATGTGCATTTCTATAAAAGTTGATTTTATTTAAAGGTGTTTTGAAACTTTAGAATTATTTTTTCAAAATAACCTCTAACGTTAAATTTTAAACATTATTAATTCTTAGCCCAATGGGTACCAAAGTCTGAAAGTTAATGTGCTCGCAAGCTTTGTATGTGTGCGATGTATGAGGGTTGATAACTCTTGATAGAAATATCTGATATGCTTTATTCTTTTTATGTTCAATCTCATAAAACGCTTCCGTATTTATTTTTTGAAGTTCATCGGTTAAGCTTAAAGGATGGAACTGAAGGTATTCCTTCATAATTTAGCTAAATGGGTTTTTCATGCAAAATTATTCTATTTGCTTCAACTTTCGTATACAGTGTTATTTTTATAAGGAACTTTCCTTATTGCATTTGGAGATTTTATTGCTTTAGTATAAAGGAAGGAGATAACCCCCCACCTTTTAACTTATTTATTCAGGAGAATTATTCTTTGAAATAAGAATATGATATAGAATTAGTATGAATAGCCTGTGAGTTCAGAGCCATCAGTTTTTACTGAGCACTTTTATTTTTATTCACATAACACAGTGACTACTATCCGAATTTCATTATATTTGTTTCATTATTGTTTAAAAATAAAGTTTCTTGTTAATAGTTTTTCAGGATTAAAGAAAAATATATTGCTTGAAAAATTCATAATAATTTTAAGTTATAAGAAGTGGGTTTAAAAATAAAACAAAACAAAAAATAATATTTACTTTTACGGATATATCCGCTGTTAAAAACTCTGTATAAAATTTAATACACATACCCTCATACATGTGCAGGGTGTGTTCACAAAAATTTAAGACTTATTCACGGTAAAAAAAAAAAAAAAAAAAAAAAAAAAAAAAAAAAAAAAAAAAAAAAACAGTAAAGGTTTTAAAAGTTTTCTAGGAAACTGGGATTTCAAGAACTTTTTATGCAATGGCAACAGCAAAAATTCAAGTAACAGATACATATTTTCACTGAAAATCCAAAAATATGTAAGATTATTAGGAATTTTTTAAGAAGCTTGGGATGCCTAGAATATATTATGTAATTGCAACCCAGGTTACAGATAACATTTTTGTAAGATAACTATAATTTTAATAGATTCGTTTGTAAACATACAGATTTCTGTAGCTTTACAAAAATTAGTTTTGTACATTTAAATATTTTCTTGTACAGTATACAGAAAGAAAGTTAGTAAATATATAGATTTTAGCACCTTTACATTTGTAGAATTGTAGTTTTTTGTACAGTGTTATTTATTAAACAGCGATGCGCCCGACTATGCGTTCTACGGACAGGGTAAGGTACTGTGGGGTGTCAGCTAACGGGGCGTATGCATGTAATTTGTCTCGGAGACGTTGCAGTGAATAGATCTCGAGTGGAATAAGTGTGTGTCGTTGATTTCCGTCGAAAACTAAATCAGTCAAATGCACGTCCATTCCAATTTTCTGGTTAAATTTCTTACATGTATAAAGAGTCTATCCCTACGATTTTGAAGCGAAATGCAAATTGCGAAGTGACAACCGCATTTGGATTGTTTTCCACGACAGTAGCCGTCTCACATGCCGCTGTCAGTAATCGACGTTTTAGCTAGTTTAACATGTAAATATTACTGCAAGCCACCTGTAGCCTCGATCTCGCTCTCAGAGACCTTGTTTATTCACCCGTGTCAGTATAGACTTAAAAAAGAAGCTATTATCCACAATTCCAGATATCCAGGCTGGTTCGACGAGGTTTCTTAACATACTTGGACTTTCCGTTGAGCCTATAAAAAAATAGGAAAAATTCTAGCAGCGCTGTGTTGACGCCCAAGGATCCTATTTCGAAGAATTTCAGTTCGAGGTGCAAAAATATTTGATAAGTTTTGTATTCTGAGGTGAATCTTGAAACTTTGTGAACACACCCTGTGTAGTAAGAAGATATAGGTAAATTATATGAAACATGTCACATTATGAAAAAATCCAGATTTTCAGGTTTACATTCCGACGAACATTGACAAATACTTTGCTGAGACTTAGAAACTCAATGTACCTTTCATTTATTTTTATATCTTTTTAATCTTTTAAAAGTTATGTTTTTTTATGTTTTCACGGAAACGTTCAATATTTTCATTGCCTTGATTTTGTGCATCAGAGATTTCTGCTGAATCATGATAAATCTATCTATCTATCTATCTATCTATCTATCTATCTATCTATCTATCAATCTATCTATATATCTATCTATCTATCTATCTATATATATATATATATATATATATATATATATATATATATATACAGATATATAGATATATAGATATGTATATATATAGATATAGATATAGATATAGATAGATAGATAAATAGATACATAGATAGCTGTATAGATACAGTTATGTGAGAGATTTTGGTTCTAGGGGTAATGATCAATGTAGCTCTGCATTTTCTTTCAAATACTATCATAGAAGAAAACTTAAAAAGCAGTATTTTTTTACGAAATCTACTCGAAAATGCTTAGTTCAGAAGACGAACTAAACATAACAACATTTTATTTTGTGTATTCTAAGATCTAAGCTATATATATATATACACTGGTGTCCAAAAGTTAAGCATAATTGGTAATTAAGTAATTATTTTTAAGTAATGAAAGAAATATGAATCGGAATGTGCTGAAACTCCAGGTGTGTAAACAAAATAGTACGCGTCACATATTTTCGCGAAGAGTTTTCCCCGAAATCGAACAGGGGACCGTCAACAAATTGAAAGAGAACGAAGATCTTTTGGATAACCCTGTCAAAACTAATGTAGCAAAAGCGTTCAAACTGCACATTATGATTAATTGGCTTATTGTAATGTACTGTGTTAATTTTTACAAGAATAGCATGTATACTCGTAGAGAAATTAAGGTTTTTATAAAAACAGTCCTAAAATTTTCCAAGTTTTTTGCTTATAATTTGCAGAGTTCTTATTATAAAATAATGTTCTTTTCTGAAAATATGACAAACATCATTGTACACAATACCCTGTCATCAGAATTCAAAAATAATAAAAATTGTATGAAAAATGAGTATGTTTAGTAAATAATTTTTCATTGCGCATGCGTCAACGATATCAAAATGTCATTTGCATATTGTGTTAGCTAAATGTATAGAGCAACTTCTGTAAAAGTTTCAAAAACATAGCTTAAAAATTCTGAAAATGGGAGCCTATAGAATTAACTAAAAATCCATTATTCCTAAAGGAAGCAAAAAAATCAGGGGTTTTACCTAAATATAGTTGTACGTGCAATATTGTGTAGGCACTAAACAATGGAATATGGATACAGCCCCTCATCTTTTTGCTTCATTTAGGGAATAAAGGATTTTGAGTTGATTCTATAGGCTCCCATTTTCAGAATTTTCAAGCTATGTTTTTGAAACTTTTACAGAAGTTGCTCTATACATTTAACTAACACAATATGCAAATGACATTTTGATATCGTTGACGCATGCGCAATGAAAAATTATTTACTAAACATACTCACTTTTCATACAATTTTTAATATTTTTAAATTCTGATGACAGGGTATTGTGTACAATGATGTTTGTCACATTTTCAGAAAAGAACATTATTTTATAATAAGAACTCTGCAAATTATAAGCAAAAAACTTGGAAAAATTTTGGATTGTTTTTATAAAAACCTTAATTTCTCTACGAGTATACATGCTATCCTTGTAAAAATTAACACAGTACATTACAATAAGCCAATTAATCATAATGTGCAGTTTGAACGCTTTTGCTACATTAGTTTTGACAGGGTTATCCAAAAGATCTTCGTTCTCTTTCAATTTGTTGACGGTCCCCTGTTTGATTTCGGGGAAAACTCTTCGCGAAAATATGTGACGCGTACTATTTTGTTTACACACCTGGAGTTTCAGCACATTCTGATTCATATTTCTTTCATTACTTAAAAATAATTACTTAATTACCAATTATGCTTAACTTTTGGACACCAGTGTATATTAGATTCTTTACGTAGTATATTCTTCTAGAGAAGTATTATTGAACAATGACATATTCTGCCTTCTGGGAGAAACCATTTTTCAGATGAATATATTCTTTTAGATTGTAATAGATTTTTGTTCTAGCACTATTTTTCTAAATAAAAACATATATTTTTATATAATCGCTTTTTATCTTACAAAGAAAAGCAGACTATAATGACAAAAAAATCTATTATATTAGAACAAAAATAAAGTCTTAAAGAAACATGAACGAAAAATCGGCACCAGACATAGATTTGTATTTACTTTAGACACACCCCGAGATTAAACACAGTTGAGTAGAGCCTCGATAAAACGAGTTCCGATTAATCGAGGTTTCTATTATATAGTCGATAACGAAACCTTATTTTTTTCACTGGCCTTGTGACCGTATTGATAAACAGGTCCAAAGTGTTATCGGTCAATTACATCCCTTGATTACCTGATTTTCAACAGTGTGCATCATTGTCTTTTTAAAAAATTTCAATATGTTAAACATAACTTTATATATTTATTTTATCATTTAAAAAACTTTTCATTGTGTTTTAGTCTAAGAGATACTTAATTCGGAAGCACGGTGAGTTTTTATTTACAATTTCTATTAACTGATATTTCTGATATCCGATGTGCTTGCGGCCACAGTTAGTTTTTATTTACAATTTCTATTAATCCATATTTCTGATATCCGATGTGCTTGCGGTCACAGTTAGTTCGGATAATCGAAGTTGCGCTGTAGTATTAAAAAATTTTATTTTCATATAATGAAATGCATATCTAAATAAACAACTCAAAAGCACATTACTCAGCAAAAATTCATTTTCAGAAATTGCTCTACATATTTAGAAATGTGTTAGTCACTGAAGTTCTGTACATGAAATGTTTAAAGGATGAGACAACTGGGACAGCAGACATACACACATTAATTTAACTCTAACATTTTATGCTCATTTATTATCTACAATTAAATTTTATTCGAGAATTTATGTTTACTTGAATTCATGTGTCTAATAAAATTGCGCAAAAACTTATACAAGATTGAAGCGCCTATTTTTTAAAATTCTCCAAACAATTGTAATATTCAGCTAAAAATTTCATTAATTTCTAAAGTACTCGAGCGATTTTGATTTTTTTAAAATATGGTAGAGTAGGAATACAAGATCTTATATAGAGGAGAATAAAAAAAATAATTAGTAGTTTTAAAAAGAACTGTTTACTGGAAAATTTACGAAAAATTGTCCTTGCTCTATAAAAAAAAAAAAAAAAAAAAAAAAAAAAAAAAAAAAAAAAAAAAAAGAGGTCAAGTGAGAAATCTGTGTATAAAAATTCTTGAGTAAATTCCAGGAAATATGTTTTCTAAATACATTAATATCGGTTGAGTAATTTCTAAGAAAGAGGTTTTAAAATCTTAAATATTTCCCATAGGATTATATCCGCACTTGTCATCTCTTAAACATAGCGAAAAACGCGCATTCATCAGTAACTGATCCTAGTGTTAAATACCCAATTTCACTGTGCGTGTCTGAAAATGCACTATTATTGCTATACACTCCTTAATCTGCTAAAAATATGTCACCTTAAAGACCGTTTTAAGTTTCGTTATTTTTTAAATATCATAAAATCATTAAAATGTATTAAAACAGATTTTTGCTTTTAAACTCTTGTAGGGCGGTGATGTGTTCATGCCTTATTGTTTATACATAATTGTAAAACCTTAATTATCATTAGATTTTGTTAATGAAAATTTTTCTTTCTTTAACTAAGCTAAGAAAAGAATTACTTATTTACAAATAAATTCGTACACAAATTCCAAAGCCATTTGGCAATATCAGTACTTTACGAATTTTACCCTTGAAAGGATTAAATCATAATGAAAAGGATATCTTCTATCTATCCCCGTAAACATGTTCAGTATTCTGTACTTCTCTGAAACTATGTTTTAGGTGACCTTATGGTGTTTGCATTATTTATGAAGGCCTATTATCCACACAAGGTATATAGGCCCCACAAAGCGTGTGTAGGGGGGGGGGGATCTTCATAAGTGAAACTAACGGAAAAGGAAAATCCAGGGTTAGAAGAAAATCACGGAAATTTCTGTACGATTAGGTCGACGGCTGCGATTGGGTTTACCCCCCCCCCCCCCCCCCCGCCGTATAACAGCTTTGAGAGCTGAACCTCTCGACTATTGGTAGAACGGTGATCTCAGGGATCTATATCGATCTCATTATTTTCTAAATTTAATAAAATCAATAAAAGGAACAATTAGCGATTTTTTCCTTTGCAGCGTAATTTGCCGAAAATATTTTGTGCGTCTCTGTGTTTTTACTTTGAATGTTACACGCTTAATTTTCTATAAACATTAAGCAGTAATTCTCAATAAACTTTAAAAATTGCACAGGAATTTGAGAGCATTTAAGATAGATTTATTTTTACATAATATACAAATTGCTAAATAATTCTTATGAGTTGTCTCCAATAGAGTCTTTCCTGTCTTGGCCAGAATTCGAACCAGGAATATCTTCGCTCTACTTGTGAATGTTCTGCAAACTGAGCTATCTCGGATTATTTTGGAGGACCTTATTCACCCAGTTAACCGTACTGATTATAGCATCTGGTCTGATATATGAATGAGTTCAAAAAATGTATGACAAGATACGAAAATAGAATAAACGAAGAATATGTAATTAAACTACATTAATTGGAACACAATTAATCAAAATTGTCCCAAACACTTTTCGTTCAGGAGGAAAATTACAACTTTTTACATACGATCTTTAGAAAATATCCAGACAGTCAGACAGACTATCTGAAATCATAATAATTTTTAAACTATGTTGTAAATTGTTAACAATCCATTCATAAAGTGAATTTAATTTAGATTTAAATCTTTAAAAAAGATAAAAAATATCAGAGAAAAAATAATGAATGTATTTAAAAAACAAATGCTTTGTATTTAATAAAACCTATAGTAAATCATGATTTTGGAGGTATGTTTTTTTTTCTTTTTTTTTTTAACAGCGAAACTGCAAAGTAACCAATTAAATTAGGATACGTATTGTATAGCCGACTTTTTCTGCTTTGCTCAAAGTTTCTTCATGTGCACGGAAAGAATAAATTCTCTTTCAGAATTCTTGTTTAAGTACACGTCCAGTATAAGAAGTCATTATACCGGGTGTTAAAAAAATGACTGATGGATTTTAAAATTCAATAACTTGCAAACGGTGACAGCCATTTAAATTTTTTTTGCAGGACGGTTATGTATAATGTCAGGATTAGTTCTCATATCAAACAATAGGTGGCGCTGACGACGATTGAAGGCAAGGTCGACGCCTCACTCAATACTGATCGCCTGGCCTTAAATCGCCGTCAGCGCCACCTATTGTTTAATATGCGAACTAAAATAAAGAATTACGGTAAAAAACTCCTGACATTATACATAACCACCCTGCAAAAAATTTTTAAATAGCTGTCACCTTTTGCAAGTTATTGAATTTTAAAATCCATCAGTCATTTTTGGGACACCCGGTATTTAAACCATCAGGAAGTAGTAAACGAATCTTTATTTTAGAATGTCATTGATCAATTTATACAAGATGAGGAAAATCTTCATTTATGCAATTGAGTTAGTTTATATAAAAAGAATTTGAAAAGTTAGTCATATTACTATATATATTTTTACCATATATTTTGTACATTTCTTACGACGCAATTAAATATTTTTGAAGCACGGACAAACGATTTAAAAAAATTACATTGTTAGTATTGATGTTTTTTTTTTAAAATATCAGGATGAGTTGTATAACTGGTTATTTTTATTTTAATAGGGTCCCAGACGCGAAATCTTCATTTTTTTTTTTTCGGTTTTATTTTCTTAAAATTTTATTTTAATCTTATCTTAATTGGAACAAAAAACATTATTTTTTTCATTTTGGTAAGTTTTGAAAATCTAATTTTTAAGCAAGGGTTGTCACTGGTTTTTCTTTATGATGGGGTTTTTTCACGAATTTTCATATTTAAATTGCTATATGTCAAGAACCGTTAAGCTTAGAACATGTGTTTTCAACTTGCTTTACTTTAATTTGGATTCAAAAAATTAACAAAAATATATATATTTACTTTTTAAAATATGTTTTTTTATCTTATTATTATACAAATTTGAAAAAATATATAAACTTACAAAAATATGTTTTTTTTAAGTTTTATTATTTTTAATTATTTTTAATTTTAAATTTTTTTATTTCAATTAATATTTCAGAAGCTAGAAATTTATTGATGACTAGACTAAAGTAAAATATTGTTATTACTTTATAAATTTAAGGTATAGAAAGAAAACATAATCCTTTTAATTACAAATCACTTATTTTTGAAAAAAATTCCTTCCTGTCCATTCTAATGCCCAAAAACGTAAAAATGCAAGATAATTATATGCATTCAGTGCATTTTATGAATTTACAATGCAGTTATGATGAAAAAAAACCCGAAAATTTTACGCAATTTTTATGTAAAAAAGTAGAATAAAACTAGTGCTTAAATTTTCAACAGCATTATTAAAATTTCCATCATTTAAATAACAAATTCCTTATTTTTAGAACAATTTTTCATTACATTTAAATAAAAAATAGCTAATTCCAACATTTCAGCATTCCTGAAATACCATACTGAAATATGTATTAAAAATAAGATGACTTTTACATTCAAGTAACTCAAATTAAACAGGAAGTAAAAGCAATCAGCGATTCATTTGGAACGGCAGGTTCGGAAATTACAGGCAATTTCAGAATAAGTTTCGTATATACGTATGTACTTCACTTGGCAGTTTCAGATAAGGGAAGGTTCTTAATTAATTTGCATCTGAGCGCAAAGTTCATCTTAATTGCTAAAGTGTGACTGAACTCTGAATACTCGAGCTGTAAATGGCATGTGCTACAAAGATTATCCCGAGAAAAATGTTAATTAATAGATTAAGGAAGTTGGAAAACGCAATTGACATTTAAGAGCTCTTCAAAGTTATTTTGCTATAAAATGAAAACGTCTTCCCACAAAAATATTTTAAGAGAAGGAGAAGAGTAAATTTAATATTAATTGAAAATATTTGAGAGTTTAGAGTATAAATGATATTTTAAAATTGTTTAATATGTATTAATTTTTTTTTAAATATGAAATATGATATGAAAAAAATATTATATATCCTGTATTTTTGTGTTTTTAATATTCGCTTAAAATATTCAAGCTTAAAGCATGAATAATATTTTAAGATTGTTTAACATTTTGTTTCTTTTTTTCAGTATGATATGAAAGAAACGATACATTTCATGTATTTTTGTAAATCTCTTTGTGTTCCTTTTCAGGTGACATTTTTAAACTTTATCCTTTATTTTTATTTTCTATGTACTTAAGATGCATCAATAAATTCTGGAAAAAATATTCTTTTATTACTTAATGTAGATCCCCAGAAAATTTTCAACATTCGCATTTTCTTTTATGTCTTATAAATAATTAGGATACACTACTTTAAGAAATTAATAACTCTATTAAAATGTGCTACTGAGTGAAAAGCAATGATAATTTGAATTTTTTTACGGTTTTTAGTAATTTATTTCTGTAAAGTGTTTTTTTTATTTATCAAACAAATTAAAATTTGGTTGCTAATTTCATTTATAAATACTAAATTTCCTTTATCTTTCAGTGATACATACATACCAAAAATCTCATAAACAAATGTAAAAGAAGCATAAACAAAAATCAGACTAAGAATATGTGATATTTAAAAAGGTTCAGTTATTATTAATTATTATTCGTTTTTAATTAAATTCATTATTTATTTTTAATTAAATTATTTTAATAATTTCTTTAAATTAAAAATTCTTTAAAGATAAGCGTTTTATCAAAATAAATATTACCGTTTTTTAAATCGTTAAATAAGAATTAAAAATAGGAGAATTCTTATAAATAAATTGGAAGCTCTGTTATTTTTATGTGCTGCAGTATTAATGTTTTTTTTTCTAATAACTCATTATAGTGGTTCGTGATAATTAAAGTTATTAATTTAGTGGTCCGTGCAATACGAATTGTTTATGATCGTTGATTTATACATGGAGTGAAATTGTGAAACTAAAAACAAAAATCTATAATAGATCAATGATAACTTATATTTCAGTGCATCTAGACCATAGATATAATATTTGGTATGTTTAATCAAACTCTTTGAACCAAAGAAAAAATATGTAAAACTTGTTTACAGTTACAAATAACTATTTAACAGTAAACATATAAAAGTGCTATTTAAAATAAAGAATAAAATGATGTTTTTGAATATGTCCTTGTTCTCAGAATTTGGGAAATTTTAAATAAATAAATAAAAATATATATTCAATGTATTTTGTGTAGTTATTATGTTTGCGTAGTCTGTTATATTTTAAACAGAAAATCACTAAAAAGAAATTAATCTAATTTTTAACAATAACTTAAAATGTCCATATTAACATCAAAATCTAACAATTATTTAATGTGAAAAAATAATTACAATTTGATAATATATTAAAATAGCGTAATGAGAAAAAAATCCAATAGAAACAGAATCTATAATACTAAATTAAATTAAGAAATGTCATTAATATATACTATAGTGATATTTATAAAAAAATAAATTGTAATTATATTGAAATGCATCTTTCTAAGAATAAGAAATGATTTCAATTTAATTGTTTTCCAATCTAAATGAAAATTACTACATTTGAAACTACTTGTATAGAATTAAATGTCATAATACCATATTTCTATCAGATGTGCACAAAGAACAGAAGTTATTTTCCCCACAGAATCCACTAAATAATTCAAGTGAAATTATGGCAAAAATTGCTGACTTCTAACCTAAAAGATGCTTAATAATCAAACAAATAAGTGCTGACACTTAAAAATGTGTTTCGAAGATGCTAGAGGCAATAATGTATATTAATATGGATACATTTTCAGATTAACGGGAAGATTTATAACAATTCTGCATCTATTCTTAAATAAATTTCTTAAAATTATAGTATTTTGTTTTAAATACAGTATTTGAAAAATTTATATACAGCAATATAATAATGTTGCATCGAAAATAAATGAACGACTTTTTTGAAATTTCATTAACTATGTGGTAAAAGAATATTTTTTTAATATTTATATTTATTTCATGGATGCAGTCGAATGGTTCGATGAATCTTTATATAATACTTGTAATCACTAATTAATTAGAAGGTTGTTCTTAAGTGAATTTTTAAAGAGTTGTGAATATATAAATGATTTTAAAGTATATATACGATATGAGTATATTCAGAGTGAATCAAAAGTATTCCTATCGCGATTTACTGTTGCGCACTGTATCAGAGGCTTTTGTATATTAATTGAGGAGGAATTATGCATAAGTGTTAGTGATTTTATTTCTCTTCCTTCCTTCTTCTTTGCTAATGTGTAACATTTGTGTGATTTTATTGTCGCTCTTCTTCTGATAACTGGCAAAAGTAGTGGAGCTAAAACGCTTGTATGCACCAAGTTTTTAAAATGTGCCAGCACATTTCTTTTATTTCTGACAGTGCATTCTTTGATGAAAGTTATTTATTTGGGTGTGGATCCTATCAACTCTTAATGTTTTGTCCATCTTTTATGAAATACTATTTCTATATCTTTGCTAAGTTTTTCTTTAATTACTTGGATTTTATGATACTTTATAGCATCAGAGTAAATATTTTTCAAATCGGACATGTAGATGGTACATTTACTCATATTTGACGAATTATCTAATTTTAAATTTCTCTATGATAACAAATGAACATTATCTTTCAAAAAACCTGTTCTTTGTGATACATGTCGACTTCCTTTTTTGTGAGAATTAAGAGCCCACACTAGTCACTACAAAACACCCTGATGATAATGTTAAGTTTATGAAAGTGTTATTTTCAAAAATCTTGCTCAAATTTTAATAATTTTACATGATTTGTCTTGCATAGAATGGCGGAGGACAATATGCAACCGGGAATGATTTTACGTTTTCGATTTTGGTTTCAAATTTTTCTTTAAAAATTGACAATACTTTAAATTTTGAAACCGGTTGGAACCGGTTCTGAAATTAAATTTATCATAATATCCAAACATATATAACCAGTATTGAAAAAGCAAAAACTGGATCTGTTGTAGTAAGGCCTCAGCGAACCTACGAAAAAAAAAAAATCTTACATATGACCGAAGTATTTGTAAACCTTTTGTAAAGTTTTTTTTTTTTTTTTTTTTTTTTTTTTTTTTTTTTTTTTTTAAGTGACTTGAGTGGCATCTTAAGTTCAGTTCTCGATAAATAAACAAAGTTATACTTTGACAAAAAAAAAAAAAAAAAAAAAAAAAAAAAAAAAAATCCAATTAGTATGTTTCCTCCCCCCCCCCCCCCCCAAACTAAAAGGTTCTGTTATAACTCTGAAGTTTAATTGGATTGAGACATTTTATTTTAGAATCTCTTAACACTGTTAGATTTAACACTTTCGATATTATCGTGATACTGAATATCTATAATGTATTCATCGATTGTGTGATGATATTTTCCTGTTTACAGGAGGCAGAATGACAAACTGTGATTTCCTCATCCTGTGTGACCCTTTCAAAATGATAAAAAAAAACTATTGTTAATGTTTTAAAAGTAGCGAAGCCGTTTATACAATATAATTAGAGGATTTCACTACAAATTACTAATACTGTAGCGTTTTCTAATTGCTTTCTGCTCTACATATAAGAAAGTATTCAAAATGAGCAAAAAGTCCCCCTAAATGTGATGAATTAATTATCTATGTAAGTTTGTGGCGTAATAATATATGCACTTCATCTTTCAAAATATCTATAATTTGTGTTACATGTAGACTTACTTTTTCCTCAGAGTTAGTTTAGTTGCTTAAAAATAAACAAAGTCACACATAATCACACATAATATATATATATATATATATATATGTATATATATATATATCATC
This sequence comes from Maratus speculifer, assembly GCA_964019185.1. Classification (NCBI taxonomy): domain Eukaryota; kingdom Metazoa; phylum Arthropoda; class Arachnida; order Araneae; family Salticidae; genus Maratus; species Maratus speculifer. Next base: position 127,662,733 of record OZ025297.1, on the reverse strand, counting down.
AGTACATTTTTCCCAAAAATAAAATGTTGTATTGTAACTTTCAATTTTAATTCCAAGATTTCTAAGAATTGTTTCAAATGTGTCCGTCGATTGCGTGATGAAAATTTTCTGTTTACAGGAGGGCAAAATGACATACTGTGATTTTGTCTTATTGCGTGACTCGCATTATCTTTCAAGATGATAAACGTCTAATGTTAATAATTCAAAAGTAACGACGCTTATATATAGAATATAACCAGAGAATTTCACTGTAAATTACTAATTCTGAAGTGTTTGCTTATTACTTTTTTCCATACGCATATGAAGGTATTGGAAATCAGCAAAATTTTCCTCTATATTTGATGAACCATCTAACTTTAAATTTGAGTCGTGATAATATATGAACTTTATCTTTCATAATAGCGATAATTTGTGGCACATGTATTTTTTTTTCCTGAGAGTTAGTTTAATTGCCTATAAATAAAGTCACATTAATATATATATATATATATATATATATATCTTCAGTATACACTGCTAAAAATCTGCAGCATTTTATCCAGGCATTTGACCGTTTTCTACAATAAAAGTTAAACAACCGTCTTTTTACGTTATTCTAAACATATTATTACCAATTTTATGGTCAGAATAGAGTTAAATTACGGTTATGTTACTGGATTTTCAGAAAACGGTGAAATGACTTTACAAAATGCTGCAAGATTTTTAACAGTGTATGTTTTGCAAAAAAAAAAAAAAAAGATTCTGTTATAGCTGTGATGTTTAACTTGATTGAGATGTTTTGTTTTAGAAATTCTTAAAGCTGTTAAACTTAACACTTTTGATTATCATGATACTGAATTATTTATAATGTGTTCGTCGTTTGTGTGATATTGACAAACTCCGTTTTACTGTGATTGCGTGAATCGCATTATCTTTCAAAATGATAAAAATCTACTGTTAACAATTCAAAAGTAGCAAAGCCTATTTATACAGTATAATCAGAAAATTTCACTGCAAATTACTAATACTGCAGTGTTTTCGAATTGTTTTCTGCTATATACATAAGAAAGTTTTCAAAATGAGCAAAAATTTCCTCTATATTTGATGAAGTATCTAACTAAATTTATGGCGTAATAATATATGAACTTCATCTTTCAAAATATCTGTTATTTGTGTTACATGTAGATTTACTTTTTACTCAGAGTTAGTTTAGTTGCCCATAAATAAACAAACTCACACATGAAAAAATCTCATCAGTCCATTTTTCCTCAAACAAAAATGTTCTGTTGTAACTTTGAAGTTTAATTGGATTCAGCTTATTTGTTTTAGAAACACTTAAAGTTGTTAGACTGAACACTCGATTATATTGATGCTGAATTATTTCAGAGTTTCCGTCGATTGCGTGATGAAAATTATCTATTTAGAGGAGGGCAAAATGACAAACTCTGATTTTGTTTTATTGCGTAACTCGCATTATCATTCAAAATGATAAACGTCTAATTTTTCAATTCAAAAGTAACGAGGCTTATTTATAGAATATAATTAGAGGATTACCCTATAACTTCTTTAGACCTGAGGTACACAAATGTTTATCTCCGTTCTTTTCCTCATAAAAATTAAACTGTTCAATTTCTTTTGCATTTTTACTTTACTTCTATACAGATGAAAGTTTTTTTCTTTAAAACAAAACTAATAAATGTCAGCACTGATGAATATTACATCATAAAATAAATATTATTTTCATCCGAGTTTCGAAAATACCTTCAAGACATTGTGGCTAAGAAAGTAAGAAATATTCATGATTATTTAACTTAAATGCTTTACAATAAAAATTTTTGAGGATTTGCTGGTCATTTACGTGTTTAAAGACCTTAATTTTGTTATTGCGCAAATTTATACTACTGATAGTTAAGCTGATGTGTTAAGGGGATTAGTACTTGTAGATCCACATTTGTAAACCTAAATTACCAGTCCCTTAAAGTACTGATTTCATAAAAATGATTGTTTCTATCATCTATATGGTGTCACTTTGATTATGCAAAATCAATAAATATATATTTGTAGAGTTATTTTATGCTCAGATATGAAGAGTATAAATTACTAATTCTATAGTGGTTGCATATTTCTTTATTCCATTACGATTAGAAAGCATTGGAAACGAAGTTCTCAACAAATCATCCTAGAAGAAAGTTATTGGTTCCGAACTATTTGTAATAAAATCTAATTTTAAATGATGTATATAAATTTGCTTAGGAATCTATGTACCCAAATACAAACCCAAATTCCTTTTTTTGTTGAACAATAATAACTGAAAAGAAGTAATAGCTATTTTTAGAATATATTAAACGTTCTATTTTGTGTTTTTACAGCAGTTTAAGTTAGATTATTAATAGTATTTATTCAATATTGAGCTTGATTGGTAATTTAATGAATGCATAGAACATTAAATAGGATTTTAATTTTATATTAACCCGTCAGCTAACCTACTGAGTTAAAATCTACTTGAACACATTTTTTTGTTTTCAAAAAAAAAAAAAAAAAAAAAAAAAAAAAAAAAGAGACGTTTTTAACTTTTGTTGTAATTTTTGTTGCTGTCAAGGTCAAGCTCGATTAGATAACTTTTTTTTTGCTAACTTGGAAAGAAGAATATGGCTCTTGTGTTTAAAAAATTAATCCCTCGCCTTTACAGACGGTTCATCTCGATAAGTTCATTTCTTACGGAAAAATATACACTCAAATAATTTTAATAAAATATTAAGATAAAACATACTTGTATATATTGGTGAAATATTATTAAATGTAATAATTATCCATTTTGTAAGATAATTCAGGTTTTACGGGGTAAAACAAATCATCTGCATATTTTTTTTTTTTTTGGGGGGGGGGGGAAGAAATGTTTATAGAAATTAATACCAAATCTCAAAATAAATATGAAAAACATGATTTTTTTCAAAAAAGGAGTAGTATTGATTAATTTTACAATACAGAAGTGGATTAATTAAGAAAAAAAAAAAAAAAGAAAAAAAAAAAAAAACATTTAACCAACAATATAGATCGAGAGAAAATTAAATGAGATTTCAACCATACGTGTTCTAACGCTAAAAGTGTTGGCGCTTGTGTTAGCGGGTTAAATCTCAAGTTAAATTTCTTTTAAATTGTCTCAGAAAATAACAAAATGCCCACTTATTGCGATATTATTGCACAGTTATTATATCTAATGCCTTGGATTTTTGTTAAACTGGATTTTTCACGTGTCTGTTTTTCGCGTGATAAATATTTCTCGTTTGGACGATACGAAAATATAAACAAAGTTTTATCCCTTTGCGTGACTATTATTATCTATAAAAAAAATAAATAAATGTCTAACGGCATTAATGCAAAAGTAGATTTTTTTTTCTTTTCTAGAAAACACTTCCCAGTGGATTTTATATTTATTTAATACAATACGTTAGGAATTTCGAAATATATATACTTATTACTATGCTCGATTTAATTTGCAATATATGGACAAAAACTCGCATTACTTTTATAATATTAAGGTATCCTTTTTCATATTATTTTATCTGTCGAAAAATCCATTATTTTTAAATTCAATATCTTAAAGAAAGGTATTTTATTTGACATACCATTACATAATTGCATCATACACGCACATAAATCATACAATATTTTTGTTAAACAAAACCTGTGTTATTTCTAAAAATATCAAAGTGATATTTTGATACAAATGCTTAACTATTCACTGCACCTGTGCCACATCTGCACATATCTAAAAACATTATAATTTGCATTATGTACACTGTTAAAACTAAAGATTGCATATGGCACTTCTAGGGGTGAAACGTTGTCCCGTCAGCGACACCCCTAAGGGAGCCAGAATTGCACCCCATGACACCGCATAGGGTGCCATGAGGGTACCTTGGGGTGCCATGTGGTGCCATGGGGTGTCTTAGGGCACCTCAATTAGTGCAATTCTGGCTCCCTTAGGGGTGTCGCTGACGGGACAATCGTTTCACCCCTGGAAGTGCCGTATGCAACCTTTATTTTTAACAGTGTTCCGTGAATTTGGCCAATATGATCATTGTAACTGATTAAAAACAGTCCAAACAAGTTAGAAATTGCACGTGAAGCGTAGCAAATGACATGCGTTCGTACGATAACGAAGTTTCAAAAATATCACTCTCATATATCACTCTCATAAAATTGTAAATAAATAATAGTAAATAGAGCATCAAACAATGTTCTCCCTATAACATTATGTAATGGAAATCTTTTGTGTGGCCTTGTAAAACAATAACAAATGTCTTTGCACCACAGATTGTGCAAAATGTATATTATAATATGTACATTATAGATGCATACTAATTTTATTATTTTCGAATGAGTGTAACACCATTAAAGTGCATTTAAAACATTTTTCCCATTGGCCATAATGTAACAGAATACTTTTAATTGTCCCTGTAATTGATCTTTGTATCCGATTTTCATAAAATTTTAAATGGCTCGACAAAACTATGTAATAATTATGTATTTTAAATTTCAAACTATTCGATTGGGTAGTTATTGCGTTGTTATATGTGGAGGGACAGACTGAACAACAACTATAGGTGCTACGTATTTACATAATTACGAACGCACCTAAAAATAGAATAACACTTATTTTGTTTATGACAAATAGCTGCATTTGGCAAAAAAAGTAAAAACAATTAAGCTATTAATGCAAAATTTATTTTTAATACTTTTTTATGAATACGTACTAATATTAATATAAAGATAATAATTGTAATATAATGAAAGTTGCAGAGTGTTAAGTAGATTAAATTACTTAATTTAAGCCTATTCAATTGCAAAATACTACAGACAATATTTAAAAACCCTACTTTTGTACATAGGGTACACTCTATAATGTATCACATTTTATCTGAAAAATTTAATTTATTGGGGGTTTTTAACAATTTTTTCAATTATTATACCTATATATAGATTTCAAATAATTTGTTTCATAAAAGTATAAAAAATCATTCGGTGAACGCTTTTTTCAATTGAATTTTTATTGCTTTGAGTCACTTAAATCTGTTAGATTTATCACGATTAGTATTACTCAAACTAAATATTTCATATATACGATCGCGTGATATATCCTTTCTGTTTACAAGATACAAAATGACGATCTGAGATTTCGTCTTTTTGCGTGACTTAATTTATCGTAGAAAATAATAAAGCTCTAACATTAATGATTCAAAAGCATCACAGCCTAAGTTGATAATGCCATTATATGTGTATTTTGTAGTTTTTATTCTTTAAAACATAGAATTTTTACAACATTTATTTACTCTTTTATTTTGTTCCAGTTTTAGTACAGTAACCTAATTTTTGGATAATTCAAAAATTGTAAAGCTAAATAAAAATAATAGATTTATCAAAATCAGTATTTATAAAACTAACCATTTCATGTATTCAATAGGTGAGTGATAAATATTTTCTGTTTACATGATACTAAATGCCGAACTGAGTTTTCGTCTTTTTTCACGAATCAAATTATCATAGAAAATAATAAAAATCTAACATTAAATATTCAAAAATATCAAGACCTAAGTATGCATTATATGTGTATTTTGTAGCCTTTAATCATTAAAACATAGAACTTTTTGCAACATTTATTTACATTTATATTCTTTCCATTTTTAGTTCATCAACGTAAATTTTGGATGATCCAAAAACACTAAAACTTAAAAAAAAAAAGATTTATTACGATCAATATATGTAAAATTGAACATTTCATGTATCAAATGGTAGCGTGATAATTGTTTTCTGTTTACAGGATACAAAATGAAGAACAGAGTTTCTGTCTTTTTGCGTGTCTTAAATTATCTTAGAAAAGAATAAAACTCTAACATTAAGGATTCAAAAGAATCACGGCGTAAGTAGTGAATAACATTGTATGTGATTGTGTAGACTTTATTCATTAAAATATAGAATTTTTAGCCACATTTATTTACCTTTTTTATTCTACTCCAGTTTTAGTATGTCAATATAAATTTTGGATATTTTAAAAATAGTAAAGCTTAAAATAAAAAAATGGATTTATCACGATCAATATTTGTGAAACTAAACATTTCATGTATCCAATGCTCAGTTGATAAATATTATTCTGTTTACAGGATACAAATGGAAGAACTGATTTTCTGTGACTCAAATTACACTGTAAAAAAATCCGTTAAATTTACAGCAAAAACTTCTATAAAATTAGATGTAATTTTTTATTACATCTGCAAGTTTTACGGCAAAAACTTCCAGCAACATTGCTGCCAGGTGTTTTTACCGTATATATAACGGATTTTATTTTTACAGTGTGTAAAAAAAAAGTAATGAAATTCTGACATTTATGACTCAAAAGTAGCACGGTCTAAGTATAAAATATCATTATTTGTGGATTTTATAGTATTTATTCGTTAAAATATAGAATATTTTGCAAAATTTATTTAACTTTTTATTCTTTTCCAATTTTAGTACATTAATATAAATGTTGGATAATTTAAAAATAGTAAAGCTTAATAAAAATAATAGATTTTTCACGATCAGTATTTGTAAAGATGAATATTTCATGTAGCCAATAGTTGCGTGATAATTGTTTTCTGTTTATAGGATACAGAATGACGAACTGAATTTCCCTCTCTTTGCGTGACTTAAATTATCTTAGAAAAGAATAAAACTCTAGTATTAAGGATTCAAAAGTATCACGGCGGCATAAGTAGAGAATAACAGTATATGTGGATTTTGTAGTCTTTACTCGCTAAAACATAGACTGTTTTGGAATATTCGTTTACCTTTTTATTCTTTTCCAGTTTTTATACATCATCATAAATTTTGGATAGTTCAAACATAGTAGAGCTTAATAAAAGAATAGTATTATAACAATATTTTTTTCACATAAGTTAGTATTTTTATAGTGCTTACTAATTAACTCATGATGTGATATTTAATGCTGAAGAAAGTTTTAATTATATATTCTTGTCACATTATCATATTATAAAATATACGTTACATATTCGCAATACTAGTAAAAAAAAACTTCTGTTGGAGGTAACCGTGTTTTAACTATGTATAAAATCCATTACAAAATAAAATTTATAATGTATCTGTTACGCAATTCAGTATTAGAGCATTTAAAGTTTATGACTTTATGTGGATTAGCATCAACAAATGATTTTATTTGGTCTACTGAACAAAGTGAGGTAGAGGCATAAAATTAGGATCAACAGATTTTGTTCTTAAACTACTTTTTCATGAGTGATATTATTGTTATAAACTTTAAGGGATTTAATATTCCTTTGTTTTTATTAACCTAAAAATGTTAGATTAAACATTTTATTATAAAAATTAAAAAACTTTTTAAAATAGTTTAAGATATAGTGTGGCTTCAGTTTGGCTACTCGTTGTTTTAAGCAAATGACAGGGATCTAATTCTTGTAAAAAAATTTGGATTTCCAAGTTAATAAGTTTTGCTACAGCATTTTTGTTAATAAAAATGAGTTTAGTAATATTTACATTTTGTTTCAAATAAAATTCCATTACATTATGGATTATGGAAGAAATGATTTATAATGTCTTTATTTGCCTTACACAGTTCGAAATATACATTAAAAAATCCAAAATTCGCTTAAAGAGCATTACTGCATAGCATACAAAGTGTTCATCACTCGTTTATATACTTATTAAACACAGTTACAGTACAATTTCTATCAGCGATGATTACTGGAGGTGCTTTATCATTTTAGATAATGCGTTTGTTAGTTTAATTAAATTGCTGAATCGTACGTGTTTTGTCTAAATTATATAGATCATATATATAGTTCTACAAAAAATCCTCATTAGCATTACTATCTATGGGAGTGAGTTGCATAATTCTGGTTTTTAATTGTGTTAGTATATTAGGATAGAGCAGCATTTAGAATATGGGTATATTATGAAAATAAAGAAATTAATACAGAGAGGTATGGAAAAAATGGCTACATGGCCGAATATCGATTTTAATTACTGAAATAAATTCTTAGTTGTGTTATGCATACATCTGTAAAGTGAATTTTTACTTAATGTGGGATCTATCAAATCATGTAAAAGAATATTTTTTCTTGTGTGCGCATGCGCAGACAAAAAAAAATGTGGAAGAATGTTTTTAATTTTTTTAAAAATCAACTTATTTCTATAAATATACATTCTATTCTCCCACAAATGAATTCATATATTGTACAATATCCATATACTTGTAATCTATAGCCATATATCATTTCTCACATTTCCTTCTTCAGGGAGATCCCAAAAAGTATTATTTTCTTCGGTTTTTTGTTGGTCCCCAATTGCCCTTAATGATCTGATCTCCGTTGATAAATATTAAGTCGAACATATTTTTTATATGTCTGATTCTTCAGATATATTCCACATAAATACCTTTAAATATTCGACAAAATCTTTAAAAATGAAAATGTCTGGTCATTAATAGCCATATAGTTTATTCACAGTTAATGTTTTAAAGTAACGTATTGCTATATTTTGCAATTAAATAAGCTTAAAATAATTAAATTCATCTGCTTAACACACTTCAACTGTTGATGTTTTAACTATTCAGTAAAAATCATGAAAAGAAATTTTATCTTAATAGCTTGATCATTTTTCTTAAGAACGAATTTTATTTTTTTGTGAAGTGCAGCCATCTGAAATAGACAAAATAAGTGATATTGTATTCTTTGGATTATTCCTGATTAGGAACAGATATCAAATTCCCCAAATTCATGGCAGATAATTAAAGTTTTACAATGAAATTGATGATGAATTGTTTTTTAAGTGTGTGTCAGATAATTGGTGCTACAGTAATAGACTTAATTTACGTATCTTTCCACATGTATAACTACTAAGTAACGTATATTAATTTCTTCTCATTTTGTAACGAACTGTCGAATGTTGTGAGTATATTTAATACTCATTAGGTCGCTGGTTCAATTAATACTACTAATAATACTTAAAAATTCTTTATATACAAATTATTTACATATTATTTACATTTCGAAAAAAAGAATACAGATCCAGCGAACACACAATAGGTCCGCTAAGATCGCCGAAAACCAAAACAATAACAAACGATATTCCAATGTTGCCAAAACGGCAAACCTAAAGTACAATAGAATGCGCCAAGCAGACGCGCGACATCCAAGATTATGGTGAAGCCGTTACAAAAGAATGCGCCATAAAGACGCGATATACAAGATTATGGTGAAGCCGTAACACATATGGATACCAAATGTACATGTTATAAAATAATCAAATATGATCTAAAAATATATTATAATAATGCTTCAGCTTTTATATGCATTCGTGCTTTTCAGCAGAATTTAAGTATAACATCAGTTAGTAGATAATATTACTTACCAATTATCATTGGCTATTTGCTGTTGCATCACTGTTTTTAAAGGTGATATTAATTTATTTCTTTATTTAAATGTTTGATGACTGCACTGTTTAGATATTTTTATATGTGGTCTTTGCATTATAATCGTTCGTTTTATTAACGTGTAGATTTTATTCATTCGTAAAACTACAGGAAAGCCAAAAGACAAATGATATTTTAATGCAACCGAATTATTAATTTTTGACATGGCTTGTACCGATTAAAGAAAAATGAAAATTTTCATTCAGTTAGATTGTTTTTGTAATATATATTGACTATTATTTTTTGTTAAAATGTGTAATGATTACTTTTCGTGTTCAGTAACCACATTCGTATTTAGTAGAGAATTTTCTATTCCAGGACTTGATATAACATTCTTTAACGTCATGTCTCAGAGAATTAGACAGAAATTTTACAATACTTCTACATATTACTTAACTTACATTTATCAATAGAAAAATGTATGCATCATTTTAAACTTAAAAATGTACAATTGCAATAAAAAAATATTTAATCTTCACACAGTTTATTTTATTTTTAAATAAGGTAAAAAAGAATTATATGCAATTTCACACACCAGAATGAATGTTATAACACATTTTTTTTTACATTTAAAAAAATAATAATATCTTATATACTTAGCTATACCTGATATAAGAGAAAATATGTGTTTGAGTTCTCGGGTCGATATGAATAAATGTCTTTACTTTTAAATTCTCATCTTTAAAATTTCATAACATAAATGCATAGAAAAATTTAGCAAGCATAGGAAATAACTCAAAATTTATTAACATCTCGGAAACATATATCTTTGAAATCTTGTTTAAATTATTCTGAAAAATCCTATCATTTCTCTCAAATTAACCTGCCAATTAAGTGAATGAGTAAAAGATGAAAACTGTGTGTTTGGAACACTAATTAGATTTCAAATAACAGCCATTAACAGAGTTTTCCCTGTGGATGACTCCATTTCTCTCTTTTTACTCCATTCGCAGCATTACACACCCAATTTTCTAATGTGAATGTCCGAATGATTGATGATGTATTAACTCTAATGAGAATTTCAAGATTTTTACATTCATATTTTAACGATTTCTTTCCTAATGGACGCAGTTATATTTTCGAATATAATTTATGTGGTTTAGACGGGATTTCACAGTGATTATTGCTTCCCTTTCTATAATATAATAATTCATAACGATTTAATATTATAAACTTATTTATGCTTAGCATCCCATTTTTGCGATTCTTCGAACTTTATTACAGGGTGACAACTATTGAACAATATGAAATAAAACGTAAATTATTTAAAAACTACTGAGTGCGCAAACTTTATTCAACATGTAAACGTCACTACATACATTTGCAATTAGGTTATTACATGATCGATATGGCTCAGCTATAATGTTGCGCAGACGAACAGCAAAATTATGCATGACCGGCTGAAGTGTTGAACATTGATGTTATCAATTACCTCTTGAATGGCAGTTTTCAAATTAGAAATAGTTTTAAGGTTATTTCTGTACACATTGTCTTTAATGTAATCCCAAAAAAGAGTCGTGTGCGTTTAGATCTTGAGACTATGTTGGCCAAGTGAGTCCTATTCCAGTAGACTCTAATTACCTCAGAGACTGAACGCAATCTCCAAAGTGTTTCTCCAGGACATCAAATATGTCCGATGGATTCTAGCACTGTCTTGCATGAACCACATCTTGTCGAAATCTGGATCGCTTTCAGTTATGGGAATGAGACAATTTTCCAAATCTTTTACATGCCTTTCGGTAGCGACCATTCTATCAGCAAATATTGGACGGATTATTCCGTGACTGGACATTAAACAACACATATGTCACCTATTGAGGGTGGAGAGACTTCTCGATCGTAAAATGCGGACACTTAGTCTCGTAAATGCGCCAATTTTTCTTATTGACGAAGTCATCCAAATGAAACTGGGCTGACAACAACAAGTTGTGAGCGCATGTGCATGCTGATTCTCATGCCAGCAGACAACCGCGACGTTTGTACTTCATCACGCAAACCGATCAGAAATTATGACGCTTTTTATTTCATATAGTTCAATAATTGTCACCCTTCTAAGTTTGTATAAATTTCTACTTCTTCATAACAAGAAAATTGTATGAAATAATTATCTATAAATATATCTGTTACTGAGAGTGGTAGCATAAGATCAATATCTATTTGCTTAAATGAATCTTTTTTTTTCAGTATTTATAGTCTTTTTTTTCATTTTTCAAGTGATTGGAATGTAAAAAGCACATTTTATTTGTATACTTTTTATCCATTACTCAAATTAATAATGCATATTATCGGCTGGTAGACTTCTTTTATTGCATTTTTTTTTAATGATATGGTCAAGCCTACTTTTTTATACTTTTTTTGTGGCTTAGAAAATACAAAGTAGAACCTGTCAAATTTCTCTGAAATAAAATACTTAAGAATTAATTTTTTCATTGATTTATGATAAACCTAGATTAAAATTACACCTTAATTACAATAAAATTGCACCTTTCATTTGAAATTATAACTCTTAAACTAATAATAATAAAGCTAAAGTTAACAAAATATTTCTATAAATCTCAGTTGTAGAAATTATTAAAGCTAACTTTAATCGCATATGTAAGCTACAAAAAAAATAATAAAGATTTGTAATTATGATAAAGTTATCAATTAAGGTTATCATGCTAGTATTCCAAAAAGAAAAAAAAATCATCTTCTTTGACGCAGTTATAGAATTTTTCAAACGTAAAATCTAAATCCGACATCATTTTCACCATATCAAAATTTACATATGCACCTTTCACATCTGTATTCAACTGTTTAAAAAAATTGGTACGTTAATTTGAAAATATTGAAATGATTTTAATTCATAAATTGAAGTCTGCTCAAACATATACTAAACAATTTATATTCTTTTAAATGCAAATGAAATTTTGCAAATGAGACCAAAATTCGCCGGGTTTTATAACAGAAAATATTCTAGACACAGCAGGTATTTTAATTACATTTTTTTAATGAAAAAATGACAACATAAAGATATAGTTATCTGCTTTTTTAGGCCTTTTCTCCCCTTTGCTTTTAATAGAAATGGAGTACTTTTGTTACCAAAATTAGAAAAACGGTATTAAAAACCTAAAAAAGTAACATTGAAAAATAAATTAAGATGTATTTTTCAAATAGATATCATTTGAAAGTGCAATTTTTTCTATCGATGGTGTAAAAAATTAAAAATATGTGATGTTAAAAAAATTGAAAAATGTGCAGTAGTAAAAAATTGCCAAACCGAAATTGCATGACGTATGTCTTACGCACAGATATATTTGGCTTTTATAATATAGATAGTAAATTAGTTACGAATGGATATTTTTATTAGCCATTTACAAGACAAGTATTTATGTATATTCCTATTCAAGATGATTATGAAATACATTTTCTGTAAAAAAAATAAATATATACTTAGTGGTTCAAAAAAATACAAATTTTATTATATGATATACAATTTAAAAGCTTGTTTTATATAAATTTAGGTAAAAGATATAATTATGCCTAATATACTGTTATGGGTATTATACATTTCCTATATTTTTTAAGCATATTTTTATCAAATATATATTTTTAGCGTAATTTTTTTAGTGTTTTTCCGGTTCATTTTAGGAAATTTATAGATGATTTTATCAATAAATTTCAGAAAACAAAAATTTAGACATAATTGGGGTAAAACTAGAGTCATATTTCAAGAAATAACCAATAAACATTTTTTTTCAAGAATAAAAATTGTACAATGAGATCTGTTAGTGAATATACTCATATGCTTAATTATGTGCAAGATTTTGAAATCTAGATGAAAACATTCTTTTATTTTTTAATAAATTTAAAACTTTTAACCACAAAGAAATAATAATGTGAAAATCAATTTCATATTTTTAAATATTTCTCTAGCATATAACTTCGAGCTCTGGTTGGAATTAGTCTAAAAATGTTTCTTACATTATGCAAATTAGTATGCCAATTAGAGAAATGAGTAAAAGTGGAAAATTATGTGTTTAAAACACTAATTAGATTTCAAATAACGGTCATTTTCATAATTTTCGTTGCGGTTGACTTCATTTCTCTATCTTCATTTCTCATTTATGTTGAGCTTTTCACACACACACCCTATTTTTTGTTGCGAACGTCTCAATGATTGATGATTTCAGAATTCTAACCACAATAACTAGAATTCTAGATTCTTCTTTTAACGGTTTTACTTTTAATGAATTATTTAAGTTTTAAAATTACATTTATTTAAATTTTTATTATTTTGTGTTTTTTGCCTGTATGTCTATATGGTTATAATATAATAAAAATAAAATATTTTCAATATTAAATGTAGTTTGGCCTTTTGCGCGAAAAATATGCTATTGTTATATTTTTTTACAAATTCTTTCAATAATCATACAAAACAAACTTTGTGTGCTCTAGTTTATTTTCTTTATGCTCGCAATTATTTAAATACTTATCCCGATAATCGTCGTCTGCATTGTCCCTTCGTCTTTCCGTTTTATAAAAGCGCAAAAACTACCAAAATATGTGGTTTGAAATTTAATATGCATTATATTAAAGGAATTTTGTCAAGTCATTACAAATTTCTGAAAATGGAATAAAAACCTTTAAAGATATTAATAAAAATTTACTTTATTCTAGTAAAAAGTACTATATGTAACTAATTCAGTGATATCACATGATAGGTAAAGATTCTAGAATGCCATGGTAATTTCGTGATATCTAGATCGGAATTAGATTATTTCTGCTTGACTGAATTCATTACATATAATTTTTAAAAAATTGTATTCATGATTTTTATATAGAGTATAACGTTTTTTGAAAGAAAATTTCAATGGAAATAAAGCTAACTGTTGTAAGAAAGCATCTCCGTTTGCGATGTTTCACGTACTATTTTCAACTTGTTTAGATTATGTATACGCAGTTGAATATTTTTGAGATATCTCATAATAGCTTAATCTCATATCTGCGTTTCCTACCATAAAGTTCGACGATACAATTATGGATTTTGTTTTATTTAATTCATATAAAGTTCTGATAAGTTAATGTTTCATGAAAATCATTAAATTATTTTGAAAATACATACAATAACATGATTAATGACAAAAAAATCTATTAAAAAAGAATAAATGTAAAAATTCTACTGAATGCTATAGAATAATGTATAATTCTCTTACAATCAATACAATTTCATTAAAAATACAGCTACATGAATGTAAATGTACGAATATTTACCTTTTTATTAACTTCTCTGCAATGTACATCATTGCAATGCTTTTTAATTTGACTCAAACATTTCTGTTATATCTTGTTAATTAGTATGTCAATTAGGTGAAATAGGAAATGCTGAAAATTATATTTGAAACGCTAATTAGATTTCAAATAACTGTCATTAACACAATTTTCGTGGCGGAAGATTTTATTTTATTTGTCTTTTTATTTCATTTTCAGCATGCTATTCAATTTCCGAATGCGAAAGTCCGTGTGATTCATACCATTGGAACTGTAATGGGAATATTAAGGTTTCTACAGTCATATTTTAACAATTTCTTTTCGAATGAACTTAGACTTTCTAATAAAATTTCTTTGATTTGTGTTTTTACCGTCATTACAATTTTTCTGTATAGACAATTATGGCAAATTTTTAATAAGTTTTATTCACTGATCTCATAAAAAAAATGAACTCATTAAAAATAAATGAGTTCTGTTTATAAAACGTATAACTAAATATGTATTTATTTTCTACTTCTTCTTCTTCTATCTAATAGATTATTTTGTACATCAAACGTGCATCATCTAGGTTTCTTCCATAATTTTTTACGATATCGTTGATTACCACTGTAATTAAGTATGTTGCATATTTTCTATTTTCTTCTCATCTTTTTTTTGTTTTCCGATGCAATGACATAAAAAAAAACATATATTAGTATTATTTTCAAAATATTTTAGATTTAAAAGAAAAAATATAAGTCATGCGTCAAACAAAAATTATAAAACTCATTCCAACAAACTTATAATACTATAAAAATGACTTCACTGTTTAATAATTTGAAAATTTTAATCTAAGTAAACAAATTGAGAAATCTATTGAGATCTACAAATTGAAAATCTATTTTCAGCATAATTTTTCTGTTTAATGAGGATATTTTAAATACCGTTTTGCAGCACTGAATACGATTTATAGATCTAAATATTTTATAGGATTTTTTAAATATTAGCTTAATCAGAACATCGTCATAGCTAAAATGATGTTTCTACTAATTTCTTTTTTTAAATTGAATTCTTATAAATTTGCAGTAATTTTATTACTAAATCACTATTATTTCTGATAAAAAAATTTAAGATTATTAAAAAAGGATATAAAAATTTATGAACAGTTTCATTCACTAACATAAATTAATGCCGCTTTCTGTTATATTTGCGTAAGACATCACAAGATACATATTAAAAATTTCATGAATTATAGAAATTTTTAAATTATATATATTAAAAATGTAATCGAGCAAATATTTTCTTTTTTTTTTATTAAATTCCCAGAAATGTACGTCATTGAAATACTTTTTAGTTTGACTCAAACATTTCTGTTATATCTTGTTAATTAGTATGCCAATAAGGTAGAATAACAAAAGGTGAAAATTGCGCTTGAAATCCTAATTAGATTTCAAATAACTGTCATTAACAAAATTTTCATTGCGGAAGACTGGACTTTATTTCATTCGCAGCATACAATCCAATTTTCTAATCCGAATGTCTGTATGATTGTCTGTACCATTAGATCTATAGAGGGACTATTAAGGTTTCTACGTTCATATTTTAGCGATTTTTTTCTAAATTGATTCAGTTAGACTTCCTAAAAATGCCTCTTAGTATTAAGAGTGTTTTTTGTGGTTATAATGTTTCTGTATAGACAATTACAACATAATGTTAAAATTAGTCGGTGATATCGTAATCAACATTTTAATAAAATTTTTATTTTACTTAAGAAAGGTGTTATAATAATTAAAAATAAATGACGTTGACATGTTTCGGATCCGTCTAATAAGATCCATAATCATAAAAAAAATTTTTATTATGATTATGGATCTTATTAGACGGATCCGAAACGTGTCAATGTCATTTATTTTTAACTTTTATACAATGTCATTTATTTTTAATTATTATAACACCTTTCTTAAGTAAAATAAAATTTTTATTAAAATCTTTATATAAAATGTGAATCTTTTAAAATCTGGTGATTTAAAAAATCTACTGGATTTAAAAAAATTGATTTCGTAAAGAGTTCTGTTTGTAAAATGTATGAATAAGTTAGAATTTTTTGTTAATATAATCGATTTTTTATACATCAAACGTGCAGTACCTAAGTTTATTTTACCAATTTATACTATATCGTTGATTACTACTGTAATTATGTTACCCGTTTTCTCTTTTCTTCTAATCTTATTTGTTTCTCAATGCACTGCAATAAAAAATTCTGGTATTCGTTTCGAAGTATTTTATAATTAAAATGAAAAAAATAAGATATACGTTGATTATGAAACCCATTCCTATACATTATTGATTCTGTAAAAAAAAAAAAAAAAAAAAAAAAAAAAAAAAAAAAAACTTCATCGTATTATAATTTGAAAGTTTATGCCTAATTTAACATTTTGAGAGATAAACATTCGAAAACCTATTTTCAATAATAATAAAAAAAAAATCTTGGTATTCCTTTCGAAATATTTTATAATAAAAATTAAACAATATGTAATACGCTGATTATGAAACCCGTTCCAATACATTACTGATATTGTAAATAAAAACTTCATCGCATTATAATTTGAAAGTTTATGCCTTTTTTAACATTTTGAGAGATAAACATTAGAAAACCTATTTTCAACATAATCCATCTATATTCAGACAAGCATTTAAATATTTTTTTGCAATCCTAAATATGACGCATAGATATAAACATTTTATAGTTTAATATACAGCAATTTCAAATGTTAGCTTTATGAGAACATCGTTATAACTAAAATAATATTTCAACTACAAATTTTTATTTTTGTAACTCAATTCTTAAAAATTTACTTTAATTTTATATTTATTACAAAATTATTCTTTTCTGAAGAAAAAAATAGATTAAATCTATTAAGAAAATAATTATAAGAAAAAATACATGCAACAGTTTTACTCACCGATATGAAGTAATGTGTCTTTCTATCATATTTAAGTACTACATTACAAGACACATATTAAACTTTTTATCCACAATAGAGATACCTGTATGTAATTGAGCAAAACTATCCTTTTTATTAATGTCTTTGCAATGTAAAGCATTCATATGCGTTTCAATTTGACTCAAATATTTCTGTTATTTCATTTTAATTAGTATGCCAATTAGGTGTAATAGCAAAAGCCGAAAATTGCGTTTGAAGCCCTAATTAGATTTCAAATAACAGTCATTAACACAATTTTCGTTGCGGAGGACAGAATTTTATCTCTCTTTTTATTTTATCCTCATCATGCAACCCAATTTTCTAATGCGAAAGTCCGTATGATTGATAACAACGGAACTCTGATAGGAATTTCAGGATTTCTACATTTCTTATTTTAGAGATTTCTTTCTTAATGAATTCAGTTAGACTTTTAAATAAAATCGCTTTAATTTTTGTTTTTACTGTCGTTATATTTTTTCCGTCTAGACAACTATAACATAATTTTAATAAGTTATATTTAGGAATCTCATTATATTTTAATGTGTTTTGGGTACTACTAAGTTATCCCGTCGACCAAAAAATTATCTCCAAACTATAAGATTAAATGC
The DNA here is from genome assembly GCA_964019185.1 of Maratus speculifer. Taxonomy (NCBI): domain Eukaryota; kingdom Metazoa; phylum Arthropoda; class Arachnida; order Araneae; family Salticidae; genus Maratus; species Maratus speculifer. The sequence goes on along the minus strand of OZ025297.1, from coordinate 127,644,449 downwards.
CAATGACGGAAGATCGTGAATGTCACATTCAATTTCATTAAATACAATTCATGTATTTTAAATTACTGACTTTTATTTCGACTTTTTATTTGATTTTTTATTAATATTCTACTAATTATTTGTTTATTTATTTATTTTTTTGTTATTTAAAATAAAAATTATGTCAATATGTATAATTTGGCTATTAGTATGGCGATTTGTATAATTTGGCGAAATTGGTCGACGGGATAACGAAGTAGTACCGTGTTTTGATTGTAAAACGTATGTCTAAATTAGTATTTCACTATACAATCGATTCTTTTATACGTTGCATATACTTTTATACTTTGTTATGTGGCAATTAAGTTTCCTTTTCTAATATATAGGTATGTTAGAGTCTTCTTCAAAAGTTTTTTTTTTTTTGTGTGTGTGTATATATGTTCTTTATTGCAATGCCATAAAAATATTAGTATACCTTTCAAAATTCTTTAGAATTAAAAGGAAAATGTAAGTCATTTGTCGAAAAAAGAATATAAAACTCATTTCAACAAATTCTTAATACTAAAAGAAAAACTTCACCGTATTATAATTGGAAAGTTTAATAAATAATTAAACAATTTGAAAGATAAACATTTGAAAGCCTATTTTCAATATATTTCATCTTTTTTTCTGAAAAACACTTAGATAGCTTTAACACACCCTGAAAATGATATATTGATCTAATAATCTTATTGTTTAGTTTGCAAGATTTTTTACTATTAGATTAATCTTAAAATTGTTATAGCAAAAATACTGTTTTACCGATTAAATTTTACCTTTTTTTATTTAATTCTTATAAATTTGCTGTGAGTTTATACTTATTACCAAATCACTATTATTTATGAAAAAAATATATTATTATTTAGAAAATGATTGTATGGCAAAAAATGCAACAGTTTTTCTCACCAATATAAAGCAATGTCTATTTCTGTCACATTTACGTATAATACATTTAGTGATTTTATTATTTGAAATGAGTTCTGATTATAAAACTTATGACTAAATTAGCATTTTTCGCTTGATATATACGAATCTTTTATGCACTAATTAGTGGGGCGCTTAAGTTTATTTTACCAATTTATACGTATCGTTGATTACCACTGTAATTATGTATGTCATCTGTTTTCCCATTTCACCTAATCCTATTTATTTGTTATCGCAATGTAATATAACAATTATAATTTCCTTTCGAATGTTTTTAGAAATAAAAGGAATATATAAGTCATGGATTACAAAAATTCATTCCGACATACTTAATGCAGTAAAAAAAAATTATCGTATTGTAATTTTAAAATTAAAGCCCAGTTTTACAATTTATTGTTAATTTATTACAAAATTGTGTTTGAAATGCTAATTAAATTTTGTATAACTGTCATACAAAAAGTTTTCATTACGGAGTACTTGTTTTTTCACAGTTTTTCTTTAATTCTCAGCATGTAACCTAATTTCTGAATGCGAATGTCTTTATGATTGATGACATCGGAACTCTAATGGGAATATTAAGATTTATACATTTATATTTTAACAATTTCTTTCTTAATGAATTCCGTTAGATTTTCAAATAAATTCTTTTTGATTTGTGTTTTTACCATAGTTATAACTTCTCTGTATAGAAAACTACAAGATAATTTTAATATGTTTTATTCAGTGATCTCATTATTTTTAATGATTTCTGTTTGAAAACCGCATGACTAAATTAGTATTCTTTGTTTGATATAATTGATTCTTTTATACATCAAGTGTGCAGTACCTAAGTTTACTTTACAAATATGTATGATATCATTGATAACCACTATAATTATGTATGTAACCTGTTTTCCGCTTTTTCCTAATCTTATTTGTTTGTCATTGCACTGCATTAAAAAATTCTAGTATTTCTTTCGAAATATTTTAGAATTGAAAGAAAAAAATATGCCATGCGTTGAACATAGATTATGAAACTCGTTCCAATACATTCTTACTAATGTAAAAAAAAAAAAAAAAAAAAAAAAAAAAAAAAAAAAAAAGTCACCGCATTATAATTCGAAATTTTTTACCGAATTAAATAATTTGCGCAATAAACATTTAAAAAAACTACTTTCAAAATGTTCCATATAATTTCCGATAAGCGTTTAAATATTTTTTCAGTCTTGAATAGTATTTACATATCTAATCATTTTATACTGTAATTTACGTGATTTTTTTAATATTATAGAGCATCATCAATCTGACACCGTCATGAATATCGTTATAGCTAAACTAACGTTTCATCGATATTTTTTTTTAGCTATATTTAATTGAACTCTTATAAATATATCTAAATTTATGTTTATTACAAAATTACTATTTGTTTCTGAAAGAAATATATATTAACATTAACGTAATTATTTACGTAAGTCATTGCAAAGCATATATTAAACTTTCATCAAAAATAGACTTACATATATGTAATTTAGGAAATTCTTTCATTTTTATTAAATTTTCTGCAATGTACATCATTGAAAGCTTTTTTTAATTTGACTTGTTAATTATTATACCAATTAGGTGAAACAGCAAAAGCGGAAAATTGTGTTTGAAATGCTAATTAGATTTCAAATAACTGTCATACACAAAATTTTCAGCGCGGAGTACTTGTTTTCTCTTTCTTTTTATTTCATTCTCCAAATGCAACCCAATTTCCTAAAGCGAATGTCCCTAAGACTGATGACATCAGAAGCTATAATGAGAATATCAAAATTGCTACATTCATATTTTAACAATTTCTTTCCTAATAAATTTAGTTAAACTTAAAAAAAAAGTTTGATTTTGGCTTTTATAGTCATTATAACTTTTACGTATAAATAATTACACCACAGTTTTATATGAGTTTTATTCAGTGCTCTCATTATTTTATAATGAGTTATGTTTGTAAAGTGTATGAATACACACATGCAAACCTCCGGCTTTTTTTTAAACCAAACAACTATACTTCCAACCAGAAATTTGTTTTATTAATGGATTTAACTAAATTTAAAACGACTCTTACATTTAATACCTAGCACATTTTATTAAAAAAATTTTCTGGTTCAAAATAATTCTTCACAATTTAAAACAAAAAGCCGCAGTAGGCAAGTGTGTATTAAATTAATATTTTTATTTGATATAATCGATTCTTTTATGCATCAAACTTGCAGGTAATAAGTTTGTTTTATTAATTTATACATTGTCGTTGATTACTATTGTTGTTATGTATGTTACGTGTGTTTAACTTTCTCCAAATCTTATTTATTTCTCGTTGCACTGCAATAAAAAATAATAGTAAAAAATAATAGTGTGCTTATTCTATTTGAAACATTTTAGACTTAAAACAGATAATATAACTTCTAAGTCGAACATAGAAAAAGAAGAAACTCATTCCAATGCATTCTTAATGCTGTAGAAAAATAAAATATATATAAATAAATAAATAAATAAATAAATAAAAATTTTTCACCATGTAATAATTTGAAAGTTTCTGCCCAAGCAAACAATTTGAGACATAAATAATAAGAAAACCTATTTTCAACATACACAGATCAAAGCATTTTATAGTGTAATACATATGATTTTTTTGTGATTTAGCTTAAACAGAATATCGTCATGATTATTCACCGATAAATTAATATATGTATGTATATATTTGAAATCTTATAAATTTGCTGCAAATGTATATTTTTACAAAATTACTATTCTTTCTGAATACAAATAGTAAGATTATTAACAAAATGATTGTAATAAAAAATATATGCAACAGTTTTAAACACTAATATAAAAAATTGTCTCTTTCTTCTATATTTTACATTATCAGACACATATTAAAAATTCCACCAAAAATAAACATACATGTATGTAATTGAGCAAATACTTGCTTTTTTATTTACTTCTCTGCAACTGGTAATCAGTATGCCAACTAGGCGAAATAGCAAAAGCTAAAAATTGTGTTTGAAACGGTAATTAGATTTCAAATAACTTTTATTAACAAAATTTTCCTTGCGGAGGACTTGTTTTCTCTTTCTTTTTACTTCATTCTCAGCTTGCAACCCAATTTTCTAATGCGAATGTCCCTACGATTGATAACATCGGAACTCTAATGGGAATATCGATATTGCAACATTCATATTTTAACTATTTCTTTCCTATTGAATTCAGTTAAAATTTCAAACAAAGTATCCCTGATTTATGTCTTTATCACCATTATAACTTTTCCATATAGACAACTGCAGCGTAATTTTAAACTATTTTTATTCGGCTTTCTCATTATTTTTTAATGTGTTACGTTTGTAAAACGTTTGACTGAATTAGTAATTTTTGTGCCATACAATCGATTCATTTATACATTAAACTTTCAGCACCTAAGTTTGTTTTATACTAGATTAATTTATGACACGATTTTTCAATCGGTAAATTAATTACAAGCGATGTAAATTTTCCATGTGTGTGAAAAAAGTCCAGGCCAGGATTCGAACCAGGGATGTATTGGTTGAACCGCCAATGCACTTCCAATTGAGCCATCCCGGACGCGAACACTGGAGGACTATTTCACCCAAATAACCTCAACGATCGTATAATCTGTTCTGATTCTCGAATCCTGGCCCGGGCTTTTTTCACCCACATGGAAAATTTACATCGCTTGTAATTAATTTGCCGACTGAAAAATCGTGTCATAAGTTAATCTAGTATAATTTCGTATGCAGCATTTTCTGCAGTGTCCTTATACTGACCTTCGATTTATTCTGTTAATATGATCCCTGATACAAATGAAGGGATCAGATCTGGTCTAGTATCTGGTCTAGTATTAGACCAGATTATGTGATGGTTGAGGTTATTTGGTTGAAATAGTCCTCCAGTGTTCCTGTCCGGTAAAGCTCAGTTGGAAGAGCATTGGTGGTTCAGCCAATAAATCCCTGGTTCGAATCCTGGCCCGGAATTTTTTCACCCACATGGAAAATTTACATTGCTTGTAATTAATTTACCGACTGAAAAATCGTGTCATAAGTTAATCTAATATAATTTCGTATGCAGCGTTTTCTGCTGTGTCCATATACTGACCTTCGATTTATTCTGTTGATCTGATCCATAGTATCAGACCAGATTATGTAATGGTTGAGGTTATTTGGGTGAAATAGTCCTCCAGTGTTCCTGTCCGGGATGGCTCAGTTGGAAGAGCATTGGTGGTTCAGCCAATAAATACCTGGTTCGAATCCTGGCCCGGACTTTTTTCACTCACATATAAAATTTATATCGCTTGTAAGTTTGCTTTACCAATTTACACATTGTCGTTGATAGATGCTTTTGTTACGTATGCTGCGTGTTTTTACTTTTTAACTAATCTTATTTGTTTGTTTATTGCACAGCTATAAACAAATTGTCCCATGCCTTTCTAAATATTTTAGAATTAAAAGATAAATATAACTCCTACGTTGAACATAGATTACGAAACTCATTCCAATACAGTCGTAATGCTTTGAGAAAAAAAAAATGAAAACCTATTTTCAATGTGTTTTATCTCTACTCCGCGAAATAATTAGATACTTTTTTGTAGCTCTGAGTATCATATACAGATAAAAGCATTTTTTAATTTAACATGTATGATTTTTTTATTAGCTTACCAGAACATCGTCATAGTTAAAATGATGTTACACTGATAAATTAAAAAAATATATTAGAATTCTTATAAATTTGTTGTAAGTTTATATTTATTATTAAATTAATATTATATCTGAAAACAAATTGAAACATTATCAAAATTATGATTGTAATTAGAAATATCTGCAACAGTTTTACACACAAATATGAAATAATATCTCTTTTTATTATATTTATCACACATTACAAGACATATTAAAAATATCATCAAAACTAGACATACATATATATGATTTAGCAAATCCTTTCCCTTTTTTTAACTTCTCTGCAATGTACATCATTGAAAGGCTTTGATTTTTCATTGACTCAAATATATCTTGTTAATTAGTATGCCAATTAGGTGAAATAACAAAAGCGGAAATTTGTATTTGAAACGCTAATCAGATTTCAAATAACTGTGATATTGAAAATTTTCATTGCGGGGTACTTGTTTTTCTCTCTTTTTATTTCATTTTCAGCATGCAGTCCAATTTCCTAATGCGAATGTCTCTATGATTGATGACATCGGAACTTTACTGGGAATATCAAGATTTCTACATTCATATTTTAATGACTTTTTTTTCTTATGAATTCAGTTATATTTTCTAACAAAATCTCTTTGATTTGTGGGTTTTTTTTTTTTTTCTTCCCCGTTTAGACAGCTACAGTGTAATTTTAAACGAACTTTATTCGGTGCTCATTATTTTTTAACGAATTAGGTTTGCAAAATGTATGACTAAATTAGTATTTTTTGTTTGATAAAATCGATTCTTTTTTGCATCAATCGTGTGGCACCTCAGTTTATTTTATCAACACTGTAAATAAATATATGTATATATATTGGTTAATTTTACGGAAATTGTACTTGTATCATTAGGGACACTGGTACAATTCACTTTTCTTTAATTGAGAAATTCCCGTAAATTCCAGAAATTTTCAAAAAAAAAAAAAAAAAAAAAAAAAAAAAAAAAAAAAAGCTTAGCTTGCTTAGGAATTTATTGATTTCCTTTTTCTCCTAATCTTATTTATTTTCCATTGCACTGAAATAAAAATATTCTGGTATTCCTTTCGAAATATTTATATCTATAATATTAAAGAGAAGAGTTTGTGAGTGTTTCAGCGCTGCTCTGAAGCAACTGCTGCTTGTACAGTTACAAAATTTGGAGGGAAGGTAGCTCTGTTTATGAGGTTTTGCACCTCGAAGCTCGAATTTCGAATTTTTGATCAGATTTCTTTTATTTATTTTTTTTCATGGACTTTAAACTTTATTTTTATGTTTCGAGGCGATTTTCCCACATTAGTAAAAGAAATACGGTTCATTCTTTTAACCCAACATATTAAATTTAGTTCTTTTTCAATAAATCTTATTCTTAATTCATTCCGCGATTTCTAAATTTTTTAAAAATTTTTAATGCGGTTTTTTTTTTTGTATTTTTTCGAATTTCGTTTCTATTTTTTGACAAGTATAAATAAAAAAATGTTTCAACCTTTTAGCCTAATTCACTAAATTTTGCCTACTACGATTTTTGAATTTCATCGATTTTTAATGCAATTTTCAGTGCAATTTTCGAAGTAATTATTAACGATTTTTTTCATTTTTGTACTTTTAGTACAGATTTTTTCCTTTTTGTCAATATTATAGGTTTTTTTATGCATAATGGTTATCTTGGGCCCGGGTAATCCATGGGAGGGTCAGCTAGATTTAGAAATAAAAGGAAAATAAAAATCATGCTTCGAGGACAGAATTTGAAAAACATTTCATCATATTCTTAGTACCTAATAGGAATATAAGTTTTTCCACATTACTGTTTTTACGTTTTCTTTCTTAATGAATTCAATTAGTTTTAAAAATAAAATATAAATGAACAGACTTTATTAAAATGTTATGTTTGATTTGAATCGTTTTTACTGTGATTATATTTTCTCAATACAAATATTTAGAACGTTATTTTAACTCAATTTACTTGGTTCTCGTAATATTTTTAAAGAATTCAGCTTTTAAAACATATGAAGATTTTTTTACACTATATAATTATTCTATGAAACCGTTCAGCATCTTTTTTTTCTTTTACCAAAATGCATGTTACTGTCGATTGCTGTTGAAATTGTTGCGTATTTTCACTTTTCTCCTAACCTTATTTGTTTGTCATTGTACTGATGCTATGAAAAAAATCTGCAATTTCTTTTGAAATATTTTATAATGAAACAAAGTAAACGTAATGCATCTTACGTAGATTCTAAAACTGATTCGAACAAATTCAGTATACTGTAACAAAAGTGTATCATTTATTAGAATTAAAGGGAAAGCAAACAATTTGGAAAATGAGCATCTGGAAACCCAATTAACATTACTATTATTTTAACACACTGAATAAATAATAGTACACACTGAATAAATAATAGTAAAGTAATAGTATATCTACGTACCCATCATTATATGGAGTTCATTTATCTATTCTGTTGAGATATCTAAATAAAAGACCATATGTTATAATCATTAGGGTTAGCTGATAGAGAAATGCTCGCCGGTTGTCACCCAGTTAGCATAAACGGTAAAGCACTGGCTGTGTAAGCTAAGAATCTGGGTTCGATTCCTTTTTTTGCTTAGTTAGAAATAATCAATTAGTTTGATAAATACTTATTATGTTATTAGTCTCTCTAAAGAAAGAAACATATTATTACTAATTCATAAAATTACTAATTATAGTGCATAATATACAATTAAAATATTTATTTTACACAAATATCGCATGTTACAATACAAATATATTATGCATATTCCATATTCAGTATGTTTATATTTTATCAAATAAATGCAAAATAATTTTTAGCGTAATTTTTTATTAAGTTCATTTAAGCTTCACCAAATTGATTTTATCAGCAAATTTGAGAAAATAAAATTCAAGCATATATAAGTTAAATATTCAAGAATTCAAGTCTATTTAATTAAAGCAGTCAAAACTACACAAAACTATAGTAAAGAAATCTCTACAGAAAACGCGCACGCTCTAACATAAAACTGATAAAAATGCAAAACACGGTTTAAAAAGAAATATAGGACATTTAGCGGTAATTTTCCTAAAGCTAATATTTTATATAAAAATTCATTAATTCTCAAACACATATTAGGACATTTACTTTTTAAAAATAAGTCTTAAACACAGCATTAAAACCTTTATTTAAAAAATTTCAATTTCAATTCCATCATTTCCGTGAACTATTTTATTTTAGATCTGGATAAAAATATTTCAGTACGAAATTGCTTTTTTACCGAACCCAGAGTTTTGTAAGAAGAATTTTAATCTTATTTTTAAAACGTTTCATCGAAGCAGAAGAATTTTAATTTAAAGTTTGGGAAATTTATATTTGTAGTTTTAAAGGTACTGCAAACGCTCGCTTAAATAAATATCGATCGTTAATACTTTTTAAATTCTGCTTGTACTGATTAAATATATTTAAATATTCAATTCAGCTAAGTTTCGCTCAACAGTGTTATCCTATAGCTAAATTTCAAAACATATAAAATCATTTTTTGTTAGTAGATTTTTCCGTAAACAATGTTTTCCATTTCGTACGCAAAAGATATTTACATAAATTACTTAATAAACATCGATTATTTTATCAAAGTTAAAAAAAAAAGATTTTATTATACGAAGATGAAATCAAACTGGAGGTATGACTTATAAAAAAACAAGTTGAAAATTGCACGTGAAGCGAAGCAATTGAGTTGCGTTCGTACGATAACGAAGTTTGAAAAATATTTATATCTTGCTGTTATAGCAAACAGTACTTCGGAAATAGTATAATGATCGAAATCTCGTTTGTGTTCCTGTAAATATACATGAAGAAACTTTTATTACACCTCAGCAACGTATATCATAGTAATAAAATTTGAAATAGTTTAATATAATAAACACACACCCAAAACAATGTTTTCCCCTATATCATTTTGTAGTGGAATACTTTTATGTGCCCTGTAATTTAATAATAAATATTCTTTGCATAAAAAATTGTACAGAGTGTATATTTGAATATATATATACTTCATAGGTTCATATGTTCTATTATATTCGAATGAGTGTAACACATTAAAATGCATTTGAAAAAATTCCCCCCCCCATTGATTGTAATGTCACGGAATATTTTGATTGTCCCTGTAATTGATCTATGCATCCAATTTTCATAAAATTTTAAATGACTCGACAAAGTTATTTAATAATTATCTACTTCAATTACAAACGATTCGGTTGGATAGTTTTTGTGTTGTTATATGCGGACGGACGGACAGACGGACAAACAGACGGACGGACGGACAGACAGGCGGACGAACAGACAGACAGGCGGACGAACGGATTGACTTAACGACGACAAATATAGGTGCTACGCATTTACATAATTACGAACGCACCTAATATAGAGAAATTATGTTAAAATTGCTAGCGTTAAATTAAGAAAATATCATTACATCGAATAAATGGATTTGTCCTTGAAATGACATATTATTCCTTGACATAAATTGACGTTTTCAATGTTTTGGCGCAAGTCGCTCGACAGATGTCGCCTCTATGTTGCATTTTTCACGATTTCAGCAATAATTCTATCTCAAGAATAAATGCTAATAAATTTATAAAACTACAGTTTCAGTTAGTCCTTAATATGACTCGGTCTTGTTTACATTTCACTGTAAATCGCCCAAAAGATAGCTCTTTGCTGCATTTTCTCAGATTTCAGGAATATCTCTATCTCAAGAACTAATGCAAATATTTTCATAAAAACGTCATAAAAATACTTATAATATACAATATCTATACTAATAAAAGAACAAAACGCTCTGTCTGTCTGTGTGTGTGTCTGTCTGTGTGTGTGTCTGTGTGTCTGTGTGTCTGCGATGACTAGCAAAATCTACAGCACGTACGAAGCTCAAAATTTTTTTTAAGAGTAGCCCAATGTCTTTCCTGATGCACCTGAAGCTCAGAATTTCAAAATTCTATTTATTAACCGAGTAATTAATTAAATTCCAAAGCTCACTCTCATGAAAAATCGCCTTTTTTCGCTTTTTTTCCCTTTCATTTTCTTATGGTTGATTGGTTGCATAAAGTTTTCGCAGAAATAATTAAAAAAGACCTTTAAAATTCATAGACTGGCAAACCGTCAGTTTAAATGAGGATTTTTTTTTAATTACAGCAATTTTACACCATGGAGAAAAAGATAGGAGGAGGCGAAGTAAACCGAAGAAAAGGTTTGCAATATTATACCATTTATCGCTGAAATTTTAAAGTCTCAAACAAAAGCACGAGGATGAAATTTTGTATTAATAAAACGAATTGAAAGAAATGAATTACAGCTGAAGCATATTTTACGAAGAAATAGTAATTTTTTAAAATGGTTTTTTTTCTATTATATTATTTAGGTTAAAGTTAGGTTAAAGTTAAATTGCATTTATGTTATGGTTAGAATAAGGATATGTTACAATAAAGTGAAGGGTAGGTTGCATTTCTGTTATATTTAATTTACGGCTGGGTACTGTTAATTCGCTGTTAGGTTACAGACAGGTTCTGATTACGGTACAAAAGTTTAAGGCTAGGAATTTATACACAGAAGGAACAATACGCAAGATTCGATTAAAAATAACACTTACTTTTGTTAAATAGCTCTGAAATTATATTACTATATACCAATCTTTTAGCTACCATCGTGTATCGATTTCATTCATGGTATAATCGGATTTAAGAGTGATATAATTAGTTTGAAATTCAAAATATCTCACTTGGGATTTGTATGTGAAAATAATAATTAGTTACGTGACTTAACAGTGATTTTTACGGGTAAATATCAACTTTTTAACACAAAAATCACGCAATCGTTGGATACATATTCCCCCCCCCCCCCCCCCGCGTATTTCATTGTTCATAGTTGTTGTTGCATTAGTTGTTGTTTTTAAAACCGATTTTTCACACAGTCAGTGGCTACGTATTTCAGACAATGCATTTCTGCATTTAACGAATTAATGATAAAATCATACAAAATTCAAGTTCGTTTAATATTGTTAATACTGACCCGGGCAACGCCGGGCGGGTCAGCTAGTATATATATATATATATATATATATATATATATATATATATATATACTTTTACAAATGGAACCAAAGTAACTCAGATATTACCATAACATTAAGCCAATGAAACCAGTATTTATACTGTCATCCTATAAAAATCATTATAGAAAGCAGATCACCAAAATTATGAAAGGCAAATGGAAAAATAGACAGTAGAAAGCTTTTCTATTAAACTACTCATTAGGGATGCATAGTTTAATAAAAAATAAAAATATCCAACCAGTTTCTGTAATAGGTCGTGCTTATTCGACCCATAATACACCCGACTGGTTGGATTTTATTTACTATTTCAAATCAGGAAAAGAGAAATTCAATGAAATAACAGTATTAAATAATAACTATAATAAAATATAGATAATATATATACATAGTAAAATATTTACCAAACACATTTCTAGAATGAACAATAAATAAAGAGAATTGAATCAGTCATGTGTTATGTCACATTTAAAACTACATGTGACTCAGTATAAGGTTAAAAGTTACAGTTATCACAAGAAATGTAGATGATAAAATTAAAATAATAACAATAATTATTATGTTAAAAATTAGTAGATAATACATTTTATTATACGTCTGATTCTACAATTAATATATAGCATTTTTAGATAAATTCTATTAGTGTTTTTCCAGCTCTTTTTTCTTTCACCAAATTGATTTTATCAGCAAATATGAGGAACCAAAAAATCAGGCATAAATAGATTAATCTTTCATGAATGGAAGTCTATTTAATTAAATCTGCCAAAACAATTCAAAACTTCAGTAAAGAAATATCTATGGCTCTATCTTAAAACTGTTAAAAATGCAAAACACGATTTGAAAAGAAAATAGGATATTTACTGTTAATTTTCTTCAAAACTAATATTTTATGTAAAAATTCTATATTCCTCAAACACGTATTAGAACATCTATTTTTTATCGAGAATATTTTAACCTCTGCATCAAAGCCGTTATTTTTATATCACCTAAAATTTTATATCGAGAATATTAAACTTATTTTTTAAACATTTTATCAAGCAGAAGAATTTTAATTTAAAGTTTAGAAAATTTATATTTGTAGTTTAAGAGGTACCGCAAACTTTCGATTAAATAGATATCGATCGCTAATACTTTTTAAATTATGTTTGTACTGATTAAATATATTTAAATATTCTATTCAGCTAAGTTTAGAGTTCAATGTAATCCTACAACTAAGTTTGATATTATATTTAAAATTCAAACATAAATCGGTTAATCATTCGAGAACTGCAGTATATTTATTTAAAGCTGTTAAAAATACTCAGCAAGTATAAAGAAATATCTATGGCTCTAGTTAAAAACAGTTAAAAAATGCAAATCACGATTTGAAAAGAAAATGGGATATGTACTAATAATTTTCTTCAAACTAATAATTTATATAAAAATTCATTAATTCTCAAACGCGTATTAGAACATTTATTTTTTTAATAAGAATATCCTAACATCAGAATCGAAGCCTTTATTTTTATATCACCTAGAGTTTTATATCAAGAATTTCAATCATATTTTTAAAATATTTCATCAAAGCAGAATAATTTTAATTTAAAGTTTGGGAAATTGAAATTTCTATTTTAAGAGATACTGCAACCTTTCGTTTAAATAAATATTAATCGTTAACACTCTTAAAAGTCTATTTGTACTGATTAAATAAATTTAAATATTCAATTCAGTTAAATTTCGTTGTTCCGTTTTATATTTCAGATGAATTTAATATTATATATATATATAATCAATTCCAACTAGAAGAATACTTAGTGGATACTTTTTTTTTTCATTTCGTACGCAAAAGATATTTACATAAATTAATTAGTAATTAAGTGTGTATTATACATTGAGTATTATACTGGTACAAAATAATAAAAATTCTGCAATATTAGGATACACATATAGCATTACGCAAAAGGTATGACTTACAAAAAAGTAGATAAAAAATTGACAGGTTTAAATTGAAAAAGAAATTATTATGATATAGAATAAATAGACTATATTTCGATAGTTGTTAGAAAATAGTTACTCAGATGATAATTTCTTTTGTTTCTTCTTAATAATATAAAAAAACGTTGCGCATACAGTCATCACTCGATCCTCTGTCCTCATAAGTTTTAATAAATATTTTTAGTAGTTTATAAAAGTACTATTTATAGTATATAATATACAATTTAAAAGCTTGCTGTACATATGTTTCGACGAAACATATAATTATGCATTACATACTAATATAAATATTATGCATATTCCACTACACGTATTAGTACGTTCACATTTTATCAAATAAGCATAACAAAATATTGGAATATTTTTTTAATAATTTTTCAATTCATTTCAGTTCTAGAAAATTGATTTTATCAACAGATATAATAAAACTAAAATTCAGGTATAAATAGGTTAAACATTTAAGACATGAAGTCTATTTATTATTGAAACTGCGCATGCTCTAGCATAAAACTGTTAACAATGCAAAAAACGGATTTAAAAAGAAAAATAGGATATTTACCAGTATTTCCCCCAAACTAATATTTTACATAAAAATTCATTAATTCTCAAACACAAATTGCAACATTTTTTTTTACAAGAATATCATAACTTCAGCATCAAACTACTATTTTTAAAATTTCAATTTCTATTCCATGTATTTCGTAAACTATTTTACTTTTAAATCTGGTTTAAAATATCTCAGTTAGAAATTGCTTATTTTACATAACCCAGTGTTTTATATCAAGAATTTTAATCTATTTTTTAAAATACTTCATCAAAGCAGAATAAATTTAATTTCAAGTTTTCTAAACTCATATTTATAGTTTTAAAGATATTGCAAATGTCCGATTTAATAGATATCGATTGTTTATACCTTTAAAATTGTGTTTGTACTGATTAAATAAATTTAAATATTTAATTCAGCTAAGTTTCGTTGTTCAATATTCTGCTTCAGCTGAATAAATATATATGCTAATAATATATATATATATATTATATATATATATATATATATATATATATAATCAATTCTAGTTAGTAGAATATTTAGTGGATATTTTTTTATTTCGTACACAAAGGATATTTACATAAATTAATTATTAAACATTGAGTATTTTACTGATACAAATTATAAAAATTCTGCAGGATTAGGATACAAATATAGCATTGCATATTGCATTCATACAGAGATATAACTTATGGTCAAATATGGAGCAATAATGATAAAATTGATAGCTTTACATTGAAAAAAAATAATATATAAAATAAATGGGTGCTAATGTAATAGTTGTTACAAAATAGCTTCACAGGTGATAAATTTTAAGTTTGATCTAAATTATATAAATACGTAGCATGCATAGTTATCATCGGGTCCATCGTCTGTTCTCATAAGCTTTAATAAATATTTTTAGTAGTTTATAAAAGTACTATTTATAGTATATAATACACAATTTAAAATCCTGTTATACATAAGTTCCGAAGAAACGTATAATTATGCTTTAAATACTATGCATATTCCACGTTTAGTACGTTCACATTTTATCAAATAAGTGTAACAAAATTTCAGAGTAACTTTTTTTTTTGTATTTTTCTTTTCAGTTAATTTCAGTTCTAGGAAATTGATTTTATCAACAGATTTTAAAAAACAAAAATTCTGGCATAAATAAGTTAAATATGTAAGTAAAGAATCTATTTAATTAAAGCTGACAAAACTACACAAAACTATAGTAAAGAAATATCGATTGAAACTACACACGCTATAGCACAAAACTGTTAACAATGCAAAACACGTTAAAAATGCAAAACATGGTTTGAAAGAAAAATACAATATGTACGTGTAATTTTCCTCAAACTAATATTTTATATAAATATTCCTTAATTCTTGGACACGCATTAGTACATTTATTTTGTTTTACAATACTGTCTTAAGCTCAGCATCAAAGCCGTTATTTTTAAAATTTCTATTTCTATTCCACCAATTCCGTCAATTATTTTACTTTAAATCTGGATAAAAATATTTCAGTATTAAATTACTTTTTTACAGAGCCTAGAATGTTATTTTAAGAATTTTATTCTTATTTTTAAAACATTTCATTAAAGCAGAAGAGTTTTATATGCATATTATGTGCATATAACATTTAGTTCGTTTATCAAAACATTATCATTTTATTAATATGTATATATATATATATAGAGAGAGAGAGAGAGAGAGAGAGAGAGAAAGGAAGTATTTATTTTAATATTTTTCCAGTTCCCTTGAGTTACAGCAAATTGATTTTATCAACATATTTGAAAAACAAAAATTTATTTATAAATAGAATAAATATTCAGGAATTAAAGTCTGTTTAATGAAAGCTGAAAAAAACTACGCAAAACTGTAGTAAAGAAATATCTATGGCTTCGGCTTTAAACTGTTAAAAATGCAAATCACGATTTGTAAAAAAAAAAAAAATAAAAAAAAATAAAAAAAAATAAAAAAAAAAATAGGATACTTATTTGAAATTTTCCTCAAACTAACATTTTATATAAAAATTCATTAATTCTCAAACACGCATTAGAACATTTATTTTTTTACAAGAGCTTCTTAACTCAGTATCAAAGCCGTTATTTTTAAAATTTCAATTTTTATTTCATCAGTTCTATCAACTATTTTATTTTAGATCTGGATAAGAATATTTCATTACGAAATTGCTTTTTTACCGAATACTGAGTTTTGTATCAAGAGTTTAATCTTATTTTTAAAACGTTTCATCAAAACAGAAGAATTTTAATTTAAAGTTTGGGAAATTTATATTTCTAGTTTTAAATGTACCGCAAACGTTCGATTAAATAAATATCGATCGTTAATACTTTTTGAATTATACTTGTACTGATTAAATATATTTAAATATTCAATTCATCTAAGTTTCGGTGTTCAATGTAATAATACAGTTGAATTTAATATTAGGTATAAAATCAATTTTACTTAGAAAAATTCTTAGTTCATATTGTTTTTCTATTCGTACGTAAAGGATACTTGCATAAATTAATTACTAAATACTAATTACTTTATTCAGACAAATGTGAAAAAATCTGCAATATTAGAATACATATATAGCCATCATACTCGAAGAATGACTTACGAAAAAGTAAAGGGAAATAATGAGAAATTGATAGCTTTAAATTGAAAAAGATATTATGATGTAGGCTAAATAGACAATAGTTTGATAGTTGTTAGAAAATAGTTTTGAAGCTGATATTTTTTTTTTTTGTTTCTTTTTAATTATATAAAACGTAGCACGTACAGTCATCACCTGTTCGTCCGTTTCTCTTCATAAGCTTTAATAAATATATTTTTAGTTTATCATAAATTACTAAATATAGTATATAATATACAAAGTAAAACCTTATGATACATAAACTTCCACAAAACATATAATTATGCATGTTATACTTATATGCGTTTTATGCATATTCCATGTTAATACATTCACTTTATATCAAATAAATATGTAAAAAATAAGTAATGTTTTTGAGCATTTTTCCAGTTCATTTCATTTCTCGCAAATTAATTTTATCAACAAAATTAAAAAAAAAAAAAAAAAAAAAAAAAAAAAAAAAAAAATCACGAAATTCCGTCTGTCTGTCCCCATAAGTTTTAATAAATATATTTTTAGCATTTCATTAAAGTACTAACTATAATATATAATATACAACTTAAAAGACTATTATACATAAGTTTCGACAAAACATATAATTATCCTTATTATACTAATATAAGTGTTATGCATATTCCATTTAATACTTCCACTTTCTATCAAATAAATACAAAAAATATTTAGAGTAACTTTTTTTAATATTTTTGCAGTACATTTCAGTTCAAGCAAATTAATTTTATCAACAAATTAGAGAAAGCAAAAATACAGCATAAATGTGTTAAGCATTCAAGAATCAAAGTCTATTTAATTAAAACTGTCAAAAATACACAAAGCTACAGTAAAGAAATATCTATTGACTCTGCACACTCTCTAGCATAAAACTGTTAAAAATGCAAAACACGGTTTTGAATGAAAAATATATTTACTGGCTAATTTTCCTCAAACTAATATTTTATATAAATATTCATTAATTCTTGAACACACATTAGAACATTTATTTTTTTACAGCATTGTCTTAACCGCAGGATCAAAGCCGTTATTATTAAAATTTCAATTTCTATTCCATCAATTTCGTCAACTATTTTACTTTAAATCTGGGTAAAATTATTACAGTACGAAATTGCTTTTTTACAGAACCCATAGTTTTGTATCAGGAAATTTAATCTTATTTTTAAGACATTTCATCAATGTAGAAGGATTTTAATTTAAAGTTTGGGAAATTTATATTTCTAGTTTAAGAGGTACTGCAAATTTTCGATTAAATAGATATTGATCTTTAATACTTTTTAAATTCTATTTGTACTGATTAAATGTATTTAAATATTCGATTTTTCCAAGTTTCATAGTTCAATATAATCCTACAACATTTAAAATTATATATAAAATCATTTTTAGTGAGTAGATTATTTGATCGATAATACTTTTCATTTCGTACACATAGGATATTTACATTGATGATTTACTAAACTTTGAGTATTTTATTGAGAAATGACAAAAGTCTTCAGAATTAGGATACGAAGATCTTATCGCACTCGAGGCAGGACTTTTGAAACAGTAAGGAGAAATATTGAGAAAAATGATCTTTTTAAGTTGAGAAAAAATATTATATAATCGAATAAATGAATGATATTTTGATGATTTTTAGAAAGTAGTCACACAGGTGACAATTTTTAAGTCCGTTCTTAATTATATAAATACTATGTATATAAATATATAACTAATAGAATAACTAAAATACTATATGTAATTCTATAACTATAGCACTTATAGTCATTATCTGGTTCGTCCGTCTGTCCTCATACACCTGAGCAAATATACGTAATCGAATGGTATGAGATTTAATGGGTATAATCGATCATAAACTTGTCAAGTCATTTTAAAGTTTATGAAAATCGAATCAAAAGTTAAAAATATATTAATATTTTTTTTTCCACATTCTGTCATATCCTATTATATGCAATAAATTCAGTGACACTCCATGATAGTTAACGATTCCAGGTTTCAATGTTGGTTGCATCCTATTTAAGATGAAGTCATATTATTTCTTATAACTGAATTTAATATATGTAAACGTGATAAAACTTGCCTGCACATATTTTTACGTTGAAGCGCAACAACTATTACACCAAAATCAGAATATTTATGTTTTTGTTGCTTTTATGCGTAGCATGTTCCTAAACGGATTTTCAGCCATACAGCTTTTTAAAACTAACCAATAAATCAAACAAACTGAATATTTTTACAGTACTGAATACTTCAGTTACAGTACTGAATACACTGCTCAAAAAAAATTACGGGATAAGCAACGAAGTTAAGAAAGCTATGCGAGACAGGCATAAAATGAATAGTACACGCGAATCAATTTGCAATACAGAAAAAAAAAATTAAAAAATAATATTTAATCTTAAATTATTTGAAAAGATGGAAAAACCATGAAAAGATGATTTAGGGTAACAATTTAATTGCAGATAAATAATAATAATAATAAAGCATTTTTTTAGAAATGATGCAATATTTTTAAAATGGAGTGTACTCTCCTCAAACAGCTAAGACTTCTGCACGCCTGCTTTCCATGGATTCGAATATTTTATGGATAATAATTTGGAGAACAATATTCCACACCTCAAGAAATGCAACCTCCTAGTCTCGGTCAGCAAAAGGAGGTCTTGGTCTCGCAATAATGCATCATCTCAATATGTCCCAAATATGCTCGATCGGATTAGGTTAGAAGAGTATGCAGGCCATTTATTTTATTTTATATATCGGTGTAAGTATTTGCGCAATTTAGTTAAAACCAACCATGTGATCTTCTAATCGTTTTAAGTAGTGTATATATTTTTTCAGAAAAAAAATAGGCTTATAGTCGTGCATTTCAGTAGGTACACTTACATTATACATTAATATGTGTGTATAAATCCCTTTAATGTATGAAGTTTGCTAATTTTAAGAAAAAAAATCTTGAAATCTACGTATTGGTATAATAGTAACTGAACATTATGTAGTACGTAACTTTAGTAATTGTTAAAAATAGTTAAAAAACAATTACATTTCATTTTTTTTCTAAAACAGTAGTAAATGATTATTTTGAGATGTGTGTACAAAGTTACGGAGACTAAATGATATGTTATAATTTTACATTTCATTTCTTCTAACTATAATTTCAAAGTATTCATTTCGTAAGCCACCAATATGAGCTGAAATTATATCCTTGTCATTACTAAAATCTATATAACAGTCACGGTTTTTAGCAAAAAATCATTTCCTGAGTTTATTCACTTAAATATTACATTAGTCTAGAATATATGGAAAAAATATTTACTTCATCTAATGAACAATACAACGCAAACATTCACTTGCACTTCTTTAAAAACAGTTTCACCAGAAACAGAATTGTATTTCGTGAAAATCTCTTGATATAAATTTTCCCTAATTAGATTCCATTCATGGAAAGAAAATTCAATCGGGATTCGAAAAAGTATTGGCAAAACTATCTAAAAGAAAAAAAATAACTATTTTACTTTAATCTTGTTACAAGCTTAACAAAACCAAATAGTTTTTAGTTTATTGATTTGCTGATGTATGTACAAGAAATCCATTTAGATAAAATGTTTTTTCTTTCATTGCCTTAGAAATAAAGATTGTATAAAAACATAAGTGGAAGTCTTGAATCCAATGTATGAAGTAGATGTAAATATTTTGTTTCTCAAAAAGTGTGTAATTTAATCGAAATATAGTTTTACAAATCTTATTTGGAACAGGATTTGGCGTATTTATTATGTATGTAAGATATTCGAAAATATAAAGATATTTTCAATAGCTATTTGATAAAATACAGGGATCTAAATTGTTTTTATAAAATAATAAGGGTGATAATATAAATAGAGATGAGCAAAAATAAACATGGAACCTAAGATCGCAAACCACTCATTCAACTCTATAGCACATGTGCCTACACTTGTACCGTTAAAACTTGCGCGGGACAAATCTCATACCATTTTGTCTTTCATTAAATTTTTGGCTAAATACGTTTTAGAAACAAATCTACTTCTCTGTACTGTAAAATGAATCAGTTCTTTTCCTTTTCATAGAAAAAATAATGATTTTCACATTTATTTAAAGATATTGTAGCAGTTTCTATAAAAATCATGTTTTGTACAAGAAAATGGACAAACGATTTATTTGACATCATAAAACTTGAATTATTTCAAAAAATATATATATTAATAGCATTTAACATTCTTTCTTAAAGACATGCAAATGGGTTTTATGTCAGCCTCTTATTAAAATGCTTTCAGTGTTAGTTTGTCCAATAAGAAATTATTACGTGTTATCATTTGTCGAAATGAAACGCTTTTACACTTGTGGAATTATTTAATCCTAAGAAGTATATTTTTTCCTTTCTAGCAAACAAAGGAAATGCAATCATTTTTCCATTTTTTCCCGATCTTGATCTTGAAAGTGTCTGAAAATAAATTATCCTTTTTTCGATGAAAAAATTTGATTGGGCAGATTTCACCTGTGTGCGTGTGCTGATTGCTTTAAAAAAAGGGTGTTCTACGGATATGTAACTTCGTTTCACTGCAACAACTTTGAGAAAATTGAAAATTAATACTGAAATTGTTAATAGACATGGCCAAACCTGTGTTTAGTTATGATAATACAAAAAGTAGATATTTCCATTAGACGCACCAACACTATACTTTGGACTCTCTACTTTTTGACTGTAATTATCAGTTCATGCAGTATTATTGAATGCATGGGTACCTTGTTTTTCCAGAACGTTTTGTAATGCTAGCACATTTCATATCAAACAAGATATGTATATCCTATCATTTGATAGCAATTTTTTTCACAAAATTATTAGCGATTAGACATCTGCGGTTAAAGTGAAATACCCTGTATTTGTGAAGCAATAAGAAGTGTTCAATCATGTGTACTATGGTAATTATTGCTCTTCTTGATAATTATAATTACCCTTCTTATTATGTAAAAACTATTTACACGCATCCTGTACATTCGATGGTACTTTCCTTCAACGAAGTTTTTTGATTAACAAATTTTCTGCTGAACTGTGACTTTGAACGCCATTAACATGTGAATGAATTTCCATATTATGAAAAGAATATAGAGAATAAAGAACTCTATACACGAAGTTTATTCTGTCAAACTGAGAGGTTGATGTTGTGATCGATGTATAAACTTAATTCAGTGGATTCTGAAAATGAAATTGTTCATTTATTCCATCATTTTCATTCAAAACTAGAAATGCAAAAAAACTTTTGTGTCAATAAGAAAAGGATTCCTGTAACACAAAAATGTTACGGATGAATTATTCGCACATTTACAAATTGTGGACATTTTTATAAAGAGTGTATTTTTTTTTAAGTAACCTGTACGAAGTAATGTTACAGATATTTTTACTGCCATAAGTTGGAATACTGAAAAAAGCATAAAAATGTCCCTACTCTTCAGTTATAGTTTACTTCTCTTTATTATGAATATTTTTAGACATTATTCAAAATAACTTATTCTCATATATCTATACTACATAAAAAAAGTTGCAGCATGTAGTAAAATCCGTTTTTTTTTCAATTTTTGGATTATATGTCTCGTTTTTATTTTATGCATGTTCCTTTTATTATACAAATTTCATGAATTTGAGTTGATTTCTATTTAATATTTTTTCTTTATAACGACATGTTTAAATGAAAGGATGGGATTTCATTAAATGGAAATTTCGTTGTACACGGCGTTTATTCTTATGCGTCAATAGCTAAAACGTTAATTTTAGAAGTATTGTTCCCACAGCCAAAAATGTAACGATTCTGTTTTATCATCATAAGGAAATCTATATATGATAAAATAAATCTATTTCTTAAATTAGCGAAAATGGATTTTTTATATTAGTCTTATGCCACATAATTTAGATTTATAATTATCTTCACAATTGTCTATATCGTAAAATAGTAAAATTTTCTCGCCCAAAACTAACAATTACCAAGTTATGATTTTTGAGTTTTTTGAATTGATTTGGCAGTGTAAAATGAAAAAAATAGTTTCACTTGTATTTCAGTCATTATAATGTAGCATTGTATGTTTTATAATTGAGGTCGTTAATATAAATATACATATTGATGCAATTTATTTTAATTACCTCATTGAAGCTATGCTGTGGTATGTACTTTTGGTGCATGTACTTTTTTATCACTTACCATCATAGTACCAAATTAATGTAAATGTATATGTTGTTAAATTTTTAACTTTGACTATCCCATTGAAATTGTATACGTTGGATCAATTTTGTCTTTGATTATCACATTGGAAGGATGCTGCCTATGTGTCTTTTAACTCATTCCCGCATATTGAAAAGTAATATAAATGCATATATTGGTTGACTTTTGACTTTCATTGTTCTATTAGAGAGTTGTTGACTATGAGATTTTTCACACTTTACAATATACTACAAAAGTGCTTTATGATTTCGTTGTATTTGACACTTTTTCTTTTTTGGATGTATATATGCCTGTACTCTATCTCTCACATACTCGAAAGTCCATGCGATTGAAATATTTTGTTATAGTTTACTAATGTAATGTCGTTTATAAATTTGACATTTTTTTTGCACTTTTCTTGTATATAAATCCTAGAGATCATAATAGACAGGAACACAGCAGCACAGATAATCAATTCATAGAGTTCAAAGCAGAAATTCCAGAAATATTTAATTTACTTGCATATTACAATGCCATTGATCGTCCAAGTTATATATATATATGGGGGGAAAACTTCTGAAAATCCAATTATAGCATTTAACTTCAAGATTTATCATTGTGTTCTCCTGCTTCCAGTCCTGAATGTTTCCATACTGTAAATTGGGGAAAACACAACCGCTAAATTCGGGTTTTTCTGGTATTTCCCAACAAGTTATGTTTTTGCGGATCGATTTTAACTAACTCAGAAATTCCAACCACTAACTTGATCAGGTGATTGTTTACGATGCCGCTTAAAGCATAGTGGTCTTCAGAAAATAATACAAGTGTTTTTATTGAAGGAATTTACTTTAGAAGAATTTTTAACTGTTTTACGCGTTTTTTTAAAACTGAAATCCGTTTTAGTATATTATGTAGCATATGAACAAATTTGGACATAATTATGAACGTATGAACGTATACAGTGCTTTGCAATAGTTTTTGCAAAGCACTGTATTTTTGCATGGATTTTGAGTAATTTTACGGCAATGGATGTTGATTATTGAAATTGGACTTTCAATTGTGTCTAAATTTTCCAAACTGTTTACTTAGATATCTTCTTGTCCTTTAGTAAATGATAATTCTTTGTTGCATAATTGTGAAAGTGTTGCATAATCTATGACCGAGGCATTCAATTTCTTTATTGTATTGTTCTGAAAGTAAGAAACCAACTCCATTCAAGGAAAAACATTTAATTTTATACGCATACTTTACATAAATGTGACAAAATGCATTAATGAATATGGTTTTTATACGCACAATCATGTTTGATCATTTCTTTTTGTTTTGCTTTTAGCCAGATGAATATATGTTGGTATTTGATTAGAAATAATTTTTTCAGTGATAGGTACTTATTAACTGTACATTTTGAATTACAATAAAAAAATCAACCTAAACAATTTTATTCAACGTATGACAGTCTACTGTTTAAGATGCATGTACTTCAAAAAATATATATATATATTGTAAAAAAATAATAAATATTATTGAATTTATGTAGTTTTTAAAACGACTGATTCCTATGAAAATATTATTTATTAAAAACCACATTTGTTATAAATGTTTTTTTTTTCTCTTTTCTCCCTTTTTTTGAGGAACTTAATATTGCAGTAAAATTGGATTTAAATTGTAAATATCAGTTTAGATCTTGCAAACCATTTGATTCCAGTGTTAGAGCAATAATAAAGTGACTGTGAAAAAATCGTTATCTTTGTATTTTGTTATTGCTATAATTGGTAATGATAAAGATGCTAATAAAATGAC
Source organism: Maratus speculifer (assembly GCA_964019185.1). Lineage (NCBI taxonomy): Eukaryota > Metazoa > Arthropoda > Arachnida > Araneae > Salticidae > Maratus > Maratus speculifer. The sequence goes on along the minus strand of OZ025297.1, from coordinate 127,619,550 downwards.
TTATATCATGCTAGGCCATAAAAACGTGTCCTTTCAAAGAAGAAACTTTCCCCAATTCCTCTAATAGAACTGCATTCAGCTAAATTACTATTTTCTGCCACTAACATCAAGTTTATATTCAGTCTGATGGCTGAAAGTTACATTTGGGGCTATATCCAGTTGTACAATCGAAACAACATCCATTTTTCATTCTAGAATATGTTTTTCACTGCATAAACAATTCCATTGATCTTTTTATTTTACATTTATGGACAGCATTTTCATGGCAATAGAGTTTAATACAGCATTTATCATACAGATTTAATAATTATAAAGAAAATAACTTTTAACTTACCAATAACTTTTAATGTAATAACTGTGTTAACTGTCCTTGCTTTTCGAAAATCTACTCTACACCTGTATTCTCCAGCATCTTCTTCCTGAACTGGATCCAGCTGGAGAAATGCCGGTCTGTTAACCATATTAAAATAGGCTCTGTTTTCTAAATGTGGACTTGAAGACTGTCGAGCTTGATCTACCGTCCCCCGTCTCGCGTCTAATGTGTAAATCGGTGCTGGATCTTCACCTTTGTACCACAATATTAAGACAACTGAATCGTCTACAGAGGGTGGGGATATATCGCAAGGAAGTGCAACTTTTCCTCTTACAACTGCTGTATATAAAATTGTAGCTGTAAAGAGAGAAAAAAAATAATTTTAAAAATTAACATTTGATAAAACGTATTATAGACATTTTAAACAAAAGTGTAATATTATATGAATATTTTTAATCTTAAACATTTGCACTACGTATGCGAAGTTTTCAGTTCAATGTTTATAAAATGTAAAAGAGTGCACACACTACGGAAAACACTTTTTTATAATAAACGATACATCCAACAAATGAATAAATCAATAGTATAAGCAATGTCATTTTAATCTAAAACCAGATTGTTGTTATAAAACAGTAATTGTAATAAAGGTGTAATTTTTTTGCGGTATTTTAAATGAGATAAAACAAATTGCAAGAAATTCACAATATTTTGATCAACATCAGCAAAAAGTAATAATCTACAAACTGTCTTTTTTCAATCTTTTCTCTCTTGTAATAAACTTCAAGAAAAATAAAGAATTTTAACCAAATTATAGTGAATAGACATTGCTTTATTCGAAATAAAATTAGCGTATTTAATATCTTGTGAATTGCTGAAATTATAAATTTTGTCATCATAAACCACAACTTATTTCATACTTTGAAGTTATTTTTAGTTGTGTTTCATGTATATATATATGGAATAACAGTTCTAATTTATTTCAGTTGAAACTTATATATGTTTAATAAGTTACTATAAACTTGGATTTTATATCTTCAAAATGGATAAATTATTGAAATTTTCTTTAGTTGAAATTTAATATCATAATTGAAAATTCAGATAAATCATATCTTATGCATTATTTTGTGCTGCATTGTATACTATAATTTTTTTCTATTCCAATATCAATTGAATTATATATATGTCTCTATATTTACATGTGACAATATTTAAAATATTAAATAGCTATGTATGCTACTAATTTTACATTACTATGATAAAAATATTTTATATGCCTGTTTCATTACATAGTTGAATTGGATATTGTAGAAATAAATCAACAATTAAAAAAGTAAAACATGTATCTTCAATATCCAAAAGCCTAAAACACTATCTAAATTATTTATTTTACATTATATTGATAAAAAAATCTACATGAATATTTTATTACATTCTTAAAAGGGATATCATAAAAAAATCTGCATTTCAAAAATGAAAAAATATATATTTCTACCAATAATTTTACTGAATATCTAGACGATATATACAAAGACTGTATCTATATTTATGCTTCAGTAATGAACGGACATCAAGAAAAAAAAGTTTATTCCTTGTATCTCTAAAAGAATAACAACATAAGACATCCATAAAATGAACTACTTAGAAATGTAACGTTTCCAACCGTAAATTATGCGTACGCATTTTACTTTTTATCCTTCTTAACGATAATAAAATATCGCATAAAAAAAGAAATTTTGAAATTAATTATATTTCTGCTTCATGTTCTAAAGAAATCAATATTTCTATTACGATGCTTTCACTGTGTGTTATCATCCTCATATCTAATCAGTACAGAATATATCACGAAAGAGCTTCCTATTCAATTGCCGATGAATGGCATTTATTTTCAGATGAATGGATCAAATTGAATATAAAAGCTTTTAAACTCATTTCGTTGCTATTACGGTTTTTGCATTAACTCTAAATAAAGCTTGAATAATTAACTAAAGTCTTCCCCTCTCCCTTTTTTTCAGATTTCCAAATAATTCATTTTTCCTGGAAATATTTAAAAGTCAGTAGACCATAAAAGTTTGATGGTATTTATCTAAGTATGTTTTAGCTTTTTAATAATATATATTATGTAATTTGATCTTATAAAAAAACACATTCAGAATTTTTTTTGAATGTGCTTAAAATAATTTTAAAACTGACTCATTTCTTGACGTTAAAATGTATTTAAAAATTATATGTGTTTCATCTTATATTCTTATATTTCATTTCAGAGAACTTCGGAATTTTTCATTATTTTTTGCCGCACCTTATTAGATTTTTTTAGAGTTGTTTACGACGCTCATTAAAAAGAGAAAAAGTAAATATAAGTTTGCACTAACCCCCATCCTCCCCTCAAAATAATAATAACGATTTATATATTTATATATATGTAGTGTAACGAATATGAAATTATATTTTTTCTTATAAAATTCTATATACCATTGAATTTTATAAAAAAATCTAATTTCATATTCTGAAATCAAATATTTTAAAAAACAATATTTAATAGAGATTTTTTTTTTCCTAATCTAGAAGAATTCAAATCTATACAATTTCTTTTTATTAGATGATGGTGTCATTTGTATTTATTTTTAAAAAGTGAGCAATTTAAGTTGTGCTGAAAAACTATTTATAAAAACAATTTTAAAAATTTGTAGCTGTTAAAAATGGATAATAGTTACAATTTTAAATGCTTTATTTCTACTTTGAAACATCTTAAAAGAAAAGAAAACTTGGTGCAATCCTATGGAAAATATCCAAGCTTCAACGTTCCCGTTGCAAGTTCCCTTTTCAACGGAAAATGCTCGATTAATTTTGATGAATTAAAAAAAAAATTCACTTGATTATGCCTAAAACTGACGACAGATATATATATTTTTTAATTTGAAATTATTTTTTCATGTTTACAATTTTAACATTTGAATGTCTTATAACCACTATAAAACAGTTTATTGCGCATATGTATATCATATATAAACTACTCAAAACAATTAAAGGATATTGCAGTTTTAGGTGGATTTTGTATCTGGGAAACTTTTTAGCCGATTGATACATGGTCGACAGACATAGTAGGTTATATGAGAATAAATTACACATGTTTGGCAGAAAAAAATGCATTTTATGGCGCATTTGTGTACAAAAGGAAAAAAAAAACACAATTTGTGCATATGAGAAAAAAAGAATAAGAAAAGGTGTTTTCTGCAAAGAAAATCATTTTCAGTAGGGGGGATGGTTTCCACGGGCGGCCAGCAATGTTGAACACCTTTGAGGCATGGACTCAATGAGACTATTAATGACGAGTTGGAGTATTCTGCCCCACTCTTCCAGAAGAGCCCTTTCCACTTCTTGGAGAGTTAATGGGGGTTGTTGGCGGTCAGAAACTCGTCTTCCTAGAGCGTTCCAAACGTGCTCGATTGGATTCATGTCTGGAGAACACGCTGGCCATTCCATTCGAACGATTCCTTCCTCGAAAAAGAAATCCTGCACCAGGTTTGCACGATGTGGCCTGCAGTTATCGTCCATTAAAATGAAGTTATCTTCGATTGCTGCAGCGTAAGGGACTACAATAGGTCTGAAGATTTCATCCCTATATCGGCGACCAGTCAGAGCTCCATATCGAATGATGTAGAGGTCAGTGCGCCCGTCAATGGAGATGCCACCATACACCAAAACTCCTCCACCGCCAAATCTGACACTTTCGTGCACGAACGCAGGATTATTCCTACTGCCAGATGAAACTACGCCTATTATCCGGATGCACAGAAAAACGGGACTCGTCAGAAAACAGAATATTGCTCCATTCATTTCTCCTCCAGTTGACATGCTCGGTTGCCCACTCCCTGCGGTCGCGACGATGCCTTGATGTTAATCTAGCACATATCATCGGTCGGCGAGCAGACCTACAGCATGGAGCTGGTTTCGGACAGTCTGAGTTGAAATCGTAGTGCCTGTAGCCGAGCGAAGGTGTTGTTGGAGAAGAGTAACGTTCATGTTTCGGTGTCTCCGAGCTGTTAGCGCTAAATACCGATCTTCATTGGGCGTTGTTGCCCGTCTACGACCTTGCCCTGGTCTTTGGTCTGCACATCCACTCTCCAAAAAACGGTTCCAGATCCTGGAAATGACACTTTGTGACACTCCAATGGCTTGCGCTACTTCGGCTTGAGTTTGGCCCCCTTCTAACCTACCAACAATTCTCCAAGCTTCTGAATCTGTCAAATGACTTCGCTGAGACATCGTAATCATCGAAACAAAGCAATCACTGAATGCCGATCATCCTTGTCTTCATTCTCTTTTATCCAGTTGAAACTGAAATTTCATTCGCTGCCGCTGAAGCGACGTTTTTGACGTCGAACTCAAAATTTGCATACTCCACAGTTTGAAAACCAGAAAAATTTGCATTTGTGATTATCTTCTATTTTCGGCAAAAAAAATTTCGTTTATATCTTTATTTTATATAAAACTTCAAATATCCTTTAATTGTTTTGAGCAGTGTATTATATTATATTATTATAAAACTTATGCGCATAGAAGCAATTCTAGAGTTATGGAATGGTCGGACATTATGGAATACTTCAATATCTGGCTCGTACAATTTACAAATAAATAAATAAATAAAATTAAAGTTGTAAATCTTCAAAATTTATTTTGCAAAGCTACAGAGGTTTATAACTTTACAAATAAGTTTATTAAAATTGAAGTAATCTTCTTACAAATTTATCTGTATCCCGGCTTGCAATTACAAAAAATGTTCTCAGCATCCCAAATTACTCTAAAGTTCTTAATAACCTTATAGATTTTTTGAATTGCAGTGCAAACGTAATTTTTCTGCTTGATAATTTGTAATTTTTGTTACATAAACTTCTCTAAGAATCCAAGTTGTAGCCATGCATAAATTTGCAGTACACTTCCAGGTAGTCCCATAAGGCACTGTACTCAGTTCTGTGTGGATATCTACTGTTGGAACTACGCGGCGAAAAAAACCTTATACTTGTTTTTTGTTCTTACATTTTTGCAAGTAAATTTTACGAAATTTATATCTATAATAAAATTTCATTGTCAGTGATGTTAACAAAGGTCAATGCAAAATCATTTTTAGATGATGTATTAAGGTACACACATTAAATAATTCCTGTTTTTTTTTTTTTTTTTTTTTTGTTGTTTTTGGCAGTTTTAACATTTATTGTAATTTTATTCCGTATTATCCAACTGTGTGCTATATATATTTTTTTTGTAATTAATATAACTATTGATCTGTAATTTTTTTTAAACTTTAGCCACATTCCTTGCCTCCACTTTGTTCCTTTCTAACTTTTAATGCATTATTTTTTTAATAAGTCACTTGCCTCTAAAAATAGAAATAGCGTTCCATAATGCCATAATATTTACACATATACATTAATTTCCAAAAAAAAAAAAAAAAAAAACCTAAAACTTAAATTACTGATACTCAAATAGTAATAACTTTTTCTAAACAACTACAATTAATATGAATTCTATAATTAATGATAAAAGCTGAAATTTTACTATTAATAATATTAAAATATCAAAAACTTTTAACTATCCAAGAACTATAGGAAGACAAATATTTAACTATAATTCGCTCTCAAAAAGTACTTCTGTTGGTAGTACTTTCCCCTGTAAATGCAACTTCCCCTCTCATTAAATTGCAACAAAACTTTGTAATCACTAGGACAAATCTCTAAATAATTATGCAATTATATGTAAATCCTATTATCATCAACTGCTTAAAGCCAGCACATCTTCTAATAACTCATTCCAAAAAAAACTAAAGATGACATAATTGGAAACAATCGTAAAATTACAGGTTTTTCTAAATTATTAAACTTAAATTAACTCTACTAACTTTTAATATTCATATCTAGTTCTTATATCCAAATTTCATAAGAATCCAGTTAGAACAGTTTCAATTGGTTCTAATACTTATAATAATACAACTAATAAACTTCTACTAAAAATTCTTAATCAAATATATACAATAACAAAAACCAATGAATAGCTATGAACTGGTCAATATTATGAAAAATCTTAAATGTATAAAAATTATAACCACGTGTGACTTCAAAGATCTTTTTAATAATGTAAATTTTAGATCTACATGATATAATAATTGCACTATTTTAAAAATATGATCTTGGTTTAGAATATCAACGAACACTGATAGTAATTATTTTCTCACTTTAACAAATTTCATTACCTATATTAATTTTATAATGCAAGATAACATAATATATATATACAAAAAGTCGTTAATCTTAAGGTGGTTGTACATCTAGTGTATTATAAGACTTATATCATCATGAAAGTAAATATGTTAATAATAAAATACATTTATATCGATGTATTAATGATGTAATTCTACTTGATACTGATAATACCAGTATATCCCAATTCCCAGTAGATTATCCAGCTAATTTAAAAATTGAAAAAAAAAAAAAAAAAAAAAAAAAAAAAACCTACTAGGAATTTATCTAGACTATGGATATATATATACATACATATTACATGTATATATTGAGCCAAATTCTTGAACCTTTTATATATGGATTATTATTTCATATAGATTTAACGATCTTATGAATTTTTAAAATGCAAATAAAAGTCGCCAGAAAATTCTTTTGAAAATTTAGCATTTTTTATTAAAAACCAACCACGCGTCTTATTTTTCTTTTTCATCAAAAACATTGTAAGAAAAGAAGTAGTAAAATACATAAAATAAGCAATTTGAAAATTGGATGCTTTCAACTTTAACTATTGCATGCATATTTTATCATTTTTACTTAAAAGAGAAAAAAATTGGCATAAAAAAGAAAACTTCGAATTTAATTATATTCGTATTTTATGTTCTAAAGAAATCAATATTCCACTTCCGATGCCTTTACTCAGATATATTATCGTCATATCTAATCAGTACAGAATGTATAAAGGGGAGAATATTCTATTCAATAGTCGATGAAAGGCATTTGTGTCACATGAATGGAGCAATTGAATATGCAGCTTTTAAACTCCTTTGGTTGCGATTACAGTATTTGAATAAACTCCCAAAAATCTTAAATAATTAACTGAAACGATTATATATTATTATTTTTTTTTCCATTTTCTAAATGACTTCTTTTTTCCAAAAATATTTAAATTTCAAAAGTTTTAAAAGACTTTTGTAAGCTTGCGTTTTTTTCTTTTTGGACTAATTTTTAATCGTTTAGTTTTGATTGAATTGTCCTAGTTTTAAAAAATTGTACAGTGTTGCACTTTTTGATTAAAGAAATGTACAACATTTTAACATACAGTGAAATTTCTCCCTCTGCGACCATTGCTATTGATTTATAAATGTGCGAAATTTGCAGTTTATAAGATAGATTTTATTAATAAATTTTCATTTTTCGCTCACAGGCTCTCAAAGCCTAAGAGCTTTTGTGCCCGTCTGTTCTGCATGTATGAATGTACGTGCGTGCGTGTCGAACGCGATAACTCATGATAAAATTATCCAATTAACTTGAAATTTTGGATATATATATATTCTAATAATGGCGCTTCCCTGATTAGTTTTTGGAGTTCATTCTATATGCATAAGAGGAGGAGCATGGGTTAATGCCCCTCCCCTTATTTTATATAAAAGGATTTTTCATGCAAAATTATTAGTTTTCTTTCAAAATTTAGATAAAAAGTCATTCTGGTGAGGCACATCCATGATTAGTGTTAGCTGTTCATTGGTCACATATAAAGAGAGGGAAGGGCGGCTCAGCCCTTCCCCATAATTGATATTTATGCAGATTTATTAGTTTTCGTTTAAAATATATATATAAAAAATAGATATAGCATCATTTTGGTGATGCGCTTCCGTAACTAATATTGGGTGTTCGTTGTATACGTAAAGAGAGGGGGAGCGGTGGCTAATGCCCCTCCCTTGATTTATATAAATGGGTTTTTCATGCAGAATTTATCAGATTTGCTTCAATTTGAGACATAGGATCATTCTGATGAGGGCAACTCTATGATTTGATCTCTCCTTAATTTAGGTTAATCGGTTTTTTACGCAAAATTTACCGATTTGCTTCAAATTTTGGATATAGGTTCATTCTGATAAGGCCCTTCCCTTATTGGTTTGCGAATATATTGGATAGGTTTAAATGAGGGATCAGTGGGATTACCCCTCTTAATTTAGGCAAATATTTTTTTTTTATTTCAGAATTAACCGATTTGCTTCAGTTTTTGGATACACGTTCTTAGTGATAAGATGCTTCCCCAACTAGTTGTGGGGATCTTTTGTTGAGTATAAAGGGGATACTTCTGATTACACACTCTCCCCCTTCTTAAATTTGATAAATAGATTTTTCTGCAGAATTATCCGATTTGTTTTTTATTTTAGATGAAGGTTCTTTCTGATTAGGTGAATCTCTAAATATTTTTGGAAGTTTAATGGTTAAGTATAAAAGAGGGGATAACTCCTCTTAAACTATATAATTGGGACTTTTATTAAGAATTTTCCAATTTGCTCTGAATTTTTGATACATTTTTTATATGAGAAACTATATCCCTGATTAGTTTAAGGGGTTCAATGATTAAATATGAAAGCGGGGAAATGGAGGGAGCTGTTTCCCCTCCCCCTTAATTTGTTTTTCGAACTGAATTAACACTTGAAAATATAAGGCTATAATGTATACGGATACTGTACAATCAGTATCCGTAGCCTGTGAACACAATGCCATCAGTTTAACTGCGCAATATTCTTTTTATTTTATTAATATATCCTGAATATATATAAAAAATAAGAAAGAAAAAAATCCTAGTTTCAGAACATTGGCTGTCATTATCTATATTATAAAGACCAAACGTATCTGTGCGTAACGCATACGTCATTTAGTGAATGGCAACACTTTCGTATGGAATTCGGTTTTGCGACTTTCAGTACTACAAAATTTTTATTTCTAAATATTGCACATTTTCAATTTTTACACCGTCGTATTGAGAAAAAAATGTACTTTTAAATGCAATTTGTTTGAAAACTGCATCTCAATTTATTTATGAGTTATTAATTTTTTATAGTTTTTAGTTCGAATTTTATAATTGTGGCAACAGAAATGCGCCATTTTCTCTTAAAATTGATAAGAAAATAAAATTAAAATATCATGTCAAAAGAAATCGTCTGATAAAATCCGATGAATTTTGGTTTATTGCGCTTTTATTCATCAATTAACTGTTTTTTTTAGTTTATTGCAAACTTAATTTACAAAGGATACAACATTTTATCTTTACAAAAATGTATTTTAAATAATATTCGAGTGACTTCACCGCATTTACTCAGTTCGTATCAGAAAGGTAAACGAGTGCATGTCAGAATAATTTCCAAATTTTGAAAAAAAAAATACAAATGAAAGATTTCTGTTAAAACATGGAGCTATTATAAATAACTAAGTGAACATTTGTGAATCATAAGATATACAATTTGTTTTGCCGAGTGTCTTGAATGTTGTTTTTTCTGCGTTTGTATTATATACCGTCCTAATGATGTCATATGCATACTTTTCTCCTGATGTTTAAGGCTGGATCCGTAAAAATGCAATGTTTTTAGCGGATGCAAGTAACGTCTTTAAATCTATATTATAAAGGTCAAACGTATCTGTGCGTAACACATACGTCATTTTGCAAATGGCAACACATTGAAATTTGAAATGTAATTTCGGTTTTGCAATTTTTGCTACTGCAAATTTTTAAATTTAAAAATATCGCACATTTTCAATTTTTACACCGTCGTATAGGGGAACAATGTGCTATGCATTTTATTTGAAAAGAGTATCTTTTTAATTTTTGAAATATTAATTTTTTTGCAGTTTTTAATATCTTTTTATAATTGTGGCAACAGAAGTACTCCTTTTTTATTAAAAGCAAATAAAAAATAAGAGAAAAAACAATTCTGTGATTGAGTCAAAGTGGAATAATTTTTTTTATTTTTATTTTGGAATACTAGCATAAAAGCCTTAATTTATAACTTTATTATACACTATCTACCAAAAAGTATTTGTACACTTTCAGCTTTTGACATTTTGTCAAATATTTAAAAATATACTGGTCGGATTCTTCTGGAACTTCAGAAATATAAAGATTATGTTTCACTTTATATTTATTTACATTCATTTGTTAAGCGGGTAATTAGGGGGCCGGCAAAAAAACAAAGAATAATAGAAATATTTGGGATCGCCCTGTACATGAAAATGCACGAAACGACATATCGCTTTAGAATACAAATATATGAATACAGTAGAATATGTACACTAATATTTGTGAGAATAGCATGTATATTTATGGCGATAGAGCGATTTTTTTGAAAAATTCAAAAAAATCTGGTATGTTTTTTGTTTATATCATGCTGGGTTTTTGACCAAATTTAACGCAAATTTCAGAAAAATTGGCAAAATGCAGTAGAAAAAATGTAGTGCAATTGGAATATAAATATATTAAATATTTTATGAAATATGAGTAGTTGTATAAAATAACTTTTATCTGCGCATGCGCGAACTAGAAAAACATTTTTTTTACATCATTTAATAGTCAATTCTATGGAGTGACTTATAAAAAAAATCCAATCAAATATCGTGAAAATTCAAAAAGATATCATTATTTTAGTGAGATGTTTTTACTCTGCTCTCTAAAAACGGCTGAATCTTGAGGGATTCTCCACAAATTGACATTTTTTAATAACTGACTTTAAAAAAAAACTAGTATTGAATTAATACAATATCTAATACAATATTGCTGCTAATAAGTACTTGACAATTGTGATAGAAAAGAAAAAGAGCTTTATTCGCATGAAGGGCCAAAACTAAGAGAGGGGGGGGGGGAGAAGGGCATGTGCTCCGGGCGCTAGGATGAAAGTGTTCTAAATGTATCTTTCGTTTGGCGATTTTTTTCATGGCTATGTTTAGCATAATATTGTTAAAATTATTATATCTGGGCTATGCTAAAGCATAAAGAAATCTAATGATGATGGCTTAAGGTCCCTGCCCCTACCCGCGAAGATGCTCACGAGCTAATGCTATTCCTATGGGGATGCATTTTTCTAACTCTTTTGCATTTGGACATTTTTAAATAATATCTTTTACATTGGATAGCGGAAGTCCTTTTCAAGATCGCTCCGTGATTACTTTTTCAATTTTGGCGTAGATATTTTTATAATGTTTCTTTCACTTCCAAAAGCGGTTCTGAAAGTGAAACTAACTTTATAAAAAATATCTATGACTCAAATCGAAAAAGTAGTCAAGGAGCGATTTTGAGAGTGACTTCCGCTATCCAATGCAAAAAAAAAAAAAAAAAAAAAAAAAAAAAAAAAAAAAAAAAAAAAAAAATTCGAAAGAGTTATTAGAAAAATGCCTCCCCACAGGAATAGCATTAGCTCAGCAGTGTCTTCGCGGGCAGGGACAAGGGCCTTAAAGTTCCTGTTGAAAGTAGAATTTTTTTTATTCGGTTTAAAGTATCAAATTGGAGTATTTTAATAAAGCAGAATACGTTATTTTATATTACATATTTTAAGTTTTAAAATAAGTCGGCCTTTAAAAAATTGGAGAAATTTTCTTTGTAAATATGCTTTGCAAAGGAGGGGGAAAGGGGTACCTTCAAAATCCACGTTTGCCTCGGGAAAAAAAGACTGGTTTTGGCCCTGTTCACATTTAATAATTTATAGATCCTCCTTGAGAGGCAATTACAGCTGCGACTCTCCTGGGCATGCTCTCAACTAGTCCTTGTATTACATTTAATGGTATTTTATTCCACTCTGTTTGCACAAGGCAGGTAAACTCTTTTACTGATTTTGGGCGTGTGTCACCCGCCTTAATTCGACGATCCAACTCGTCCCAGAGGTTCTCTATTGGGTTCAGGTCTGGGCTCTGGGCAGGCCAGTCGAGTCGATGCACTCCATTATCAGCATACCAATCCATGCTGGACCTCGCTACATGGCAGCTTGCGTTGTCATCCTGGAAATAACATGGGTCCAATCCATAGTATTGCCACAACGTAGGAAGTACATTGTTGTCCAGTATATTACAGTAGGCATCGGCATTGAGCTTACCATGAATTGGGACCAAGGGTCCTAGTCCGAACCAGGAAAAACAACCCCAGAACATAATTCCCCCTCCGCCAAATTTAACTGTGGGCACAATACATTCTGGTAGGAGGCGTTCTCTAGGCAGACGCCAGACCCAGACCCTACCATCAGAACGGTAGAAGGTGAACCTTGATTCATCACTCCAGAGAACCTGTTTCCATTGCTGTACAGTCCATTGCTGGTGTGTTTTGCACCAACTTAACCGAGCTGCGCGGTTGGACTTGGTGATTAAAGGCTTATGGGCGGCAGCACGGCCATAAAAATTAAGCAGATGAGCTTCCTTACGGATGGTATTCATGGAAACAACACATCCTGAAGCTTGTTGAAATTCTTGGTGTATGTGTAACATTGGTTAGTTGCGGTTCTTCCGAATTTCTCTAGGCAGAACCCGTCGGTCTCTATCTCCCAGTTTCGTCGGTCTGCCTACTCTGGCCACATTCTGACAATCACCATTCAGCTTCCATTTTCTAATCACATAAGCCACAGTCGTTTTGGGGTAATTAAGCTCGCTAGATATGTCGATTAAAGATCGGCCATTTCGGTGGTACCCACCCAATCGCGGCTTTCGGCCTAACCGTTCGGAGTTTTCCGTGGTTTTCTTCGAGCCTTGCGTAAATACGGGTTAGGTTCCCTTAGAAAGACCCCCACGGAGGGCACTCCCCCTGGTCCTATATCCCATTAGCGTAGATAACCGGACGACAAAAACCAACCAACCAACCAATCAATCGGTGGTACCCGATGATCACACCTTTCTCAAAATCAGACAGCTCCGTTCTTCTTGGCATCATGCATGCGATTGATGTCAGTGTTGTTTTCGACACCACATTTAACAGTGGAGAACTTGACGTATTTCAGGATCGCAGATATCGGCATTTGCATAAGAGCCATTATCAATTATGTATCAATGGGTAGATTTGACACAAATGCTTCGATTTTTTATAATTATTTTTATCCTGAAATAGGTTCGTTCTGGAAATTATCTAAGAAAAGAAGTAAATCACCAGTAAAAAACGTAAATGGAGATTTGGCAATTTCCGTAAAATCTGACGTCATTCAACTGCTTTCAGAGACCAATTGAAAATCAGTTCACTCCTATCCACAATAACTTTCTGAATTTCCACGAAATTCGATCGGATTTTTTTATGGGTAGCTCCATAGAGTTGAATATTAAATTATGTAAAATGATAAATTTTATCGTTCACGCATACACTGATTAAAAAATATTTTATACAAATACTCATATTTTAGAAAACTTTTAATATATTTATATTTCAATAGCACCTTATTCTTTCTACTACATTTTGCGAATTTTTCTGAATGTGGCTTTATATTTGGTTGAAAGTATTGCATGACATAGAACATTTTAGAAAATATTTAATATATTTATATTTCAATGAATTTTGGTGAACTCCCCCCCCCTTACTTTTCTTCTTTGCAAAGCATCTGCAAAAGTATTTGCAAAGAAAAATTTTCTAATTGATTAATAGCCGATTTATTTTAAAACTTAAAATATGTAATATTGATTAAAGTAGTCTGCTTTGTTTAAAAAAATGATACCTTAAAATCGTGAAACCGAATCAAAACGAAAAAAAAATCTGCTTTATGCGGGATCTTTATGCCATCATCATTAGATTCTTCTATGCTTTGGTATAGGAGAAATGCTTTGAATGGGACGATTTTGACAATATCATGCTAAACATAGACATGGAAAAAAATCGCCAAACAAAATGTACATTTGGGACACTTTCATCCTAGCGCCCGGGGCACATGCCCTTTTCCCCCAACCCTCTCTTAGTTTTGGCCCTGAATGTGAATAAAGCTCTTTTTCTTTTCTATCACAATTGTCAAGTACTTATTAGCAGCAATATTGTATTAGATTTTGTATTAATTCAATATTAGTTTTTTTTAAATTCAGTTATTAAAAAATTTCAATTTGTTTAGAATCCCTTAAGATTCAGCCGTTTTTAGAGAGCAGAGTAAAAACATCTCACTAAAATAATGATATCTTTTTGAATTTTCACGATATTTGATTGGATTTTTTTTTTATAAGTCACTCCATAGAATTGACTATTAAATGATGTAAAAAAAATGTTTTTCTAGTTCGCGCATGCGCAGATAAAAATTATTTTATACAACTACTCATATTTCATAAAATATTTAATATATTTATATTCCAATTGCGCTACATTTTTTCTACTGCATTTTGCCAATTTTTCTGAAATTTGCGTTAAATTTGGTCAAAAACCCAGCATGATATAAACAAAAAACATACCAGATTTTTTTGAATTTTTCAAAAAAAATCGCTCTATCGCCATAAATATACATGCTATTCTCACAAAAATTAGTGTACATATTCTACTGTATTCATATATTTGTATTCTAAAGCGATAAGTCGTTTCGTGCACTTTCATGTACAGGGCGATCCCAAATATTTCTATTATTCTTTGTTTTTTTGCCGGCCCCCTAATTACCCGCTTAACAAATGAATGTAAATAAATATAAAGTGAAACATAATCTTTATATTTCTGAAGTTCCAGAAGAATCCGACCAGTATATTTTTAAATATTTGACAAAATGTCAAAAACTGAAAGCGTACAAATACTTTTTGGTAGATAGTGTAATAATAGATCTTTATTAATTTTTACTGCTTACATGCACGATTAAAGGTTAATTTTAGCAATTTCTACAACTGAGTTTCATAGAAGTAGTATTTTGTTAATTTTAGGTTAAATATCATTTGTTTAAGAGTTAGACTTATCAATATATATTACATTTTTATTCAAACTAATTTTGTAAGTTTATTTTAAATCCATGAAACAGTTTTTTTTTACACATTTTCTTTTGTCGAAATTCGACGAGTTCTGCCTTGTTATACTAAAATATATAAGAATTTATAGTTGAAAAATTTAATTATATGAACTATGAAATTAATATTAAAAAACACAGATATGAATTTTAATATACAATTTCATTGATAAATTTATATTTGTTATATCCTGTTAAATGCAATTTCTTAATTTGAATAATTTTTTTAATTAGTTTTCGACCAATAAATAAAAAACACGAAAATGATGGTTAAAGGGGCATTAATACCATTTAATAGGATTTTCCATTAAGAGTAGCAATATCGTTTCATCCTGCATATAATTTGTGATTTAATATTTTAAATGTTAAATTTAATATTCAATATTTTTGACGTTAAATTCCCTATCTTGATATTTGACGTATTAAATGCTATAATCAATATACATTATCTTCAGTGTTAAATTCAACCACGTGCGATATCAGGTTTAAGGTAGTGAGTTTGGGATTCATTCTACTTTATAGCTCATAACTGTTTTATTTTCCCCATATCCACTATAGATTACTTCGTATTTCTTTAATTAATTTTTGTTTCATGTGTGTTGGTAGTCCCAAATTCTTATTGTTATGCTTTCTCATGGCAAATACGAAGATGAAACCATACACTCCATTTGTAGTTCCAAAGATATTTGGGACCTGAAGATTCTGCTTTGGTTCTACAAATTCCATTTTTATTAATATTATTATTTTTTCCTTCCCTATTCATTGTGATATGCGTTATTAAATTCAATGGTTAATTTAAAATGGTTAATATTGTTATATATGTTATATTATATATATCATTTGTTATATTATGTTATTAATTTTTTTTTTTTTGCGATATCTGCTTTATTTTCTTTTTATTACAATGAATTAACGGTATGTTCGCTAATTTTCTATTCTTTATAATATCTGAGAATAATTCTATTAAATCATCCTAAAATTAATTATTATCTAATTTTATTTAATTAACTATAAAGTTTTTTAGATTATTCCAAACCTGCATCATCATTTTTAAATAATTATAATATAATCGGATTTCTAATATTTAGAGTGAATTCGAATGTTTTTAATAGAGTCATTTCTTTCTTTTTTTCTTTTTACTTATTTTATTCCGTGATTATTTCTTATATTTTTAGCTCATTATGATATTTTGACAGAACTGTTTGCAGAATTATTCTCACTGAGGTTTTCACGGCTGTAGCTATCTCTGTTTACCAATAAGTTGTGTGAAAAATGAAAAAATGACAACATTAATCAAAAATAGCAGAAATTAGTTCATTTTCATTTTGTATTTTAATATTTAGTCATTACACTTTAAATAATACAACACCTCATATTAATTCGAATAATACCATAAGTATTTTAATAATGCTTTTTTCCATCTTCATTAAAAAACTGTACTATAACAGTTATACTATATCTGAATGTATCTTACATAGCATAAAAAAATTCATTCTCGTTATTAATGCTTTGTTGTAAAACCGCAGAAATCCAGCTATTAAAACAAACATCACCATTCCTTAAAGTACTTTTTTTGGATTATTTTACTATTTTTTTTGCGAACAGACAAAAAAAGAAGAAAAAAATCTTAGGAATTTAAAAATTTATTCCGTAAAAATTGTTTTCCCATTTATTCGTTGTTTCTCTTACGCTTAATCTCTAGAAGAACAATGACTGAAGCAGATGTTTTTGGACTTAATGATAGAAAACATTTAATGCAAAAAAAAAAAAAAAAAAAAAAAAAAAAAAAAAAAAACCCGGAGAAATTCGGTTTCAAGCGAGAGACATTAATAGCTTGCTGAACATTGTCACCGCTTTGAAAACTCTTAGAAGATAATTCAGGAAATAAAAAGAAAAATAAATCTCTCATACTAAACAAACATACACATTTTGTTACAAGAATTTTCCTTCTCAATTTATCACAGTAAAAAGTTGAAAGTCGAATATTTGAATATTTATACGAAATGTATGTTTTAATTTTGTCTCTCTCGAAATGCGGAGTTAAATATGTAGATTTCTTTGTGGAAAGAAGTTTTTTTAAGCGTTAACGAGAAAACAGCAGAAGTAAAGAAGCTAAATAAACAATGTTAATTATGTTTAGAATGTGGTTTATGAAATTAAGTTTTTCGCTTCATACTTCATAAGTAAATAAGTGTTCAGAAATTTGCATTTTTGTATAAATAAATTTTGATTTTTTTTCTTCCTTTAAAATAATAAAACTTAAATTTTAGTGGCGGAAAACTGTTGTTAGAATTTAATTTAATATTTCTTACGTTTAATACATATAATAAGCCGTAATGCAATGAATATATTAGGAAAAACCATTAAATTTATTGCTTCTTAAATCTTAAATAAATAGTTTGCACTTAAAAAACCTTCGTGTATTTTTTTTTTTTTAATCAGACTTTTTTTTTAAATAAATATAAGTGACAATTTTTAAAGGTTCTTTCCCACTTGATCTTTCAAAACTCATATTCTATTTAATTAGTAAAGTCGTTCCATTGCTTTTATTATGTTTTAATTTATTTTAAAAGCATTAGAATGCTTTTCATTTTAATTGTCATAAAATTTTGTGGTTTGTCTTACTAAAAATATTTATTTATAATGAAATGACATGTATATTGAAAATTAATAAAGAATACTCTCTTTTCATATAATCTAAATGTAATTATATGAAAAATTTAGTTTTCTATTACTTAATCAATGTTGCATATATTAGGTAATTTATATTTTTTATTTTAATAATTTGACGTTACACTCTAATTACAATTCCTTCTCATATTAATTCGAATATTTACGTAACTATTGTAATCATTTTTTTTTTTTTTTTTTTTTTTTTTTTGCATCTTCCAGAAAATAAATCTGTACTATAAGAATTAAACTATATCTCAATTTATCTTACTTTAGCATGAAAAAATTTTATCGCCATCTTTAATATTTTATTTTAAAACCACAGAATTCCAGCCATTAAAACAAACATCACAGTTTACTAAAATACTTTTCGTTTATTTAGTTATTTTTATGCAAACAGATAAAAACAATTGCTGGGAATGTTAAACTTATTCCCTGAAATTTTTTTCCCATTTATTCTTTATTTTTCTTACGTTTAATCGCTGGAAGTGTATTGACTGAAGCAGATGCTTTTGAATTTAATGATAGAAAACATTTAAGGCAACAAGAAAGCAAAGAAACTCGGTTTCAAGCGAAGGACATTAATAGCTTGCTGAAAATTGTCACCACTCCGAAAACTCGAAGAAGATAATTCAGGAAATAAAAATAAAAATAAATTTCGCACACTAAACAAATATACACATTTCTTTTTTACAAGAATTTTCCTTCTAAATTTATCATAGTAAAAATATGAAAGACAGCATTTGAATATTTTTACGAAATGTATGTTTAAATTTTGTCTCTCTGCAAATGTTGAGTTAAATATGCAGATTTCTTTGTGGAAAAGGGTTTTTTAATGCGTTAACAAGAAAACAGTTGAAGTAAAGAAGCAAAATAAACCATGTTAATTATTTGTAGAACGTGGTTTATGAACTTAAGCTTTTCGCGTCATATTTCATAAGTAAATAAGTATTCAGCAATTTGTTTTATTTTCTTCTAAATAAATTTCGATGTTTGTTTCCCTTGAAAATAATATAATTTAAATTTTAGTGGCGAAAAAAAGTTTTTAGAATTTAATATTTTTCTTATGTTTAATACATATAATAAGCTGTAATGACACTAATGTATTAGAAAAAGCCGTTGAATTTATTAAATTTATTACTTGCTAAATCTTAAATAAATAGTTTCCAGGTGGAAAATGATTGTGTAAGAATGTTTATTTAAAGCAGGCATTTTGTTTTAAATAAATATAAGAGAAAATATTTAGGTTGCTTCAAACATGATCTTTTAAAACTCTTCCTTTACTTAATTAGTAAAATCGTTTTTATTGCATTTTTTGGATGTTCCAAATTATTTCATTAACATTGGAATGCTTTTTATTATAATTGTCATTAAAACTCTGACATTAAAATTTTGAAGTTGGTTTTACTAAAATTATTTATTTATGATGAAATGATATGTATAATGAAAATTAATAAAGCATACTTTTAGCTAATAGAAATTATATATAAATATTGGTTTTCTATTATTTTTCCATTTTGTTTCTTATTTATTTATAAAGATTTGTTTCATTGATATTTTCTGCTAAGACCTGATGATAGCCCGTGTTCGATTCCAGCATGAAATTTTTTTCACTAGGTTTGCATTTACGCCTATAATCAATAAAAAAATTAAAATTTGATTTTCATTTGAAATATTATATTCAAGGCGGGTTTTCTCTATGGAAAAATATACACTTATAAATTTATTCAATCAATTCTGGGTTTAAATGAGTTTCGTGTTTGCCCCAAGGTTGGTGGCTCATAGTATATATTCCATCTTGTGCTACATTTGTAGTCTTTCCAACATATAATAGTGAGAATTTCCAGGCTGGGTGTCGTTCCATGTGGTTTAGTCGGTTTAGCATCAGTGCACTATACTGATGGTCCGGGTAAGGTTCTCGGCATGGAAACATTTTCACTAGGTTGGCATTTATGTCTATAAGCAATGAAAAACAATTGGATTTTGACTTTAATTTGAAATATTGTAGTCAAGGCGAATTGTCTCTCTGAAAAATTTCCACAAACATTTTCATGATTTTTTTTCATCTTCCCTTAACACTAGAACGCCCGGAAATTCTACTCAAGTTTGAAAATAATATTTCTCACCAGAATTTTTATTCAAAATTATTTAATTGATTTATTTAACGTAAATTTGCGTGGATTAGATTTAAATTATTTCAAGAAAATTTTTCTGGTTCGAATTGAAATTTAGTTACATGATTGGAGTCGAATCGACTCCATCTGGGCGTTCTAGTGTTAAACAAATCTGTACAATAACAGATAAACTATATCTCAATTTATATTACATTAACATACAAAAACTTTATTCTGGTATTTAATACTGTGTTGTAAAACCACAGAAATCCAGCCATTAATAAAAAATATTACAGTTTCTTAAAAATGTTTTTGGTTTATTTAATTTTTTTTTATCTAAACAGGGAAAATAAAATTGCTGAGAATTTCAAACTCATTCCCTAAAAATTATTTTCCCATTTATCCGTTGTCTCTCTTACGCTCAATCTCTAGAAGCATAATGACTGAAGGAGAGGTTTTTGGACTTGATGATAAAAAGCATTTAATGAAAAAAAAAAAAAAAAAAAAAAAAAAAAAAAACACCTGAGAAACTTGGTTTAGAGCGAAATACATTAATAGCACGCTGAACATTGTCACTTCGTTGCAGACTCGAAGAAGATAATTCAGAAAATAAAAATAAAAACAAATGTCTTACACTAAAAAAATTTGCATATTTCTTTACAAGGATTTTCCTTCTCAATTTATCGCAGTAAAAAGTTGAAAGACGATATTTAAATATTTTTACGAAATCTATGTTTTGATTTTGTCTCTCTGGAAATGCTGAATTAAATATGTAGATTTCTGTGCTGAAAGGAGTTTTTTTTAAGCGTTAACGAGAAAACATCAGAAGTAAAGAAGCAAGAGAATGTTTAGAGTATGGTTTATGAACTTAAGTTATTCGTGTCATATTTTATAAGTAAATAAGTATTCAGCAATTTGTTGTGTTTTCTTCTAAACAAATGTTGATGTTTTTTCCCCTTGAAAATAACTTAACTTAAATATTAGTGTCGAAAAAAAGTTGTTAGAATTTAATTTAATTTTCCTTATGTTTTATTCATAGAATAAGCAGTAATGCAACGCCTATATTAGAAAAAAAACCGTTAAATTTATTGCTTTTTCAATCTTAAATAAATAGTTTGCTGGTAAAAAACCATCGTATAAGAATGATTGTGTAAAGCAAGCAATTTATTTAAATAAATGAAAGAAACATTTTTAAAGGTTCGTTCGAACTTGAACTTTTAGGTCTCATGCTCTGCTTAATTAGTAATGTCGTTTCATTGTTTTTTTAATGAACTAATTCATTTCATAAACATTAGAATGCTTTTCATTTTAATTGCCATTAAAACTCTGGCATTAAAATTTTGTGGTTGCTTTTACTAAAAATATTTATTTATTATGAAATTGAATTATGAAATTGAGTTATGAAATTTATTTATGAAATGACATGTATAATGAAAATTAATAAAGGATACTACTAGCTAATGGTAATTCTCTTTAAATATTGGTTTGTTACTATTTTAAAACTTTTATTTTTGTATTTTTTAAAAATGCGTCAGAGTGATAGTTTCTGCTAGGGATTGATGCGAGGCACCTCCGAGCTTACCGAATAGCAGTTGTACTTAGAGACAATGATTTTATGGGTGCTGCTAACTCGATTTACCAATTATTTTTGAGAAAAATGATTAAAATAATTTACAACTGCATATATTAAATATTTTCCATTTTGTATTTTAATGTTTTGATATTACACATTAAATACCATTACTTCTCACAATAGATCGAGCATTTACATAATTAATTTAATGATTTTTATTTAATCTTGCTGAAATTGTACTATAACATTTAAACTATATCCCAATTTATCTTACATTTTCATAAAATTAATATTCTCAAATTTAATGTTTTGTTGTAAAACCGCAGAAATTTAACAATTAAAAGAAACATCACTGTTTCTTAAATTATTTTTCATTTATTTAACTATTTTTTATACAAACAGAAAAAAATAATGTTTGAATATTTATATAATTATAAAAATGCTTTTGGTATCTCGCATGAAATGTATCTGTTGTATAACGGTTAAATGTTATCTGAATTTATTTTACATTAGCATAAAAAAAATAATAATTTTTATATTTAATGCTTTGTAGTAAAACCGCAAAAATCCAGCCATTAAAACAAAAATCACCGTTTCTTAAAATATTTTTGATTTATTTAACTATTTTTTTATTAAAACAGAAAAAAAAAACAAATTGTTGGAATTTCAAACTCATTCCTTAAAAATTATTTTCCCCTTTATACGTTGTTTCTCTTCCGCTTAATCTCTGGAAGTATAATGACTGAGTAGATGCTATTGGACTTACATAGATTGAGCCCTGTAAGGCATGGTGACGTCACTGCGAGTTCGTTGTGAAGTCACACTGCGACTTTGTGACCATCGGTCGTCGATTTTACGCCACGTGACGTCGATGTGTACTCACATTGACTAAAATGGGAAGTCATTAAGTCCGTTTTAGAGCTCGTTTGTGTAGTCACATTGTGACCACTTTGTGAAGTCACAATGTGACAAATTTGTGAAGAATGTGTCATTAACATCGTGACGAAACTGTGACAAAAGTGCCGCTGTGACAAAAATGTGTTTTTAAAGTAAATTACAATATTGAAGAATTTTTGTAATCTAAAGATTTTTAACACAGTCACATCTCAGACACAATGTGACGTCACTGAGTGTGGCATTTTGGCTACAGATGTGATGTGACCACAGTGACTTGCAGTGACGTCATTGTGACCATGCATGCTATGAGGGTCGATACAATAACAATGTGTTAAATTTTCTGCTAGGGGATGATACGAGGTAACATAAGGCTTCGCGATTAGCATTTATACACTACGGAGTCGATGCTTTCATAATTTTCATCTGACTCGATTTACCAATTATTTATAACAAAAAATGATTCAATTAATCACTATTGCATAAATTATGTATTTTCAATTTTTCATTTTTATCTTTTGTCATCACACTTCAATCACTAACTTCTTTTGGTTTCTTTAACTATTTTTTATGTAAACAGAAAAAAAAAATGTTGGAAATTTCAAACTTACTCCCTATAAATTATTTTGCCTTATTGAGAGATAAAATATTAATTTCTTAATTTTTCTGCTAAGGAGCGATAGGATGTACCAGAGGGCTTCGCGATTAGTAGTTATACTTTACAGAGATAATGCTTTCATGGTTTTCAGCTAACTCGATTTACCAATTATTTGTGCCAAAAAAAGACTAAATTAATCGCTGTTGCATCAATTAGATATTTTTATTTTGCATTTTAATGTTTTCACGTTACACATTAACTGCTTTCTCTTCTCATAATAATTCGAACATTTCCATAAGTACTTTAATGACTATTTTTCCATCTACTATAAAATAAATCTCTACTATGATAGTTAATTATAGCTCACTTTATTTTATATTACCATTAAAAAGTTCAAATCCTGAATTTAATACTTTGTTGTAACATAGCTGAAACCCAGCCATTAAAACAAACATCACCGTTTCTTAAATAGTTTTGATTAACTATTTTTTATATAAATAGAAAAAAATGCTGGGAATTTCCAGCCAATTCCTTACAAAATATTTTCCAATTTATTCGTTGTTTCTCTTATGCTTAATCTTTAGAAGTATAATGACTGAAGCAGATGCTTTTGGACTTAATGATAGAAAACATTTAATGAAAATAAATAAATAAATAGATAGATGAAGAAATTTGGTTTTAAGGAGAGACATTAATAGCATGCTGAACATTGTCACCGCTTCTAAAACCCAAAGAAGATACTTCAGGAAATAAAAATAAAAATAAATATCGCGCACTAAACAAAAATACACATTAGGGTGGATCGAAAATTTTTTTTTCACTGTGTCAAAACCTACCTATGCGGAAAAGATGTTCCCTTGGATGGAGATTAAGGGAAAAATAATTAAAAAAATTAATTTTAAATTTAAATGCTGCCACAATGAGGTTGAATTTTGAAAAAAAGTGAAAAAAGACCTAATTTTGGCTAGAATATTTTTTATTCAAAATAATAGTTTAAAAAGTTATCCAAAACCTACCTATGCGTAAAAGATGTTATATTATATGCTGAGTATGAGAAAAATAATTTAAAAAATTAATTTCAAAATTTAAATCTACCGCAATGTGGCTCAAATTTATGTATTTGAACGTTTTTACGGTAAAAAATCAACTTTTGTTTTGTAAAATAAAATATGAATTTTAGACATTTTTAACATTTATTACAATGGGAGGATAATTAATTGATTACAAGATAAAAACTTTAGTTTCTTATTTAACAGCTTCATTAGTATTAAATCAAGAAAAATCGTCAACATTGCAATTGGCGATAATGACGTTCGGTATTGAAAATCGACATGAGATTTTGTAATTCAATTCAATTTTTATAAAACTGTTACTTATGTATGGTCCATACGCAGCAGAAATACTTCCGTGACTCTTTTGATTATTAGTTTTGTAGAATGAGAGTTGCGCGAATAGATATTATTGATAGTAGATGTTATTGCCACTGAAATGATTGCTGGATTTACATATTGCTTCTGAAATCATGTCGTTACTAAATCCGTCAGTTAGTGGAGGTTCGACACATTTTCCCATTTAATTAAATCTATGAAATCCGTCGCAAAAGGTCAAAAAGCTGGTAAATGGAAAATATAGATAGTTTTTATGTAATGATTAGGATTACAGCAGACCGTTTGATTTCACTCGCGCATTTTTAGAATTCATATACTGACATAAATGAAAATACAAAAAGCTTCTAACATGCTGCGAATAATCTTTCTAATTCACCAGTGAAACATTTATGCCCAGCCGCGGTTCCATCCACGCTGCAAAAAGATGACATAGTGAAACTTCATTGGTGTGTAACTAGCACAAAAAACATTGTAGTGGACGCTTGAAGATCAGTCCCATATTTCGAATAACACATCCTTTAACATCTATATTAACAGATATTACATCACAACCGATAGCAACCAACTTTGTTACATGTATATTATTGTTAACACATGACAAAAAATGTACGTCGTGTTTTCAAATTGTTTGGTACTCTCCCGGAATTTATATATATGTGGCCGATGTATTCGGAACCCAGTTCTTTTTTCAAGCTCAAGTCTGCTTCTATTATCATTTTTCTTCTGTTGTTTTCTAGTGATGCAGTCAGTCTTTACACCCATAAAAGTTTAAAGAAAATAGCCATGGTCATAATCTTTAACAAATGACTAAAGAGAATGACTAAAACGATGGAGTGGTCTTTGGTTTGTTTTGTCATGCCGATTTTTTTCTGTCAGTAGCATTCGATTCATAGTTTTGTGAGATAATGCCCACTTCTTGAAATGCACCAGACACGATGGCAGCACTTGCTTGGTCGGAAGTGCCTAAACTCTCCAATATTCTGATGATGTGACACCTAGCTCGGCAGCATTTTGTCTTTTCAATGATAGCTGATGATGTAGAAAAGTGAGTTTGCTCTCAATACGTCGGTTTAGTTTA